>JAWZYV010009884.1:0-15804 GCA_038373885.1 Cheiracanthium punctorium | reverse complement strand
TAAGAGCAGTAATAAGCATTAACTCGTAATTACTAATTACTAAAACTAGCTAGAAACAAACACTTTTTTGTTTTCAAAACTCAGATAAACTTTGAACATTCATGAAGGGTATAATATATTACAGAATATTGCAAAGTTCTATTTTTTCAATATTTTACAGGTTGTCATGGTGGCGATACCAGTCATTGACACCCAGAAAAAAGTTTTGCTCCTATGATTGACACTTTATGTTCTAGTAATTGACACCCAAGGAATGAGTAGAAAAACATGCTGATTTATTTTTTGAATGACGTAAAAATGACAGAAGCAAATGAAAAGAAATTGGGTGGCATGATAGCTGGTCATTCTAGAAAGAGGAGTCGAATTTCTTTAAAAAAAATGTATCAGATTTTGAGATTTTGCGAAAATTGTTTGCGTAAATTTTTGTTCGTTCACCCAGTAATAACGACTAAGGCAAATGAAATAAAATTGGGCGACATGATAGGTGATCACTCTACTTAACTATAGCGTCGAATGTTTTAAGAACTTTAATTACATTTTGAGATTTTGCGAAAGTAATTTCAAACTGCAATATTTGTTAACACATCACATCATAGCAACTAAGGCGTATTAATGAAATTTGGTGGCATGGTAGGTGGTCACTCAAACTACAGTCAAAAAAAATTTTTTTAATTAAAAAAAATTTTGAGATTTTTCGAAAATCTTTTTTAAATGCATAAATTTTTGTTCACACATCACGTAAGAACAACTAAAGCGAATAAAATGAAATTCGGTGATATAATAGGTAAACATGCAATTTAAACAATAGCCGCCGAATTTTTAAAAAATTTGGATTATATTTTGAGATTTTGCGGAAATTTATTCAAATTGTATTAAAATTTTTGTGTCTATCACATATTAACGATGGAAGTCAAGGAAATAAGACTCAAACTGTAGTTGTCAAAGTACTTTAACATTTTTATAGAATTTGAGATTTTGCGAAATTTGAGAAAATGTTTGTTCCATTCCTGAAAAATGCCAATGGAATAGAATGAAATTTGGAATTCTGTTAGATAATTGATTAATCTAAATTCTAGAAGAAGGAAGATTGTTTTAAATATTTTAGAGATTTTGTGAAAATCGCATAAAAGTTTGTTTTCGCATCCTTCAAATACCGCTTTAGAGAATATAATGAAATTTAGTAACATGATCATCAATAACGAATAAAAGAATAAATGTCAGATTTTAAAACTGTGCAAAACTGCATTTGTTTATGGAATCTCTTTAAGGGGTCTGAAATTCATTATTATTATTTTAATTTTTAAAAATTTTGTCGATTTTTAAAATGTATATTTGCCTTTTTAGATGTTTTTGTTTAATTTGTGCGAAGTTTTCTGGACACATGATATTAAAATATTACTGTTGCACATAACCTAGTCTTTTTTTTTCCTACCTTGTTCTAAATATTTTTTTTTTTTGGTGTTTCATTGCTCATTTAATTCTAATAGATACAGAATTAAAGCATGTTACCACTTTTATGGCACACCCTGCATATTCAAAAATTTTGTAAAGATAACCTTCTGAAAAGCTATTCACTGCATATCCTAGAAATTGGATGCAATTATTATAAACTTGATTGGAACACCAACAACTACAATAAGTGTCAATTTCTTGGGAAATCCATTTTTTTAACCCAGTAATCCACACTCCCGTCTTAAAAAATAAATAAATTTATTTATTAAAAATAAACTGTACATACTTATTTTATGTACTATTATCTCATACAATTCAGTTTATTTTACTTTTTAAAAAGAAATATGCTTCAAATAGAAACAGGTTAATAATGAACGGATCTTAATTTTAGGATTAAGCCAGCTACTGAGAATGAGAAGATTGCATAAAATTGAAGACAAATGTCTAAATTGGCACTTGATAGCATCATTTGATAACAGTTTTTAAATAAAAGCTTATTATAATAAATTATCTGGTAAAGTGTCAATTACTGGTGCACCTACCCTAAGTAGAGAAAAATCTTCTTGCCTTAATAATCTTCTTGCCTAGTTGTCGCCTTAACAGCAATACCCCCTAAGTGTGGAAGGAAAAAACCCTAAAACTCTGACGTTAACATAAAAGCTACTTTTTTTTAAATTTCCTTTTACACAGAAAACTATTTAAAATATTTTGTGAGTAGTGGAGTTATACATTTTTTTTTCGACCTGAACGTGAACATAAAACATAATATAAAGCGACTTTTAGAACATATGTCTCGAACGCTGACAGCGCTAATCATTTCTATATTAGAATATCTCTAGTAGAATATCAGGAATTAAAGCGTGTCACTACAGTTTTCAGAGACAGTGTAGATTGTTTCTGTTAGAAGAGGCTGGAAAGCGTTTCATAAACAGCGATTTAAGAGCAATATATGTTAACCCTTTAACACGCAGTGTTCCCGCTCTGGGAACACCCAACTCTGACGTTTTGACTGTTGCTAGTCACGAAGAATAGATTGGATTTCTATAAAAATAGTTGCGGGTGACATAGCTCCACGAGAATCCTTTACTTTTTAGCACGTCATTTCCCGTAAAAAAAACTGTCACTATTATTTTTAGCAGAACTGACATCTGCTGAAAAATGGAAGAATGCGAGAAGAGCTGGATAGATTGCCCAATGCTGAAAAAAAGGGCAGCCGTTGCCATCGCTCGACTTAACTACCCGCAAGATGGCGGACGATCGAAACGTTCATCGCGTGCCACAGATCTAGAGACTCTTTTTTGATCGGCACCCTTTGACCCTTTTGACCTTTTTTGATTGACCCGTTTTTTGATTTGACCCTTTTTTGAAGGCAGCTGGTTGTGGGCACAGCCAGCTGCGGTCAAAAAAGGGTCTCTCGATCTGTGGCACGCGATGAACGTTCCGATCGTCCGCCATCTTGCGGGTAGTTAAGTCGAGCGATGGCCTCCATTAGTATTTCGAAGAAGGGGGTTTCCAGAATAGGAGACTTGTAAAAGAATTTTCGAAACACGAGATCGATACGTATAGGATCAAGCCATAAAATAGAGTACTTTGACTAAGTTGTGGGTGAAATAATAAAAAACTTCTCCCATATTTCTTGGAGGAAAATAAGCCATTTATCAGTGATAAAATGGATGGGAGTGTCGGCTCATGTTTCAGTTCAATTAAATCTATTTCGGTGATGGAACTTAAAAGAAAATATTGATTTTTATGCATAGTTCAGCGTTTCTCAACCTGTGGGCCGCGCCCCCCAAGGGGGACGCAGAGCGTTTGCAGGGGGACACGTGAAAAACCAAAGAGCAGAAAGTGATGCATGTATTCTAAAAAGTCATCTTATTTATTCTCATTTTTACTCAAAAATCTGTCCATTTTCGCTTAAAATGTTCATTCAAACTTGACTGATAACATTATTTCGTAGAAAATTCGACTCAATGTTCATTGTTAAAGATTAAAAAAAACTGAATGTATACTGAAAAATGTGAGGGGTGGGGGCGCCACCTTAAGTTATCCTTTGTAGTGGGGGGACGTTCAAAAGGTTGAGAACCGCTGATCTAAGACGATTTCATTTTCCATTTTTCAATGCAATATCACAGGCTAAAAGCGACGGCACCTTTTGAAAACTGAATGGAATGTCCATTATTTCCACGATTCATTGTGTTTATTTTACTTAACAACTAGTTCCAGAACCGTAAATGCGATCCATTCTGTCTGATTGACTACATAAACATTCAGTACTTGCATAAAATACTATTTTCTAGTTTTGTATGGTTTTATTGTTATCGGACATCGGAACATCGGTTTGAGTGAACTTCGGATAGAGTGAGCGAAATGGGCCGGCCCTCAGAGGTTCACTATAACCGGAGTTGACTCTATATTGGGAAAAAAATGCAGAAAAATCTGAAACACTTTCGTATTTTAAATACGCACTCAAGCTCTCTCTATTAAAAGCGTATCCTAATCCATGCGTCTTCCCTATTTTTCTTCCTTACTCCTTTCAGTTGGAAAGTGTATCACTCTTCATGAGTGAGTCGCATCTTTCTTCCCTGTTCCATAAACGCTTTTCAAAATTGAAATCGCCTACTGAAACTGTTTTACAATCTCCCGCGGAGCTTATTATTCCAACTATACTTCACCCTTTTAAATATTGCTCGGAAAGTGCATGATCATCCATGAGTGTACCGTGCTTGTCCTCCTTGTTCCACAAAACACTTCTTCGGAATTGAAATCTGTGTTAAAATCGCTTACTTGCTAAGGAGTATACAAACTTCGTCAGGCATATTCTAACGATACTTCTCCTTTGTAATAAAATGGGGCGTTTGCCAGTTTCTCGCCCAATACGGAAGATATCGCCGAGCTAGGTTCAGTTTTGGGGATTTGTTTTTTCCCCCGCCAAACTGGTCGATAAGTCACTCAAAATAGCAAGCCTCGGTGACTTTATATCTTATTCTTCCGCCCCGCGCTATGCGGAAGCCCTACTGAAAAATGCAACGTAAATGTAGTCTTATTTGTTTGTTTGTTTGTGAGATTACGGCCGATTAGCTACGCGTGGGCTCTAGGCCGATGGGTGGGGTGCCCTCCGTGGGGGTCTTTCTAAGGGGTCCTAACCCGTATTTACGCTAAGTTTAGGAGAAAACCACGGAAAACTCCGAACGGTTAGGTCGACGGACGCGGGATGGGATCCGCACTCGGGACTTCATACTTCGCCCGTCTACCATTTCCAGTGACATAACCACTGTGCCATGGTGAGGCCTAAATGTAGTCTTAAATATAGTATAAAATTCGTAATGTAAGCGTCCTATAGTTAAATTTTACATTCTGTTGAATCCAAATCGGTTAGCTAGAACGCGAGATGGGGTGTCTTGGGTTTAGCCCGTTGATTAACATAGGATTTTATCGAACTCTCGAGAAATATAGGCGCTCGAGCTTAGCTGACTTCACTTTTTGGAGACTTACTGCAGCATTCTATTATTTCAGAGTTCTATCTTTCTCAAATGAAATATGTTTAGATGTAGGGCACCAAAAATGTTTCTGATTGAATAGACGTACAAGGCGAAGTCCAGATATTTTTCTTTACATACGACTCTTATGGGTAAACGTAATTTTGTTATTTAAGGGGACAGCCTACTTTTAAGAATGGGAAAATGTATAAATTTTAGATCAACTTTCATAATAAAAAAAAAATAATAATGAATGCATGCAGAAACATAACTTTTTTTTCAGTTAACTACTATGACATTACTCTATTGATTAAAAATATTATTTTAGTTTATTATAAAGGTGATAATTTTAAAAATATTATTTTACCACACAATATTGGAAAAAAAAAATTCAAGGGTACTTTCCCACTGCGCGCAAGATATCTCAATTAGAATTCCTTTGAACCTCATAGTTAAAAACATTTTCTAATGAAACATTTACTATTTAAGAATAATTTTACGGAGTACTTAATATGATTAACCCAAAATATGTTTTAATATGGCTTAAGAAACATTTAAGAAAAGCTCGACAATTGTAAATATGAAAATATATGTACATATCTTAACAAAAGATACATTTTTAGGATATAAAGGCATTAATATTGGTAAAGTACATGTTTTGAAGTTATTTTAATAATTATATCCATATATATATATTTATTTTTACTTTGCAACATAAAAATTTGATTTTATTTCACTTTATGAAATTTCGATTTAAAATTTTCCGCTTTCATGCACAATGCCTTCGTTTTCTTTTATTGCCTCAAACTGAGAACTGATGAGCATTTTTCTGGCTCTTCGAGTTTCTAAATTAAATTCTGTACATTTCGATTCTCCCTCTTTTATGCTTTGAGTGTCAACCTTACTTGCAGCTTCTACAGCATGCTGCCCAACTTGCGTTTACATTTTCCTTTTTATCTCAACAAATAAATGTCATACAGAAAAATGGTTGGTATCAATCTTTTTAGAATAAAGTAAGCTATTTAATGAGATAAAAATCTCAAAATCGATTTTTTGGGCATTTTAAAAGTAGGCTGTCCCCTTAAAAAGAGAAGAAACTTTAAAGAGAAATAGAGAAGGAAAAACTCGGACACGGTCATTGGCATAAATAATGTGGTTTATTATTTCCTATTGTTTAATGAACAGCTGTTGTACAGAGAATGAACATTTGTTTTCTGAAAAAATTGCGTCCGGATAACAGAAATTCAGCGATGGTAGATTGACTCACGAGGCACTCGGAAGTACGCTGGAAAGTTATCAAGGTGGGTGGATGTCCGATTTTCATCGTTCTCTTATCAGTTGACGACGTGAGAACTCGTCTTCAGTCGAACGCTGAGACGAGAAGAGTCGGTTCTTGAAGGAACACTTATGGACTTCTCGTGAAAAGACGTTCTGTGACTTATTTATGTTTCTGTCACTCGCACCACAACGGGCGATGCCAGACATTTCGAAGGCTTTGCCATCGCTGCGGGTCCAGACACATGGAGAAACGTACTTGCCTCGAAATGGCGTGGGACGATCGCACAAACGTTCGACAGACGAAGCGCTTGTTCGATGGCTTAGAAGTAATACTTCTGAAACTTGTCTCACTGGTTCCCAAGACTCTGACTCCCGAGAGTTCTTGACGTCATTCTAACAGCGGATTTTCCGTAAAAACGGCATCGCCTCAGAACTCGAGGACCCAACGGCTGTCGACAGGAAGCTCAAAATTCCGTGACTCTTGAGCAGCTTGTAAGTTAGAAATCGTTCTGGAAGACTGCTCGCTACAAAGGCTGGAATTCGAAGATAGTTGGTTTCCAAACTGCACTTGGTTTCATAAACTGAAGATCATGGTGCAGCCACTTGTAGGAACTTATTATCCATGATCAGAGAAATGGTTCTGAGACCGTTTCAGTTCTTGTCTCATTTTCTTCTAAGACGGTGACTCCCTAGAGTTCTTGACGTCATTCTAACTGTGGATTTTCCGTAAAAAACGGCATCGCATCGGAACTCGAGGACCCAACGGCTGTTGATCTGAAACTCAAAATTCCGTGACTCTTGAGCAGCTTGCAACGTAGAAATCGTTCTGAAAGTCTGCTCGCTACAAAGGCTGGGATTCGAAGATAGTTGGTTTCAAAACTGCACTTGGTTTCATAAACTGAAGATCATGGTGCAGACACTTGTAGAAACTTACGGATCGAGGATAGCGTCTATCAGAGAAATGGTTACGAGACCGTCGCAGTTCTTGTCTCACTTTCTCCTAAGACGGTGACTCCCGAGAGTTCTTGACGTCATTCTAACTGTGGATTTTCCATAAAACCGGCATCGCATCGGAACTCGAGGACCCAACGGCTGTTGACATGAAGCTCAAAATTCCGTGACTCTTGAGCAGCTTGTAAAGTAGAAATCGTTCTGGAAGACTGCTCGCTACAATGGCTGGAATTCAAAGATAGTTGGTTTCAAAACTGCACTTGGTTTCAGAAACTGAAGATCATGGTGCAGACACTTGTAGGAACTTATGAGCCTCGATCAGAGAAATGGTTCTGAGACCGTTGCAGTTCTTGTCTCAATTTCTCCTGAGACGGCGACTCCCGAGAGTATTCTTGACATCATTCTAAGAGTGGATTTTTCGAAAGAAGACATCTCATCAGAACGGGACGATGACACGGTTGTTGATTCTCAAGTTCCATGACTCACGAGCAGCTCGTAAGTTTAGAAACAGTTCTCTGGATGACTGCTCGGCACCAAGCCTGGAATTCGAAGAGGATGCTTGCACTTCGCTTCAAAAGTAGATGACAGCTCTTTCGTCGGGCGCTCACAGCTTGTTCGATGATAAACGTCATTCTTAGAAAAGTGTCAACTGCAGTTGCAATCGGCTTTCTGTGCTGGCAGTCTCTTTTCGGACGAATCCATAGGCTGCACGTTGCTGCTGTTGTCATTTCTTTATGGAACAGTGCAACTACAGAGGAGGAAGTCTACCGGAATGGGGTCTGTGATGGGTCGGATGTTGTCAGGTGGTGAAGTGCGTGAATGGGCGACTATTGCGAATGAAAATGATTCTTTGAATATTTTAAAAGACAGGGGTGTTTAGAGGAATTCGGGTTATTCTGGGACGGGTCGGGTGCAACAGCAAAGGCGGGCGAGGAATGGACGGATACGTTTCAGTCTCTTTCTGCGTCGATGATTGGGCGATGGCGGTGGTGCAGTGGTTGAGACGGGTGTGATTTTGGATGAACTCGAGGTGTCAGGTGTGGACGAGAGTGTTGGAGGTACAGTGGGTGGTGAGGACGGGGGCGTTATGGTTATGTAATGAACGTATCCGGAGAAAAAGGGGGGAAGGCGTGGCCGGTGTTGTTGCGTCTGTGAGTGTGGTGACTGAACTGTGTGCTGTCGTGTAGGTGGATCCCCAATATTCTGTGTCGCTGTCCTCTGAATATTCACTGACTTCCGGCGACTCCTCCCCCTTCGCCGCTGGACCCCAACCGCAAAGGTCCAGACAAGGGTATAAACATGGGTATAGAAAACACACCAAACAGGTATAGAATAAGATATAACAGCACGCTAAAAATAAGCACGCCATGCTTCCATCCAGGTCTAATAGAGACTGAAATCCTTTGTTGAAAATGGATCCCTCTAGAGTGTTGTCAACAATGCCAGAACCTCGGGCGTGCAGTTGGACTGTTTCCATGGCTCTCTTCTCGATTGTCGAAAAAAAAGGAACTGTTATAAAACAATAGAATCGAATGGGAAAGCAAATAATATTTTGGGAATATTATGAACGCGCTTCAAGAAACACGACTTTTCATTCTGTTACGATGGAGCACTAAAAAAAAGGGACTTTTTATATAAAACACTGCATTAAAGTCGTCTAGTCACTATGGCATTCTCATGAAGGGTCAAGTTTAACCCTTTGGAGCGTAATTATTTCCCGGTCGAAAGAAATGCAGCCGTTGCCATCGCACGATTGAACTACCAGCAAGAGGGCGGTCGATCGAATTGCCCAGTGCACATTGTCGACGTTGGGCAGTCGATCTAGATGTCCTTAAGTATTTCATTGAAATGAAATGTATTCTTCGTCAATCAAAACAGCCGAAATGTCAGAGTCGTGTCCTCACAGAGAGGACACCGCGCGTTAAAGGGTTAACAAGTTGTTGATCAACACTTTCTTCCATAAAAAAGAAAACAAAAGGACGGATTTCTGTTTAAGCTTGCTTGGCACTTACCTAGTGCTCATAATATATAAAAGGAAGGGGTTTTTCTTCTACTCCCCCCTCCTTTATTTTCTAAAATCTATTAACAAATATTTGTTCGTTAAAATATTTGTACCAAGCGTACATATAAAATATTCATACTAAGCGAGAAATATTTGTTGCCATAAATAACCGAAACTACGAAGTAGATAACACGAAATTTGGAATGTCTGTGAGTTTGTTGCTGTATCACACATAAGTAATATAAGTAAAATAGACATAAGTAATATGTTATTCTTTTATAAGGCCTCCACAAACCCGGGAGGGAATTGTGACACACCCTGTATTTTGTGAAACTGAGATTTAACACTGGTGAATTAATAGTAAAAAAATTCAATAACGTTTACCAATATTTTGCGACTGACGGCGAAACCGCGTGAACTTAAGAAGTCCCGGAAATGGTACGCCCTGCTCAAAAGGGTTAAAAAAATCACACTTCGTCAAAAGAACGCGTATGCAATTTTAACCAAACTTTCGAAAAGATGAAGACTATTTTAAATTCATTCCGGAAAAAAAATTTCTGAAGAGTTTTATTTTTTTTTTTATTTAGCCTGTCACATTTCTAACGCTAACAGGATAATTGAGAAAGTTCTATAAATAAGTAATGCGTTTAAATTAATTTATCAGGTCTAACTATCTCACAAAAGTTTTGAAGCGTGTGCATGCCAAAGTTTTAGTGTTAGTTAATTAATACCTTCTCTTTTCATTTTAGACACTTCGAAAAAAAAAAAAAGCTTCTCACCAAGGAAGTCTAGACTCATTCATCGGTTCCTGCCCTGCTAATAAAGTTTATGTCTTTACAGTGAAATTCCGGAAGCTCTTGATTACGGGTGCCCTCAATTACTTCTGGGGAGAGTTGATTTATTCGGAAATAAAATAGTTTTGAATCACGCATTTAATTTCTGCATAAATTAGTAAGCAAGCGGAGAATATTTTTAAAAACTTGTTTTCGTGACATGTTTTGTCCAATATGTTGTATCCTAATTAATACATTCCTGTAATCAGTTCGCTAAATCTCGTCTTTCCAATAGTTAGAGAATATTAATTGCTTACATATCATTTAATCCACTGTTGGGATTTGGAATGCCAAATTGCTGGGTTTTGGAAGCACGTGACTGTTTATGAAATGTCTTTTTATCTGATAAATTTTAGTTTTCTTTCTTTTAAAAGGAGTGCACAGCTTTCATTGAGAAAACTAGATTTTGAAATGTTATTATAGTAAGGGTGATAATTTATGTTTAGAACTGCAGACAAAATTTTTCATTACATTTCAGTTAATTGAATAAATGTCGAAACTAAATATTTAATGTTTTTTAAAAAAAAAAGAGTTAGTATAATGCATTTATATAAACACTCTAAAATTCAAACTTTCAAAGGAAAACTTTGAGATTGATTAACTTACCTGTTGCTTTTTAAAGCTGAAATACATCTATTATATAAATGTGAAAGTTTGTCTGTTTGTTTGTTTGTTTGTTCGTCCGGGAACTCCCCCCACACCGTTGAACCGATCGGCTTGAAATTTTGCACGTACACGTAAAATGACATAGAATAGTCCGTAGGCTGCTTTAAAATTCTGGAAATCCACCCGTTCCCCAATTTTTAACGATTTTTCGCAATTTTCAGGGTAGAAAGCTACTCAAATGTCCGATTTCAGCACATTCGTGAGCATAGTTAACAAAGTTAGATTTATTTATTTATTACTTTCAATAATTCAAGTGAGACTGACGTCATTTTGATGTCATGCGTGCAAAAATGCATTAAACCCTAATGAAGTTCACAAGTTTTGACAAAAACTACACCACGAGCGAAATAATAAACTTCCATCGAGATTATGAGATGCTGTAGAAAATAAAATAACGTGTTTTTTTTTTTCTTTTTCTTCTTTCAATAATTCATGTTAGATATCACAACAGAGAATGATGTCATTTTGACGTCATGAGTTTAAAAATGATTTAGAAATCTAATTACATTAAAAGGCTTTGACGCAAAAATTTACTATTATAAAAATTCAAAGTATTTTGTTTAATACGCGTGTTACCCTTAGCGAATTTTGAGCTCTGTGATTTTTCAGCAACCATAATTACGAAAGGAAACTTTTTTAAAACGTGGGAAATTCAAATGCCGCCACAAGATGCAAAATACTAATTAACATAATGCATAGTATTCGCTATCGGTTTGACGACGGTCGTTATATGTATTCCCAAAAATTCTGCAAAATGTCGCCAAGTTTGGACGAGTTTTAACAGTATATTATCTATATCAGATATACTTTTTTTTGGTTAAATTTAAGCAACTTAACAAGCTCTTGCAGGAAAGTTACATCATTAGCAAAATAGCTCCGGAGAATATTTGAAATACCGATTAGTTAGAATAACCAAAATAATAACTCTCTAATTAACTTTAATAAAGTTCTGTTGCAAGCGAGTTTTTCAATGTCGTATGTTTCAATGTTACTCCGTTAACAATCTATTGCGCGAAATAACTAAATTCGACTACCCTGGTTAGAACGTGACGCCATAGATTACAAGTTGATTAAAATTCGTAAACTCTGCAATACAATTTAACTCCCTATTCGCAATTTGAGCTATTCCAAATAGTTCCTCGAGATTGCACAGTTTGATGTTTTGACGAGCCTGAACCATGGTGGATTTAAACACTATTTAAATTGGTACAGCTTGGATGTTTTCCACCACCACAAGATGAAATATTTTGCTGTTCTAAATACACCAATCAGACAAGAATTATGTTTAAAAATATATGGAGATCTGTTTTAATGGAAATGCATAAATTCCACAGAATCACCAAAAAGCAGAAAAGGCATCATTGGTTTAAAATATCTAATCTCTTTCTTTAAATAGGGCATTAAAGATGAAGAAACGAAGATACATAATATAAATATAAGTAATAGATAGTATTCTCATTTTTTTCTCTGTTAGTAATAGTAGATTTGTTTGGATAATATGGATTAAAGCACAGTATACCGCGTTAATAACTATTTCGTGAAATTAAACGTGTTATATTCATTATTTTTCAACGATCGTCTTACAACTAACTAAAACGTAATCCTACGTTGCGTAATATATCCCGCGGTAGTTTCAACAAAAAGACTACTTGAACTTTTTGACATTTTGTTTTCGCATAGATAGTTACGATTATATTTTAGTAAAATAGTATTCGTTTCCTACCGTGCGAAGAATGGGCACGCATCTAGTATAACATAAATACATATTTAATCTAAAATGAAATAAACGGTTGTTTTTTTAATGCAATGTATGGGTAATTAGACTGTGATTTTTAATAAATTTCAGATTTTTTTTTTGTAACACACCGTGTTTGTCGCCCTCGCATAATAGTCCCACCCCTCGTTTTAAAGCAGAAATTATGACAAAGATTATGTGGGAATTTTATGTTTATAAAAATATACCATCAAAAGAAAAATTCATCTGTTTTGTGTTCAACTGGCGAAAAGACTAGGGTCAAAAGGGGGGAAATGGTGGTATGGGGGTAAATTGAAAAATACCCTTTTTTCAGCATAAAAATTTAGATGTTCCGATATTTTTTCTATGAAGATATATTTTAACAACGTAACAAGTACTTCTGATGAAGTTTTAAGATATTCCAATAATATTAATGTGTGGAAAACTTCTTCTTTTTGCTCTAAGCATACTGTTTGTTAATAAGTGATATTGAAAAACTTTCTCCTAGATTCCTTACAATTAGATAAATAATTCATACTTTTATACATATAAATAGAGGAACTTCAAAAAAACTGGATTATATAAAAAAATTAAGACTAAAACTGTAATTTCTATTAAAATATTTTTTTCTTCTAAGGTGGGATAAAATGGGGGGATGGTTAGACTTATATTGACATTTCTATTTTTTTTAGTTAAATATTCCTGAAACAATTGTTACAGTGAAAGAAATTGACAATTTAATTAACCGTTTATAGTAGAAATTAATTTTCTAAAACCAGTAGCATAGCCAAGAATTTTTTTTGGAGGGGACTGAGAACTCAAAAATCTAGAATGCAATTTATGTAATTTATAAAAATCTATATAACATATCTTTATTTTTTTATTTTTATTTATAATTTTGAAGGGAAAGAGGAATGGGATCCCTTTATAAAGTGTTACCTACAAGTGTTCGCATATAAAAATTAATTTTAAGAAAAACGAAAGAAAAAAATAAATTCGTCAATTGAACTTGAAATCTTTGCAGATGGCGAAACATACATTAGAGGAAATATTAGATTTCGCTTAGGTCTGTAGCTGAACCTCTAATTTTTCAAGGGGAACTTTCAAATTTATCCCCAAATACGTAATATTTTCATATCGTATATTTACTTATTTCGGGAGGGGCGAGGCTACAGCCCCATCAGCCATCCCCTGCCTGCACCCCTGTGTAGAACCAAGTAACATTTGCCCTATACTGAGTGAGCCTAATTTAAAAATCGTGGACATTATTTCTTTAGCTAAATATCTTGGGAAATAATCCTTTTTATTGCATCTTTTTCTTAATGTATACTAAGAATACATCGAATCGAGTGCCTTTCCTTTTATTCATAGCATTCAACGGTTTTTATTAAAAGTATACAGGTACTTTTGTATTACCCCCATTTTCCCCCACCATGGGGGGAAATGGGGATATCGATACTTGCCTAACTAAAAAGGATACCATAACAAAGTATTTTGCTATCATTAAAAGAATATTGATTAAAAAAACATTTTGTTGAATGCAATATATTCAATCAGTGGAAGTCCAATGTGTGTAATATACGTCAATAATTTAATTAACATAAACTGAACAGCTTGATTTTAGGACCTTTTAAAAGAAATACAGTATTTTCCCGCTATCCCCCCCACGTGACCCTATTTGAAAAACAGCACCGTCTGGAAACAATTGGTAATTTACTAATTTTATTATAATTCATTTTTACTTTCCGAACGTGTACCATGTAAGGAAAGTATTGTAATCATGAAAAATTCGAATTCGAGATTTTGGTGTTTTTACACGTTTTGAGGGCTTCTGAATCCATTTATGCTATTTTTACAAGATGTATGTATGTATGTATGTGTGTGTGTGTGTATGTGTGTTTGTGTGTATGTGAGTGAACACGATAGCTCCTAAACGAGGCATTCGTTTGAGCTCAAATTGGGTAAATATGTTATAAACCACCGTCGCAAGACCGGTATTGATTTTGGTGTGTATAGGACTTATAGTTTTTCTACAGGGCTACGACAAAGATTTCTTTTACATTATGGCCCATGGGAGGAAATTCTTGAAAGTGCGCTAGCATTTAAACGGTAGATCCGATTGAGCTCAAATTGGGTATATATGTTATAAACCACCGTCGCAAGACCGGTATTGATTTGGGTGTGTATAGGACTTATAGTTTTTCTACAGGGCTACGACAAAGATTTCTTTTACATTATGGCCTATGGGAGGAAATTCTTGAAAGTGCGCTAGCGTTTAAACGGTAGATCCGATTGAGCTCAAATTGGGTATACATGTTATAAACCACTATCGTAAGACCGGTATTGATTTTGGTGTGTATAGGACTTATAGTTTTTCTACAGGGCTACGACAAAGATTTCTTTTACATTATGGCCTATGGGAGGAAATTCTTGAAAGTGCGCTAGCGTTTAAACGGTATATCCGATTGAGCTCAAATTGGGTATACATGTTATAAACCACTATCGTAAGACCGGTATTGATTTTGGTGTGTATAGGACTTATAGTTTTTCTACGGGGCTACGACAAAGATTTCTTTTACATTATGGCCTATGGGGGGGGGAATTATTGAAAGTGCGCTAGCGTTTAAACGGCGCATTCAATTGAGCTTCAGTTTTGTATATATGTTTGAATTATTCATCGATTAAAATTTATTAAAATGCTTGGTAATGATCTTAATTGTAAGTGTTCGGAAAGTCGAGTGGAGTCACTCCAGATTTTTTATGCCTATAATGTTTCAGCATTCGGGTACACAATAATGTGTATTAGATTTCCCCGTATAATAGTCGTACCTAGACTTTCACCATGAAAAATCGGCAAAAAAATGCAACTATCACACTAATAAACACGGTTCATGATAATGATAAAAATTCAAACATCTGTATAAATATTAGGTTGTAACGAAAGTTTCCCGCCACCGCAAACTTCGTCAGCACACAGTTCTCGTTGGCGTATTGGCTCCTATTTTGTCAAACGATTTTTGGCATTTGAAAGAAAGAGGTTTACTTTATAACACTGTGTTGTGAAATCTGTAAAAAATACAGTTATCATTAAGTATAAGGTGTCTCAAATAGAACTATCACTCTAGAGGATTAGAACCATCATTGACTTCCAGTTGTGTTGCAAAAAGTCAGCTACAGAATATCAACGAATTACGAGTACAGCTTTAAGTACTATGGTTGTATCAGGTGACACTGTGCAGGTTTGGTACCGAAAGTTCAAAAACAGTTATCTAAGGAGTTAGAAGTTAGTATTTCAGGCAGATAGGGCGGAAAACTTTCGTTACTTCTCCGTGTATATTACTTGAAATTCAAAAAAGAAAAAAATCTATCTTCATGATTTTTCCCTCTCCGCCTTCAAACTTTACTAAAATT
>JAWZYV010009876.1:0-327358 GCA_038373885.1 Cheiracanthium punctorium | reverse complement strand
ATGTTCGTAAACCACTGTTGAATGAAGGTTGGGTTAAAATTCAATGACCGTCAGTGTTGTAGTATTCTTTAATCCTGCTCTTAAACTGATGCTTTCGTTTGTTTGCGTTCGAAAACCCGGAGGGCTTATGTTTTCTCTTCCTATTGCAATGTTCGTAAACCGTTATTCTGGCTGAAGGTTGGGTTAGAAACCAACGACCGTTCATGCGGTGGTACCTTTACTAAGTCGTGTTCCTAAACTGATCTTTCCGTCCGTTGGTTGGGTTCGGAGGGAAGTTATATTTTTTTTTGGATTTTTCTATTGCCGTGCTCTTAAAACGTCGTTCTGTGTAGAGGAGGATTAGAATCATGGAAGCGCCAATGTTGTAGTATTATTCTTTAACCGTGTTCTTAAACTGAGATTTTCTCCTCCTGGTTGGGTTCAAAAAGCACGAATGTTCTTTTTTATAATTTTCAGATCGCCGTTTTCTTGAACTATATTTCGGACATTAGGTTGGGTTAGACTCAACTGAGATTTTTGAAATGTTCGTAAACCGTTGTTCAGTCTGGGGGGATGGGTTAGAGTAAAGTGAGCATCCATGTTGTAGTAATATTCTGTAACTGTGTTCATAAACTGATGCTGCTATCGTCTCCTGTTTAAGTTCGAATGTACGGAATGGTCTAATTTTTGCGTTTTCCTGTTGCAGTGTTCGTAAACCGTTGTTCAATGAAGGTTGGTTTAGAATCCAGTGACTGTAAATATTTAGAATACTTTAACCCTGTTCTTAAACTGGTGGTTTCGTCTTTTTTTTGGGTTCGAAATACCGGAGATTTTAAATTTTTTCGATTTTTCAATGCGTGTTCTTAAACCGTCGTTCTGTCTTGCGGTGGGTTAGAATCCTGGAATCGTCAATGTTGTAGTATTGTTCCATAGCCGTGGTCTTAAACTGATTTTTTATTAATTGGTTGGGTTTGAAGGCACGGATGTTATTTTTTCGATTTTCATGTCGCCGTTTCTTAAACTGTCGTTCTGTCACGAGGAGGGTTAGCAACCAGGAACGGTTCGTGGTGTAGTATTGTTCCTGGACAGTTTTCTTAAACTCATGAGTTAGTATGTGTCTTCAATTCGAAAGCATGGATGTTCAATTTTTTTCGATATTTCTAGCCCCTTTTTCTTAAAATGTATTTCCTACAGTTCGTTGGGTTAGAATGCAGAGAGATTTTCGAAATGATGTTTTTCTGGGCGAGTCTATTTTGAAACCCAGGAATCGAGGAGGGCCTATTATTTGTCTTTTCCTATCACAATGTTCTTAAACCGTTGTTCTGTGTGGAGGTTGGGTTAGAATCCAGGCCGGTTCCATGTTGTAATATTAATACTGAACCGTGTTAATAAACTATTTTTCGACCAACAGTGTTCTTAAACCGCTCTTCCGACTGAAGGTTGGGTTATAATCCAGTGAGTTTCTATGCTGTAGTATTATTCTTAACAGCGTACTAAAATTAATGATTTTGTCCGTTAGTTGGGTTCGAAAGCACGGATGTTATATGTTTTCGATTTTTCTATCGCCGTGTTCTTAAACTGTTGTTGCGACAGGATTTGAGGTTAGAAGGAGTGAAACTCTTGAACTCTTCTTTCGTCCATTTGTTGGGTTCGAATCCCCGGAGGATCTATTTTTTTGGTATTTTCCCGTCACAGTGTTCGTAAACCGTTGTTCAGTCTGTAGGATGGGTTAGAGTCCAGTGTGCATCCATGTTGTAGTATTGTGTATTTTTCGAAAACATTGTTCTCCGTCTAAAGGATGGGTTAGAATCCACTGAGCTTCCATGCTCTAGTAATATTCTTCAACCGTGTTCTTAACCCATTTATGCCTAGCGTCCCTTTTTTTAGGGGACGGCATTTTCGCTGTTAGTCGAAAAAGTTATTTATTTTTCCTAGCCTTTATTCATGAGTATTGAGCCTCAACTCTACAAAATAATTTAACATGACCAAGTAGGATGTTGATACTTCGATTTTTATGCATAATGATTTTAAAAGAAATCATCCCTTGTTCAAGAAGTTGACATCAGAAATTTATCTATTATTTCTGTTATCAGTAAAAATCGAAGAAAGTCGCAAAAATATCCAGGCACAAATGGGTTAAGCTGCTATTTTCGTCTTTTGGTTGGGTTCGAAATCCCGGACGGCCTATTTTTTTCTCTTTTCCTATCACAGCGTTCGTAAACAGTTATTCTGTCTGAAAGTTCGTTTAGAATCCCGTGTGAGCGGCCATGTTGTAGTATCATTCCTGAACCATGTTCCTAAACTGTTCATAAACCGTGTATTTTTCGATTACCGTGTTCGTAAACCGTTGTTCCCTTTGAAGATTGGGTTAGAATCGAGTGAGTGTCCACGTTGTAGTAATATTCATTAACTGTGTTCTTATACTCATGTTTTCGACTGTTGGTTCGGTTCGAAAGCACGGATGGCCTATTTTCTCCCTTTTCCTTTCACAGTGTTCGAAAACCGTTGTTCCATGACGGTTGAGTTAGACTGCAGTGACTGTAAATGGTGTAGTATACCTTAACCCTGTTCTGAAACTGGTGCTTTCGTCTTTTTCTTGGGTTTGAAATGTCGCAGAGTTACATTTTTCTCAATTTTTCTATCGCCGTGTTCTTAAACCGTCAATATGTCTTGAGGAGGGTCAGAATCCAGGAAGCATCAATGTTATAATATTCCTCCTGAGCCGTGTTCTTAAATTGATAATTCATTCTGTTGCTCCGGTTCGAAAGCATGGATGTTCAATTATTTTTGATATTTCTATCGCCGTTTTCTTAAACTGTATTCCCTACAATAGTTTTGGTTAGCATGCAGAGAGATTTTTGAAATGATGTTTACCTCTATTTGTTTGGTTTCAAACGAAGAAGGACCTACTTTTTGTCTTTTCCTACCACAGTGTTCTTAAACCGTAGTTCCGTCTTGATGTTGGGTTAGAATCCGGGCCGTTCCATCTTGTAGTATTAATCCTGAACCGTGTTTATAAACTGGAGTAATGAATTATTTCTCTATCACCGCTTTATTAGACCGTCTTTCTGTCTGGAACATGTATTCGGATTGTGTGCTGTTCACGAGGAACCGCTTATAAATCCACGTCAAGAAGGACAACACAAGGGGGGGCAATGCTTGGGGAGGACTTTCTGGGTATCTAGCGCGTATTCACGTTACATCTGGAAAACCGCCCAAACTCCAGACCGCTAGACCGACGGCCCGCGGAGGACAGACCCTGTTCCTCCACTTGAGCATCTCCCATGTCAGTGGCTTTAACCACTGTGCTACACATTGTATCTGTCTGGAAATTGTTAGGATCGAGGAAGCGTCGATGTTTTAATATAATTCCTGGACATTGATCTTAAACTGATTATTTAATCTTTAGTTCAAGTTCCAAAGCACGAAAGATATAATTTTGGAGTTTTCTGGCGCCCTAATCTTATTCTGTTGTTCGTCTGAAGTTTGGGTTAGAATCCAGTGAGTGCCCATGTTGTAGTACTTTTCCTTTGCCGTGTTCCTAAACTGATGTGTCCGTCGTTGGTTGGGTTCGTAAGGGGGAACGTTAAATTTTTAACAGTTTTTCTATCACCGTATTCTTAAAACGTCATTTTGTCTTGAGGAGGGTTAGAATCGAGGAAGCGTCCTTGTAGTATTGTTCCTAGGCAATGTTCTTTAACTGATGATTGAATATTTTGGTTGGGTTCGAAAGACCGGAGGTTATATTTTTGATTTTTTTGTCGCCATTATCTTAAACTGTTGTTCCATTTCGAGATTGTGTTAGAATTCGGTGGATGTCCATGTTGTAGAATCATTCTTCCACCGTGTTCTTAAACTAATGTTTTCGTCTGTTCTTGGGTTCGAAAGCACGGATGCTATTTTTTTGGATTTTCATATAGCAGTTTTCATAAACTGTATCTCCGGCAGGAGGTTGGGTTAGACTGCAGTCAGATTCTTGAAATGATGTTTTGCTCTGTTGGTTTAGTTTGAAACACGGGAGGGCCTATTTTGTGATTTCCCACCACGATGTTCTTAACCCATTTATGCCTAGCGTCCCTTTTTTTGGGACGGCATTTTCGCTATTAGTCGAAAACGTTATTTATTTTTCCTAGCCTTTATTCATGAGTATTGAGCCTCAACTCCGCACAATATTTTAACATGGCCAAGTAAGATGTTGATATTTCGATTTTTATGCAAAATGATTTTAAAATAAATCATTCCTTGTTCAAGAGGTTGACATCAGAAATTTATCTATTATTTCTGTTATCAGTAAAAATCGAAGAAAGTCGCAAAAATATCCAGGCACAAATGGGTTAAATCGTTGTTTCGTCTGGCGGTTGGGTTAGATTCCAGTCCCGTTCCATGTTAATGTATTGATCCTAAACCGTGTTAATAAACTGGGTTCATAAACCGTGTACTTTTCACATCCGTGCTCTTAAACTGTTGTTCCGTCTGAAGGTTGGGTTAGAATCCAGTAAGCGTCTATGCTGTAGGGATATTCTTAAACTGCAGTTTTCGTCTTTCGGTTGTGTTCGAAATTACAGAGGTTCGATGTTTTTATCACAGTGTTCGGAAGTCGCTATTCCGTCTGAGTATGCTGTGTTGAGGGATTGTGGCGAATTATCTGCACCAGGGATCTAGGCTTGTACGTTTCAAGTGCCCTCCGTGGGGGTCTTTTTAAGGGGTGCTAACCATTATTAACGCTAACGTCTGAATTTTGGGTTAGAATCCATTGAGCGTCCATGTCGTACGAATATTCTCAACCGTGTTCTTAAACTGCTATTTTTATCTGTTTGTTGGGTTCCAAA
The DNA here is from genome assembly GCA_038373885.1 of Cheiracanthium punctorium. Lineage (NCBI taxonomy): Eukaryota > Metazoa > Arthropoda > Arachnida > Araneae > Cheiracanthiidae > Cheiracanthium > Cheiracanthium punctorium. The sequence continues at coordinate 322,550 of JAWZYV010009876.1, read as the reverse complement.
GCATGGAGGTTATATATTTTTCGAGTTTTCTACCACTGTGTTTAAAAAGTTTTGTTTGGAGTTCGTTTAGAATCCAGGAAGCGTCCATGTCGTACAATTATTCCTGAGCCGTGTTTTGAAACTAGTGTTTTTATCTGTTTGTGTTCGAAATCCCGGAAGGCCCGTTTGTTTTTTTGTTTATTTTTTCTAACGGTTTTCGTAAACCGTTATTCCATCTTAAGGTTTCTTTAGAATACAGTGCGCATCCATGTTGTTGTATTATTATGCTGACAATACTCCCGAATTTTCGAGGACAGTGCCCAATTTCAGTGTTTCTTGGCGATATGTCCTCGAAAACTAAAGAAGCAACTGAGGAATATTTTTTATTATTTGTGTTTTATTTAGATCAGTGTTAATTATTTCATTAATTATATTATGTCCCCAATTTTGTTTCAGAATTGGGGACATGTCCTCAATTGTTCCTTGGAATATATGTTCACCTTAAGTATTATTCTTTCATCATGTTTTTAAACTGATGTTTTTGTCTCCTAGTTGGGTTTGAAAGAACAGATGGCCTATGATTATTTCATTTCCTGTCAGTGTTCGTAAACTATTGTTAACTGAAGGTTGAGTTAGAATCCAGTGAAAGTCAATGTTGTAGTATTCTTTAAGCCTTTTCTTTAACTGAAGTTTTCATTTGTTGGCTTTGTTCGAAAAACCGCAGGGCCTGTAGATGCTGTCCATGCTGTAGAATCTTATCTTATATATAATAAAATCCGAGAGTAAACATTGTATGTAGCTATGTAGGTAGGTTTGTGACCACCGACCGATGTGCTTGCGAGCGTCTCTCGATCGCATTGCGCCTAGACGGTTGGTCGCAGACCTACCAAATTTTGCATATGGCTTCACTAGGACAGATCCTAATACACCTCGGAGCGATTTTTTCGAAATTCGAATTAGAAAATGTTTTATTTTATGTTTTGTCAGATTTTTAGCGATTTTTCTTGCATAATACGTAATAACGCCGGTAATTGCACTCGCAGTAAAACGATGTTTGCATCATCGTATAGAGGAAAAAAATTTCTTTCGAAAACAGTTTGTTTTGACTATGTAACATATTTTGCCGATTTTTGGGAATTTTTAAAAATAATTTCTCTTTTGACGACGTTTGCGTAAAATAATTTTGTAACTGTTGCATCTTTCATTCTATCTATCATAACTTTTTTATATTTCGGCAAAAGATGGAGCATACAATTCTATCACTTTTAAAAGAAGAACGGAGGAAAAATATTAATTAGGAGATTTTTTGCGAATTTTTATGTAAAGAAGGATTTTGAATTCATAGCAGCTGTTTCAAGATTCCGGTATGATATCCTCCGCTATGGTTGTCTTGGAAACAGTAACAATGAATAAAATTGCCATTTGAAAAACATAAATAAAATGACTTTAAAATAACTGAGTTTCCACATGTGAAATCTACGTCATTCTGATGTAACGAGTTTAAAACCCCTTTCGAAACTCAATCAGAATAACGAGCTCACAAACAAAACATACTCCACGCACGAAATAATTCCCTATTTTATATTACGTTGCCAGAAAAAGAATTGAATGCTGTTTTTTTCAACAAGGAATTATACAGCATTATTTTCGATATAATTTTTAAACGGGACACGTTTTCGAATCGCTGGAAATATTTTACGGTGCTAAATACGCCAATCTGACAAGAATTCTGCATAAAAATGTTTGGAGAGCTGTTTTAATGGCAGCCATAAAGTGAAATGATTATCGTTTTTGCTAATGCGTAAATTACAAAGAATCACCAAAGAATAAAAGACTACATTCGTGGCAAATATATAAACCGTTTCTTTAAATTTAGCATTAAAGAGGAAAAAGCGAAATCATATAGTATTGCTATCAGTAGAAGATAGTATAAATAATAGTAGATATATTAGGGAAATATTGATCAAACCATCATATACCGCATTAATAAATATTTCGTGAAACTAAAAGTGCTCAGTTCGTTTTTCAACAGCCGTCTTACAGCACAGCTAACTAAACATTAAGTAGGTAATTCTACGTCGCGTTAATATATCCCGCGGTAGTTTCAACAGAAAAGACTGTACTTGAACATTTTTTTTCTTGGAGATTCTGTTTTGTTACAGGTAGTCATGATCAAATTTTAGGAAAATGTTCTCTTCTTGCCTTGCGACGAGCGGGTACACAACTATTTAATTATAAAATATAACGGTTCTCCACATCATGTAGTATTTAAAGTATTAGTGGCATAGATTAAATCTAAAAAAGAATATGGTGTAGAAATGAGACGATTTAAAAATTAGGAATTTTCACTGCAAACCGTCACGCTTTTCTTTTCTAATCGCGATTGACACCGGCATAGTTTTTTGCGTCATAATATTAACAAGGGTCTCAGGTCAGTACTTATACTAACATTACAAATAACTAATGAGTAACGTTACGCCAAGAGTCGAATCATTTGCTTATTTTTAAATTCCAAATCACTGGGATCAATTCGAACTGTACATGTAAGAAAAAGTTTCGTTCCCTACCGTGCGGAGAACGGGCCCGCAGCTAGTTATTCCATAATAGTGGTCGTAAACCGAGTATTTTTTGATACCGTGCTCTTAAACCGTTTGTCCGTCTGAAGGTTGAGTTAGAATCCAGTTAGTGTCCATGTTGTAGTATTATTCTTTAACGGTGTTCTTAAACTGATGTATTTGTCTCCTAGTTGGGTTTGAAAGGATGGAGGTGTAATTTTTTTCGATTTTTCTATAACCGTGTTCTTAAACCGTCGTTCTGTCTTCAGGTTGGATTGGAATCCAGGCCGGTTCCATGTTGTAGTATTAATACTGAACAATCTTCATAAACAGTGCATTTTTTGGGGCTGTGTTCTTAACCCATTTGTGCCTGGATATTTTTGCGACTTTCTTCGATTTTTACTGACAACAGAAATAAAAGATAAATTTCTGATGTCAACTTCTTGAACAAGGGATGATTTCTTTTAAAATCATTATGCATAAAAATTGAAATACCAACATACTACTTGGTCATGTTAAATATTTTGTAGAGTTGAGGCTCAATACTCATGAATAAAGGCTAGGAAAAATAAATAACGTTTTCGACTACTAGCGAAAATGCCGTCCCAAAAAAGGGACGCTAGGCATAAATGGGTCAAACAGTTTCGTATGATGGTTGGATTAGAATTCAGAGCAGTGTTTTTTCGATTTTTCAAATACCGTGTTCTTAAAACGTCGTTCTGTTTTGAGGAGGGTTAGAATCAAGGAAGTGTCAAAGTATTAGTATTGTTACTGTACAGTGCTCTTAAACTGATGATTAATCCTTAGCTTGGATTCAAAAGCACGGAGATTATATTTTTACGATTTTTCTCTTGCCGTGGTCTTAAACTGTTGTTCCATCTCAACTTTCGGTTAGAATCCAGTGGGCGTTCATGTTTTAGAATTATTCTTTAACCGTGTTTTTAAACTGATGTTTTCGTCTGTTTTTTGGTTCGAAAGCACGGAGAGGCTTTTTTTTTTTTTTTTGTCTTTTACTATCGCAGTGTTGCTCAATCTAAAGGTTGGGTTAGAGTTCAATGATGAGCGTCCATGTTGCAGTAGTATTCTTGAACCGTGCTCTTAAACTGATGTTTTCGTCTCCTGGTTTGTTTCTAAAACTCTGAGGTTTATTTTATTTATTTATTTATTTATTTATTTATTTTTGGATTTTTCTATTGCGGTGTTCTTAGACCGTCGTTCTGTGTGGAGGAGGATTAGAATCCAGGAAGATTCCTTGTAGCATTTATGCTAGACAGTGTTCTTAAACTGATTATTGAATGTTTTGGCTGTGTTCGAAAAACCGGAGGTTATATTTTTTCGATTTTTCTATCGCCATTCATTACACAGCAATAAACTTTTTAGAATAGGTAACTATAAAAGAACTAACTTTTATACGAAAAGTTAAGGATACAGCACAAACAACATAAATGTAAAACCTCTGATTCTTGTTTTGGCAGCACAAATTGTAACCTACAACCCCATGCTTGCCTTTTCGGGCATTCCTCAGTTTTACTCAGGTTCGAGTTGCATGTATTTGTAACGATTTTTGTCCACTGAGACTTACTACTATGGATTAGAATCATCAATGCAGCACACCATTACTAAAAATGCTAATCAATTTTTAAGACATCCTAAAAATATTTCATAACGCAGACACAATTCTCAAACGAAACCTCAAAAACAGTTCGATATGCAGGAGAGGCATTAGGATACCTGGCGCCTTCTGCAAACATAAAAAAAGCGCCCCCTTTATGCTCCAGATGTAGTCTTTCTCAGCTTTTGAGTTCGAAATGACGCCCCTTCGAAGATGGCGCTCCGATGCGATGATTCTTTGCTCACCGTGTCGGGCCACCGCTGTTCATATGGGAAGGTTTAGTCCATCTGCCATACCGATTGGATATAGCGTCATCAACTTCCATCTGAACCTTTATTCCAATAAACATGAATGAAAATGGGGGGATGAAAATTCAACAACCCGCATCGTCTGCAAAAAAACACCGTCTGAACACATGTTTAAAGATCGATATGTTATTCCAGAAGTTTATTAGAGGTCGTTGATAAAATTTTCTTTCTCAATACTTATATTTACGAGTAATTTCTAAATAATGTATAATTTTTGCATATATTTCTTTCTATTAATTACATATGTTTGAGCTTTCAAGGAGGCGAAGCAGTAAAAATGATGGGAATGTCTGTTTTATAAGAACAATATGTCAATGATAATGAGATAATCTTTGATATTTTAACATCTAAATGAGTGAAATTTTTACATAATTTTCTTGTAAAGAAAGGTAGCTCATAAGTTAATACACATACACAATATTTATGTTTTTGCATAATTTAGAACAATCTTAATTTAAAAACATATGAGAACTACCCTCAATTGTGAATTCTTTTCAAAGTATTGGACTAAATCAAACACCGTTGTTAGTGGAAGGCAAAAATAAAAATTAAAAGTGTTGGCACCCAGAACAATTGAAATGGAAGGATAAAAGCCTCTTTCAGTTAAATATTTAACTTCCAAAGCACCTTCGCACACAGATTCAGACTTTTGTTAGCGAAACAATGAGTATAGCAAGCATCCGTTTCACTTGACAACGGGAATTTTCTTAATTGCAGCTTGATTCAATTTACCGAAAATAAGAACAATAGAACCAATGATAAATACGAGTGGATTGTATTTATCGCTGTTTTGAAAAATGTGAATAAAGCCCTATTCTACTAGTATAATGCGAGAAATGCTTTCTATTTTTACAAAAGTGAATTGTTCTGAGTAAGATGCAACACATTTCTCCATTTGGAATTCAGTTTACTGATGGTGATGGCTGAATTTTCTTTGTTATCAAGAGCTTGTGCATATAATATTTGTAAGGAGTGATCCAGGAAAATCTGATATGACTTTAACCCTTTGAGGCACAACCCTTTCCCAATACTGAAAAAAGGGCAGCCGTTGCCATCGCTCGACTTAACTACCAGCAAGATGGTGGACGATCGAAACGTTCATCGCGTGCCACAGATCTAGATACCCTTTTTTGACGACAGCTGGCTGTGTCGGCACAGGCTTAGGAAAAAAAAGTATACTCCTGGTACTTTAAACTAAATTATAGACTCCAATAATTATTCCTATAACAGACAAAATTATACGGTCGAGTTTTTTCATATAAATACATTTCTAATGATATTTAAAACTTTTAACCTTATTTTAAACAAAACTTTCAATATTTAATGTTCACTGCTAATTCCAAGCTACACTCTATGTATTCTAGCATTTTTAAAAAGTGTTTGATGGTGAAACTGCGTCTGTTTACATTTTAATAATGAAGTAAGAGCTGTTTTTAAAAGTAAAATATTTCAACTCCGCTTTAAACAACTAGCTCTTTAAGTTTTTCTTTTTTTTTAAATCTAAATGTATTACGCAGGACTGCATAGATTTTTAAACTATTTTTAAAAAGTTTACTGTTATATATTTTGAAAAATATTTTGATTTTAGATATTAACCTTTCATAATATCAACTAACTGATTCACATACTAGCAAGAAATTATCAGATGTTCTGTGTCATGGGTAATAAAGCTTTCTAGGAAATAACATTAAAGGATATTAAAGGAGCATTAAAGGAGCATTAATAGATGAATTCATAAAAGGGTGTATATCGCAGAGGAGGATGGAGTACCTTTAAATGGTGATCCATATTAATTATATCTTACGATACAATTAATTGCTTATCATGTCTGCATACAAAGCCACCATTATAAGCCATCTACTTATGTAGATGCAATCAGATTAAACTATCAAAAAAGTTTAGCTAGTATGTTAAAATTTCAATATATAATGATCAATACAGGTTGTTTCGAAAGGGTCCACACATAATTTTATTGAAGATAGTTAACATCACGCGAATTAATAATTGCCTAGAAAACTATGACCGCAAATCTTATTTTAACCCTTTAAGAGTCAGGCGGTTTTGGTTATTTTTTAACAGATGTCGTCGTGGTTTTAAATGTTGAAATTTTAACAGACTTTTTATATGCTAGTAAAAACATTGATTGCATTAATAAGAATATTATGCATGAAATAATAAAATATTGGAATATAGGAGGCGGAGTTACTTGTAATTCCACCTACTGTGCACGTTTTAAAACCTTGTGCATTCCAACATTTTACAGTTTCATGCATAATATTCTTATTAATACAAAAGCTGCGCTAAATAAATCGACTAGAGCCATAATTATTTTACTTTATTTTCCCAAACCATTAGATCATAAAAAAATCTTTGTTAAAAATTTATCATTTAAAAGCCATGCTGTAAAAAAAAAAAAAAAAAAAAAAAAACCCAATAACATTTGGCTCTTAAAGAGTTAAAATGACGTTTACGGTCACAGTTTCTTGTGCAATTCTTAATCCTTGTGATATGCACTATCTTCCCTAAAATTTTGTAAAGACCCTTAAGAAACACTCTTTAAAAAACAAGAAAAGATTCATATGGTGGGAAAACTGGAAACGAAAATGCTGAGACACTATAAATATAGTTATTTGATGTAATAAAAATATTTATTTGCAAGTGTATTTTCTTTCCGGTTCTGAAATCTTCTTTTTTGTCTGTTACAGAAGAAAATTTTACCTTTCATATTTCTCATTGTATGATACAGCAAAAACTCTTTCTGCATTTTCTAAGAGTAAATATGCCTTACATTTTGACATTTTATCCCATAAAAAGTTTATATGAACTCAAAAACATTTTAAGATATTTACCAATCTTTCACGAAATGCGGGTTTATCTATAGTGTTTTTAAAAGGAAACGGGTGCTTTTGAATGGTATAAAATCAATTTTACTTTATACTTTAAGAAATAAATTAAATTCTGAAAATGTACCTCTGTCAGTGTGAGTGAAGAATCAAGTTTACTAAAAGAGTGTATTTTCAATATTGGCTTTGTAAAAACATCATACTGTGCAATTTTAAAAATGTTTTTCTAAAAATTCTGTCGCTGTTTTATTTAAATATTCAGATACAAAAGAAATAGAAGTTTTCAGAATATATATTAACTTTCATATTTTCAAAGATTTTAGATTGAAAAAGGAAAAATAATCAAGATATTTTTAAAAGGAAATAAACAATATTTTAACAATCACTTTTTATAATATCGCTTAAATCAATTTCACAAAATTCTAAACATTATAAACAATACTTGTTGTAATAGCTATATACCGGGTAAGGCAGGACAAACTTTAAAAATTCATTAAAAAAAGAGCAAATAATGATAGAAAATTGCGGTTTGCACAAATAGGTTTAGGGTATGATGGGATTTCTTTTAATGACAAGAAAGTTTGTAGTTCAAAATGTTACCGGTACGTGGCGCTGATATGCACAATGGGAACCAAATTTCCAATTTAAAAAAAAATCCCAAAATCTCAGTGATGCTTTCTAAGCAAACTGCAATTTTTTTATCACTATTTGTTCTTTTTTAATGAATTTTTAAACTTAGGTGCACCCAGGATGCATCAAAAGCTAGTGAAAAGCTCAAAAATTCATTAAAAAAGAACAAATCATGATACAAAATTGCAGTCTGCATAGAAAGCATTACAGAGATTTCGAATTTTTTAAAATTTGAAATTTGGTTCCCATTGTGCATGTCAGCGCCACCTACTCGTAACATTTGGAACTACAAACTTTCTTGTCATTAAAAAAAATCCCCATCATACTCTAAACCTATTTGTGCAAACCGCAATTTTCTATCATTATTTGCTCTTTTTTAATGAATTTTTAAAGTTTGTCCTCACTTTTGGATCACCCGGTATATTAACAACAACACAGTACACGTATTTAAACAAAGTAAATATTTTGAGAAAATGTTAACACTTACACAGTATTTGTCATTTACAAAATTTACCACAAGTACAGCTATGCATTAATCTGCTTTAAATTTACCATGCAATTGTTCATTAGGAAATATTTTGGAGCTTAATATTGTAGACTCTCAAGTGACCTGATATTTAGTTTAGTAATTGTTTGATTTCACTAATACTTAAATGGAACTCTTGTGGAAGTCCCACTTTAATTAGTTATTAAATCTATGCAAATATGGCATGTTAATTGAGATTATGTCTGGGTTCCTATTAAATAATTAGTAAAGTCATTTAACCCTTTGAGGCGCAACCCTTTCCCAATGCTGAAAAAGGGCAGCCATTGCCATCGCTCGACTTAACTACCAGCAAGATGGTGGACGATCGAAACGTCCATCGCGTGCCACAGATCTAGAGACCCTTTTTTGACGCAGGGGTCTCTAGATCTGTGGCACGCGATGAACGTTTCGATTGTCCGCCATCTTGCTGGTAGTTAAGTCGAGCGATGGCAATGGCTGCCCTTTTTCCAGCATTGGGCAATCTATCTAGATGTTTTCTCATTCTTCCATTTGTCAGCAGATGGCAGTGCTGTTAAAAATAACCGTGACAATTTTTTTTACGAGAAATGACGTTTTAAAAGTAAAGGATTCTCGTGAAGCTCTGTCATCCGCATCTATTTTTATAGAAATCGAATCTATTCTTCGTGACTGGCAACAGCCAAAACGTCAGAGTTTGGTGTTCCCAGAGCGGGAACACTGCGCGTTAAAGGGCTAATGTATATTCCCCTGAAAATAAGAAGCACAGTTTTCTTGCTCAATTTCATATAATTACTTCACTTATTGCAAGTAACTACTAAGAAAACATTTATTAGACTTTCCTGAATGAAAGTTGAAATTGAGAACTGTACACAGTTTTAAGTAAGTAAGCATAGGTAAATCAAGAACAGCTTTTAAAAGTTTAATTTATTCATTCATTAACTTAGGATTTATATCTGCATAGAATGTGCGCTGAGCAGTAAGTTCAAACAAAATTCCATTTCGAGAGTATGAACACAGCGTATCCACGTATAAATTGACCGGACTTTATTTTCACAATTGTCAGTCCTAGATGGATACAAAAACAATCAAAATTAGATGTAGAGTGAAGGTATTAAGAGTTTGATGCGAAAAATATCTATACTACAAATTTGCTGGATCCTTACATTCATATTTAGGGAAATCTTGCCCCTACAAAAACAATGCCAACACAAAATGTTTGATAGCGGTATGACCGATGTTCATGGATGAATTCTTTAAATTCAGTTCAAATTTTTAACGCAGTGTAGGGACAGTTTACAAATGGAGATGGGAACATATCGCCCTAGCAAGAAGGACGAAACTTTAGAGTATGTACGATCATCACAAAATCGTTGTTGTTCAAGTCAAAATAACAATAACAATAATAATAATAATAATAATAATAATAAAAATAATAACAATAATAATAATAATAATAATTTTCTAATAACTGCTATTGAAAAGAAAAAAATGTGTATTTTGAATAATATTCAAAAACACAGTACATACCCAGACAGCACATAAGCTTAAATCAAGCTTGACATTAACTAGAATTTGACGTATTAATACAAGCTTGACATTTCAATCCATTAGCTTGATTATTGCGCTGATGGCGCCATCTGTTGCTGTAGGCGAGAAGGAGAATGGACATTGAAATGTCTAAGGGGAAGGAATGAATGGGATAAGCCCCTCTGAATTGTAACACGAGGGGAGTTTTAGTTTTATTTACATCTAATTAACATTAGTAATTCCATTAACTAATTAATTAGCCCTCAAAATAAATTTTAATATAATTAACACCATTTAGTTAGTTAATATACTTCACTTTATGGGTGGTAGAATGAGGCGGTTTCCTGCCGCAACAAAATAATTTATCATCAGTCATAAATGTACTTGACCATAGAATTAAAAAAAAAGATTCTATATTTCCAAATATGGAAATTCTTCAAAATAAAATACAATTATACTACGAAATTGATTTCAAAATCAGCTGTTTGTCTCGATTTTGAAAGTTTTAAAACGTGTGCTGCTGTTAAGTTTATATTATGTTTATTTCCCTATTACTAGAGTCTCTAAATCACACATAACATTATTTTAATTTTGATGCATCGCGGGGAAAAATAAAAGAAACAAATAACACATCGGCCGCTTATCAATCTGGCCAGAAAACGGCGTGATAACACCGTAACAGTCACTTCAAACTTTAGTCATATCGGCCCGACTGAGAGTGGCGCAACGGTTAGGACACTCGCCTCCCAACCCAAAGGTGCCGGGTTCTATTCTAGCCGCGGAATCTGGATGGAAACAGATTAAATTAAATTGAATTTTCGGCGTAGAGGGGAAAATGCGTGGCAAAATAAAATATGTAGGGCGAGTTCGCCGACCGGCGCCCCGTGTAATTAGGAAATTTTTTTTTAGGAAAATTTTTTAAGCTTGAAATTAAGCTTGCTATGTCAAGCTTGATTCAAACTTGAAATGTCAAGCTTAATGCAAGCTGGGCAATGTAAACTAGAACACTTGATTCAAGCTTGCATTAAGCTTACACGCTTGAAATTTTCAAGCTTAATTCAAGTTTTCTGACTTGATAAAGCAAGCTTGCTGCAAGTTTGATGCAAGTTTGCTGTGCTGTCTGGGTAAGCTGATAAAATTTTAATAGAGTCATCTGAAATGAAACATTGCAAATAGTGCTTTCTCGCAAATAAATTCAAACAAAACCTAATAAAAATAAACAAAATGTAACAGATAAATATCTTGTTTCTTGTTTTCTCATGACATGTGATCCAAGTGTCGGCTTTGGACTGCAATACATAGACGGGGGCATAATTGAAATTCTTTTTGACACGTAGCTGAAATTCCTATCCTCACTATTATAGGCTTGATGCATCACACCGCGAATAAAATGCAATTGTGGAAAACTATTTCGTTTAATGATTAGATTTCTGAATAATTTTCGAAACGAAATTGCATTTTTTCTGTACTTCAATTTGTATATGGCCCCTGAAAATATGCAAATGAATACATGCATAAAGTAGTTTAAGTAGTTGAAAACCATGTTTTATATCTCCATGAATGTTTCTTGTACCAATTTTTTTTTTGTGTGTGTTAGCAATGCTTTTGTATTGGGAAGATTTCCCAAAATATAAATGTAAGGTATGGGGGCAGAGTACAAATTTAAACTGTGTACCTTTACAATATTTATTTTCTCTTAAAACTTTTAATATCTTCACTCTGCATCTAATTTTGACCGTGTTTTTGTACTCGTACGCACCCAGACAGCACAGCAAACTTGCATCAAACTTGCAGCAAGCTTGATTTATCAAGTCAATAAGCTTGAATTAAGCTTGAAAATTCCAATCGTGTAAGCTTGATGCAAGCTTGAATCAAGTGTTCTAGTTTACACTTGCCCAGCTAGCATTAAGCTTGGCATTTCAAGCTTGACATTTCAAGCTTAATTTCAAGCTTAAAAAATTTTCCAAAAAATTTTTTTTAAAATACACGGGGCGCCCGCTGGCTAACGCGCCCCACATAATTTTTTTTTCGCACATTCTCCCCCTCTACGCTGAAATTTCAATTTAATTTAATCTGTTTCCATCGAGTGTTCGTCGCTGGGATAGAACCCGGGCCCTTTGGCTTCGCAGTCGAGCACGCTATCCATTCCGCCACCGGAGCCTTGTGCAGCTACAACTAAAGTTTGAAGTGACTTACCACGCTGTTTTCTCGCCAAATTGATAAGTGGGCGATGTGTTATTTGTTTCTTTTATTTTTCCATGGGATGCATCAGAATTAAAATAATGCATCAAAATAAATTAAAATCAAAATTAAAATAAAAAAAACACGTTTTAAAACTTTCAGTACCGCAACACTCATGAAGCAATACTGCTGGCCAAAATCGAGACAAACGACTGATTTTGAAATCAATTTCGTTGTATAATTGCATTTTATTTTGAAGAATTTCCATATTTGGAACTATAGAATGGGTTCGCTTAACACAAATTTTGTGTTAAGTATTCTGAAATCAAAGAAACAGATAGTTAAACGTTACCTCGAAATGCTGTATCACAGTTGCTAACATGTATGGAATACAAACACTTTAGTCATTTTTGTAAATATTTCTTAAAATAACAAATAATTGAAAAATTTTGCTATTTTTTAACGCTAAAAATTCTCTTTTTAAATGTGGTTAGTTATTTTCCTACATACTGGTATGCTACACTGCTGGCCACCCAAATTGCAACACCAAGAAAAACAAGAGATATCACAACAAAATTTATTGTGTAGATAACATGTTGACCAAGTAACAAATGATTAAATTTACAGCATTCTATGAAGCGTGGTTCCTGCCAAAATCAGTACCCAGAGTAGCCGCCGTTGTTGGAGATCACAGCTGCCACACGCCTCGGCATTGATTCAAAGAGACTTTGAATGTGTTCTTGGGGTACAGCAGACCAAGCAGCTTCCACACGTTGCCAAAGTTGATCTGGTGTGACAGCTGGGGATGAACTCTGGGTCAGTCGTTGAGCAACCATGGACCACATGTTTTCTATCGGCGAAAGATCCGGAGAGCGCGCCGGCCAGGGAAGCAATTCAATCTGGTGATTGACGAAGAACCCTTGGACAATGCTTGCCACGTGTGGCCGTGCATTATCCTGCTGAAATATGGCTGTTGGCAAGCCCTGAAGGTAAGAAAGGACAACTGGCTCCAACACCTCGGAGATGTAGCGCTGGCTGGTTAAAGTACCGGCAATGCGTACTAGAGGAGTGCGAGAGAGATATCCTGATACCGCCCCATACCATAATACCCGGTGCAGGACCAGTGTGACGGTGCATAATGCAGCTGTTCAGCATCCTCTCTCCACGGTGTCTCCAGACTCGAATCCGACCGTCGTGGTGTTGCATACAGAAGCGTGACTCGTCAGTAAAGAGAATTTCATTCCATTCTGTCGTCCACATCCTTCTTTCATCGCACCATTGGCGGCGGAGACGTCTGTGGTTCCGCGTCAGAGGTAGACAAAGCAACGGACGTCTTGCGGACAGACCATTCTGCTGTAAACGACGTCGAATGGTACGCGCAGACACTGGATGATGCGTTACAGACTGAATCTGCTGTGATATGGTTCGTGATGTGACTGAGCGGTCCGTCACTGCCATGCGTACAATCTGCCTGTCATCACGTGACGTGGTGCACTGAGGTCGATGCGGTCGATCACGTCTGTCCGTCGTACCCTCCTGCACCCAACGATCACATATCCGCATCACAGTTGTTTGGTTTCGTCCAATACGACGACCGATTTCCCTGAAAGATAACCCACAATCTCGGTATGCCACTATCCTTCCTCTGTCAAACTCGGATACTTGATCAAAAGATGATCGTTGTTTCCTACGAGGCATAATTTATCGTTTTTTTGAAAAAAAAGCAAGAAAAACACAATTGCTGTACTTGAAACCGTCGAAATCTCCAAGCCTTAAATAGCGCTTTGAGGTGGCGCCACAGGCGCGCTTGATGTGCGTCTGCGCTGAAATTCTAATCATTTGCATATCTCACCTCAGCTAATGCATGTTGTAAATTTCATATTATTTGCATGCTTCCTTCAGGGTGTTGCATTTACGATGGCCAGCAGTGTATATTGATATAGAGCATTTCGAAGAATTAAAAATAAGTTTAAATTAATTTATACAAATGTAAATTTGAATTATTTTCATTGTTCATACTTTATAATTAAAAAAATTATTTAACTTCTGATTTCTTTTATCCTTTGTAATTTTATTTTAAAATTACAAAAGTGTAAGATGTAAGATTTTTGGGCCCTAAAATCTGTAGGCCCTGGGCAGTTGCCCCGTTTGCCCTGCCGGTAGTATGACACTGGTAATATAAAATAAAACACATCTTTTACGAACTATCAGCAAATTTGATGACGCTAGACAATTAATGTCCATTCTCTTTCACAGATGGCGCCATCAACGCTCCTTTAAAAAGGAAAAATCACGCGAGTATCAATTTTCAAGCTTAAATCAAGCTGTATTTAAGCTTGACAATTCAACTTGACTCCTGCAAGCTTGCTGCCAGCTTAGAATGAGTTGAACTGCCAAGATTGCATTAATGCGTCAAATTCAAAGAAATGACAAACTTGATTTAAGCTTATGTGCTGTCTGGGTATGCATATAGGACTGAAGATAGTAAAAATAGAGGTCGTTCAATTTATACGTGGATATGCTTTATATTAATATGCTGATTGTTAGATTTTACATTATCTAATGAACAGTTTCAAAGCAGAAGCCGTTTTTTTTTTCATTTTATAGTACAAAGAAACGTTTTAAATTTAACTTAAAATTTTTACTTTTTATTGAGTGATAAGTAATGGTGATTGTAAAAGTCACCATACAGAGCCTCCGATGGACACTCGCATCTTAAAAACCGCGTCTTACATTTCATACGACACGCACTATGTAAAATTACACGATTTCTCGAGTTAAGTATTTTTGTGTGGAAAGACTTTATATTAAATCCTTGCAATATGTTTAAATAGTTATTTATTTTTTACTAGTGAAGAGTCTAAAATATTAGTATTAAAAAAAAAGAAGAGAAAAATGCTAAGAATATTGAACCAATTTAGCTATTGCTTTCCGTGAGGGTAAAGAAAATGTAAAATAAGATTGGTCGAATTTAAATATTTGCTTTCTAAACATTGTTTTAAAAAATTATGTTTAGCATAAATGTTGAAATAGAGCTCACTATTTTTTTTTTTTTTTTAAGTTCAAATCTCACGTATAGACCTTTCACGTTGGAGTGTTTCTCTTACTTCTCTAAGATTGTATTAGGGAATTATTTTTGATTATTTTTTATAATAATATATATGTTAGCTTTCAACGAAATTGAAACTTTCTTCTGAAAAGTAACTGAATTATTTTCCTGCACCAGAACTTTCGTATTCAAATGAAAAGATTTAAATGCTGAGATTTTAAATAATACTATTTCCTTAAGATATGCACTAGATAATTGTAATGTAAGTGATTATTTTTCATTAGAATATATTCTGTGGGTTTTGTTAAAACTACCAGATTCTATACATTTTTATTACTTATCTGAGTCACAATCGGTAGACTGTTTAATGAAGGGTTTTAAGCTAAAATGGGAAACGGGAACTAAATATTTATTTGACATTTATACTCCTTAACTTTCAATTACAATATATATCTTTTACGTTTTATGCTCTCTTTTCAAACTCAATTTTCAAACTCTCTTTTCAAACTCAAGTATTTTAGAAACTCAATACACATTGTTTAAAAATATGTTTAATATTCAATTTTTTTTAATTATAAAATTAAACTTTTAACAGAATTTTTACTGCAAAAAAAACAGTCGTCACACTACTGAAATCCATTTTCGAAAATCAAATATTGCTTTACTGAGTTTCAAATTCAAATATGTTGCTTATTTATTCACAGACGTTTAAAATTTTCTAATTAATTATATATGTAACAAATCAGAGAATCCTAAAAAAAAATTGCAGCGAAACTTAAAACATTCTACTAATATAATATCAGGTGGTAACGAAAGTTTTCCGCCATATCTGCCTGAAATACTAACTTCTAATTCCTTAGATAACTGCTTTTGAACATTCGGTACCAAACCTGCACAGTGTCACATGATACAACAATAGTACTTAAAGCTGTACTCATAATTCGTTGATATTTTGTAGCTGACTTTTTGCAACACAACTGGAAGTAAATGATGGTTCTAATCCTCTAGAGTGATAGTTCTATTTGAGACACCTTATACTTAATGATAACTATATTTTTTACAGATTTCACAACACAGTGTTATAAAGTAAACCTCTTTCTTTCAAATGCCAAACATCGTTTGACAAAATATGAGCAAATACGCCAACGAGAACTGTGTGCTGACGAAGTTTGCGCTGGCGGGAAACTTCCGTTACAACCTAATAGAATGAGTCAAACAAAAAATACCATGTTTGCATATTCCTATTCTAATTTGAAAGAATTTTTGTAAGGTTTGTAGTTTGCATTAGATAACAGAGAATTTTTCCTTAATAGGATTTATATCATATTTTCACTTCGTTTGATCAAAAACAAAAGTGCTATGAATATCTTAAGTGTGCTATGAAAAAACAAATCCATTTGTTTTTTAAGCGATTTTTATACTTTATTTATATATTTATTAGTTTTGTTTCTTTGCGTGTTTATTTCTTTTTTGCTCGTTTTAAAAAAAAAATATAGAATTCGTGTTTTTTTGCGAATATGTCTAGAGAAAATTCCAGGGTTTTAGACATTGATTAATTAAACGTTTGATGCAAACACCTAAATTCAGTGTGCTTTTGTCTTATGGCAAACTTAGACAAGGAGCATCTGCCTAACTTTTTTTAATCCCCTTACCCCCCCCCCTCTGCCCAAGGGATCCCCTTATTAATGTAAGGAGATCCCTTGGGTAGATGGGCAGATGTTTGTAAGGGGTTCTAACAGGAATCGGCGATACTTCAAGAGAAAACCACCCTAAACTCCAGACAGTTAGATCAGCACACAGTACCTTCACACTTCAGTCATTTACCATATTCAGTGCTTTATCCACTCGGCCATAGTGGGGCCAGCACCTAAATTGAAAAACACTTTTGTGTAGGCATACGAAAATAGTAAATAATATATGTAGTGCAAAGGCTGTACACTTATTCATTACCCATGCACAAGTAAAAAATATAAGTATTTGAGTTGTTATTAACCAAATGAATAGGTCTATGGGTATACAATTTTCAGTAAAACTTCAAACATTTTCTTATATTTTTGTTGTAAGGAAACAGAGCAAAAATTTGAAATGCAAGTTATTGTATGGTAATAAAGGGTGAAAAATATAAAGGGTAAGAAAGCAGTAAAAAGGTGCATTTTTATTGGAAGTTTCTGCTGAATGCAAAATAATTATTCTTAAACTGTCCATTTATGTACTTAAGCCGAACGCGGTATAATAAATCACTTCTAATCCAAAACTTAAAGTAGTTGCAAAAGCCGCAAAAACGCGTATATTTAGCGATTTTAAATTTTATGGTTAAAAAAAAAGTGTTCTTATAGATCGCATCTTTTGTAGATAACTACGTAAACTAAGCGGCCATGTATCTATGGAATCTATTTAACTTTTGTACATTTTTCTGAATTTCTAAATCACCTGAAAAATCTATAACAGTTTAATTTCAGTCTCACAGGCTATATTTAAAAATTGGTACATGAGATTGTTAAAATAACGATAAAAATTTGTTTTGAAATAATAGAGCAACAGTAATTAAATGTCTTTTTTTTTATTAAACTGGATATTTTAATTATCTACAAAATATTTCACGCTTCTTAGAATCATTTTTGTCAGTGTATTTTTATTTCACTTAATACTGTTGAAAATCAAAATCAGTGGTGTAGTCGAAGGGGGACGCGGGGGGACGGCGTCCCCCTACTTTTTCATTTCAGCCCATACGTCCCCCCACTTTTTATTCTCAGGAGGGGCGCTCATTTACAAGGTCTTTTTAAAAATTCTGTGAAGAAATTAAAATTTTCGTTTTGTTCGCGCGAGACGAAGTATATCGGTATAAAAATCAAAAGGAAACTTTTGACTGTTTGAATAGACTTTACAAATGGGATTTAAAGGGTTTCTTAAACACTTCAGTAGTGAAAACATATCCATAAGAATAGAACAGAAATCTTCCCGAACGCACTCTTTGTAAAAAATGCCTTTCAGAATGGCCGAAAGAGTGACTAAAATCGGGGTAGCGAATAGTCACGTACCAATCCAAAAGAAAATCTGCCACTTTGACTGACATTGGATTGTTGCCTCAAGGTGTTTTTGTTACTGGAAATGGTAGATGGCGAAGTGTGAAAGTCCCGGGTTCGGGTCCCATTGCCAGTCCGTCGACCTAACCGTTCGGAGTTGTCCGTGGTTCTCTCCGAAACTTTGCGTAAATGCGGGTTAGGACCCCTTAGAAAGACCCCCACGGAGGGCACCCCCCTTGTGTTGTCTTTCTGACGAGGATTTATAAGCGGGTTTTGAGGCAAGCACACAAATCCGCTATACGTGTTCACAATAACAACAACAACAATGGATTGTTGACAAATGTAAATGGAAAAAAATTAAGTAGCTCCCATCGCGCGTCCGTAACAGTTCGGAGTTTTCCGTGGTTTTTTCCGAAACAGCGTGAATACGGGTTAGGACCCCTTAGAAAGACCACCACGGAGGGCATCCCCACCCACCCCTTTCTGCTGTTCTTCTGACGAGGATTTATACGAGGGCTTCGAGCCAAGCACACAAATCCGATATACATGTTCGCAACAACAAATTAAGTAGCTTACACGGTTGATCAAAAAGACTTACTTTAGATTATTAACAAGTAATCAATAATTTAACAATGAGCTCATTTTAATTAATTAAGAAACAAATGATGGTTAAATTAGTTTTATTGGTTGTTTAAGGAATAATTACATTCAATGAATCCGATAAGTTTAGTTTAAATTTCGTCAAAAATGAGCGTCCCCCCACTTTTTTTCTTAGGACTACAACACTGATCAAAATCAAAATTTGCGTTTTGCATGTTTCCCTCATTTTCAAAAAATAAGTAAATGATCAACATTTTTTCTCATAAAATGTTGTTTGGTCGATATTCGATAATTCTTCTTTTTTGTTTTGTGTTTTGTTTTTACATTGCCAAAATGATTTTGGTTTCACAGAAAAAATTGGCAAATATACAGATATTCGTAATTTCATAATTTACGACTTTTTCGTTTTCGACTCTTAGTTAAAATATGTCCGAGAACAAAGTAACAATAGTAATATAATATAATATGTAAAACATAGAAACTTATGTTGCCTTAAAGTGGTATATGCGCATAGCAAATGAAAGTTTTGCAAACACACCAGTTCTAGTTTTCGCTTCTACTGAAGAATGAATTACATCAGAGGCGACTTTTATAAATTAGCTATATTTCAGATAAAAGATAATTATAGTGTTGTTTTTGCTAATCCCTCTGGTGACTGCAGAGCTGTGCCAGATCCCCCATGTAGGAGGACAATTGGCGGAAGCTGCGGCTTCTATTTTAATAACCCCCAGTGGGAGGAAGCCCGACATAGCTCGGGGGTTGAACCAGTAACTAATTTTGAACCAGTTCTAGATGAGGGACCAACCATCTGAAATGGGCACCCTCCAGAGGTTTTGTTAAACATGGAGGACATTGGAGCTATGACGGGTTTTACGTACACCAGCTTCCATTAGCGTACACGGTCCCACAGCAGCCCAACCGCGAGAGGAGTTCACCCTCCCAAGCACTGACCCAGCCGGGTGCTGCTTCACTTTCCATGTTCTTAAGGGAACGGAGTTTACACTGACTAGAAAGTGTACTCCTAGCGTAAAGATAGCGTACTAAAAGTACGCTTTGTTTTTAACTTTTAGTCGATGAAAATTTGTGCTAAGTTAAATATTTTCTGGTCGCAGCATTTTTAAACTCCACTTAAGAGTTAAGATTCCACTGATAAAAAACTTTTGGTTGCATCACTTATGAAATGAAAATACACTAAAATAAGCATATCGCGTTATATTTTTTATTTTTGGCATTTATTTGTAAACTACATTGAAATTTCTAAAACGACACTTATCTTTATTTATTGATTTTACATGAAACGTTTCAAGTAGCACCTCCTATGTTATTGAAAGAAATGAGGATGGTTTTAAAAGAAAAATAAATTGCTTGTGCAGCGATATTTTAGTAGTTATTTGTTAAAGAATCGATGCGTACACAAAATTTTTAAGGAAGCGGGGAAAGACAATTTAAACAGAAATCACTCCTTTTCAAAAAAGAATAAAAAGATTTGTAAAGAAAGACACTTTCTAATAAACATCTAAAGAGGGAGATTTTTAAACGCTTAAACTGAACGAAAAGTTTTGTTCTCGAAAAATTTGTTTCTTTTATTAGTCATGGATTGTTTTATTTTGGGAGAATTGGAAGATATTTTAAAATACAACGGAAATACGTGAAAGTACTTATTATGAATGATGATTAGATAAGTTCTTTAATATTTTATGAATGATATGTTAGATCGAAATAAGAACTTATGTACCTATATTTTTTAATGTAATTTGTTTACAAAGTTAATCAATGGCATTAATTTTCTTGAAAACTTGGTGCCCCATTAAGTACAAAATCATTCAAAGCTTTCATTTCCTGCAGCCTACCTTTAACCAATTTAACTTTACCAAAAATGCTGGGTAATCCATGGTTGAAAATAAAACTGAGTTTTTCTTAAAATAAATGTTATTCAATACTCTTTGAGGACACATAACACAAACACTTGAATCATGATTGCCTTTTATAATGGAATGAAAATACACACGCAGCTGCTAATTGAATTTTTACACTAAATTCGTTAAAAGATAAGCTAAGTTTCACTTTTTTCCCCTTTTTCTAGGGCGGAAAGAACGTCTTTTTTTTTCATTTGTGAAAATATCAAAAGTTATGATGGACTAAATTACGGATGCAACGGTTTAAAAATTATTTTATGAAAATTTTTATCAAAAGCCATCTTTTTTCTAAAAATTCTTTAAACTCTGCAAATTGCTTTTCTAACTATACACATACAAATTTATACCTATATAAGGACTAAAAATTTCTGGATCATTTTCATTACTTACTTTTTGCATTTTTAGGCATATTTAAAGGTATTTTAGGGGGGGAAATTAAATGTTATTTTCAGACTACTTTATTTTTCAATCAGTTCAATCAGTGTATCCTGCAACTTTTATAGTAAGAGGTAAAATGTATTTTCTTTACCTTTTTTTCTTGTTAAAATTCTATTCATAGTTAAATATTATGTCTGATACATTTTAAATTCACATAATTATTATGGTAATTAACATTATTATTCTTGATGAAATAATACATTTATTTGAAGTTACAACTGCTTTTATAAAATAATAATTCTTAAGATATTTTAACTTTCCTAACACTTCCAGCTAAAGCAAAATGTATTTTATTTAAGGCTGTTCTTAGAAAAAAAAAGAACTCTGTTTTTAGTCTTGGTACACAAATTGAAATAAACTGATAGCACCATGGTCTCCAAAAAATTCCAGATGGTTCTTCATAAGCTGTTTTACACACTACGATAAGCGAAAACGCTGTGGATTTTGTGAAATTTTCAGAAAAAATTCTTAAACATGGATTTGAGCTGCCAGATTTTTCGAAGAGTGACACGCTTTGCGAAAATTTCCGATTTTTAAGAATTTTATCTAAAAGTATTGAAACTGATACAGATTTGCCTGTCTTCGCAGTATGTAATACAGCTTGTAAAGAGACAGTTTCAAAATTTTGAAGTGCCTGGCATAATTAGTTTATTTGTAATTATGTACCAAAATCACATGATTTTTTCGAATAACACCGTTAAAAATCTATTGCAGCATTAAGTGAATTTATTTATTGTAACCTTCAAAATTTTTTTTAGTTTCAGGAGTTTTTTTACATATTAAAAACATTAAATAAGGGCATGCAGCTATACACACACATAGAATTCGTAAAAGATTAAACGAAACATTACAACTTTATCTCGAATAGTTAACAAAATAGTTTACTGACAAAAAAAAAACAGTTTTTTAATAATGCCCTTTACATAAATACCGTTAATATCCCGTTTACTAGTAGCAAATTTCTTTGCACTGTAGAAATCAATAATGCACGTAAAATATTTAGAGAAATTTAATGTTTATTGAGCTTTATAACACAAACTAATTATTACTGACGTGAAAAAAAACAACATTATCGGAATTTAATTATAAAAAATTACCGTATACAGGATATTATTGTATTATAAAAAAAACCGTCGAACAAAATAGCACTATTAGAGAAATTATGACATTGCATTAGTAAAATATTATATTGTTAGAATGTAAAATAATGTCACAAAAAAGTTATAATTTTTAATTTGTAAAAGAAACAATAAACAAACGCTACAGAAAACAAAATCGATCATCTTAAACGAACCTCATCGTTTAAAAACAAAGAGCAATTAGTGTACAAAAACTTTCACTGCTAGAATTTTCAAGAAAACCGTAAGTTAAAGTGACGTAAGTTCGTGTATATCAAATGCGTTCTGTGTCATTTACCTTTTTATCGCTGATGATAAGTTTCAGCAATATTTGGTTCAAGCTTGCTTCAAAAAATGGCAACAATGCTTTCTTAAGTAAAGCATTGTAAAAATAGAGGTGTCTGGCAATAAGCCAAATTAAATTTTGTGAATGCGGTTTTTTTTTTTAATAGACGATAACGAGTGTTTTGTTTTTCAATTATATGTCACGCTTTTGAAAATTTTAAATAGAAAGTTGACGTGGAGTTATTTATTTTTAAATATTTTTTCTTTTGTTTAAAATTATGAGATATAGAAATAAATATATGAAAAATGAAGATAAATTCAATAATAAAGGAATAAAATGTGTGTACTATAAGTAAAAATATAAAGTAATATAAAATGTTCTTACAAGACTTTTAGAAGTAAAAATAATAATAATTAGCTTATAAAATGTTCATTTTTTTGTAGAAAAAAGAAACACGCTGTTAATTTACACAAGAAAGTAACTCTCGACCTCCACTAGTAGTTTCTTTTATTTAAACTACTCGCGTTTGTATCACGAAAGCGAAGACAGCTCGAGGAAAGGAGTGTCTGCATTCGAATTTAAGTTAGTAATTTCATTACCGAATGCTTGAAACGTGATGTAAATCTGTCTATTCTAAAAAAAAGTAACGGCCGCTATCGCCGCCGCCAAAAGCTTGTTCGGCTATCTCCTCCTAAACCGTGGGGATTTGCGTTTCGAATAAGGTGTCCACGGTTTCAGAAAATTCCGAGGAATCTGATAAGCTGACTTAAATTTCGAAAATCGAATCATTTTAGAAGATATCAATAAAAAACTGAAAAAACAAAAATAATGGTTGCCAGATTTGGCATAAAATCATTCATTCCTTTCCAACAAAGTAATTCCAAGTATGTAGAATCGCGTGAAACTGACAAACATGAAGTAGAATTACACCCATTTTACGCCAAATTAAAAAGTATATGAAATAAATAACTGAAAATGTGTTACACAAGGTTGACAATTTTTAAGTACTAAGTTCTCTTGGACAACAGGAGTTCAGAATTAGCGATTATTCGTTTCTCCAAAACAGAAAAACTAATTGTAACTGATTTTAAATGCGACATCTTGGCATTAGGTACGATCTGGCAAAATGGTATCTTTCCAAGCAGGGTGAATCTAAACCGTGATTTCCAAAATGTTAAAACCCAGTATCTTGAAAATGAAAAATAATTAAAATGCAGATTATTTTAAAGCCGGTTCGGTCCAGCTGGAGTATTTGCTACCAGTAGAAATATTTGGTGGCGTTAACTATGCCATTATAGCAGTTATAGTACACTCTGGATATTTGATAGGGCGGCGAGATGCTATAATTGGTGGTGTTGAAGATGCCAATCTTCAAATTATTATGTATATGAAAATATTGATACCGGTTTACCGGGAACCTTACATGAGCAGTAATTATACGTTGTGAGCATGTGTAAATCGCCAAATAAGGAAAAGTAGCCGTTGGTGGGAAGCTGTTACGAAGTTTCATACATAGAAAACATACATATAAAGAAAACAACGAAGTACTGTTTTCTTAGAGCTAATTATTAACTATAAATATACACAAGTCACCGAAATATGAAAATTCGCCATAATTGGCTAATACGCAAGGTGTTCCATGGGTTTCACATAATTAAAAATAGTGCGAAGTTTAAATTTTTATGTTCCAAGCAGCATGCAAGAACCAAGCAATGTGTAGCTCGTTAACATTCTATCTGATCCAACCTTTGGGTTTTGCTTGTTGAAATTATGTCTTTTTTACGAATAAGCCTTATTAGGGGACGAATGCCTCATACGAAAAGCGAGCGTAGCGAGTCTAGGGGCCTTGGCCCCTAGTTTATTAAAACAAAATATCTCAATTTCACAGAAAAGAGAAAGCTGTGTACATGACGAAAGCATCTGTCTATTTATGTTTTTCTGATGACGGCAATGTGACAGCAAGCATTCCAGAAACTAATTTACGAAGAAGAAAAAAACTTTGGTGAGACACATAATGGAAAAAAACCTGATGAACGAAAAGCCAAAATCTTCAGACGATGGAAAAATCTTTCATTCCTGGTTTTTTAGCATTAATTTCTTGATCTTTTACACAAAGCATAAGAATGCGTTTGTCAGTATTACACCAATAATGAGCGATTCCGAAATTAGTGAGATTCCATAGGGGCTATTTAAGCAAATTGAAATAGATTTTATTAACTAAAAAAATCCCTTTAATCAAAACCTTGAAGAACTTAAGGATTCTTTAACATTTTTTTGTACGCATGTAAAAAATCATTTAAAGAAATGTGTTTAAATTGGGAGCTATAAGTAATTAATTAAAGATTAACAGTTCCTAAATGAGGTTATCATTCTAAAGCGTAATGTTAAAGAAATGTGTGTTTCTTTCCGACACACGCGCACACACACACACACACACAAAAAAAAAAAAAAAAAACTGCTGGGCTTTAAGCGCGGTTTCTCATAAAATGATCACTGGTGTTTAGTAAAAAATTTAAAACTCTAAAGGCCTGAACGTCATTTTTACGTTCTAGCTTGACTTTACTCTCGCCACGGAGAGTGACAATGCTATTTTCCTTTGCAACCACATTGGCATTAAATGAACACCTTAAATGAAGGAATTTAGAATCTTTGCACAATGATATGGATAAAATAAATTCTATATCTATCTACATAAAAGGAAAGACTCAAATGTATGCTTTTTCTGTAGACTAAAAAAGTATACTGGTCCCCTTTAAGAACTTTTTTTTTGGTGTAAAATGTTCCCATTCTACGAATTACAATCAAAAATAAAACTGTTGTACGCATCATGTGATTTATTTCAGATACAGAACTTAAACATAAAAGACAAAATTTTATTCTGTAGAAATAAAGTATTTTGGAAATTAATAGATTTGCTTGCAAAATGATTTTTAGGTTTTTATCTTTTTGATCGCAAGTAACTATAGCACGGTTTTTGTGTTTTTTTGCAGTTGAGCTATATATCATCTCAATATAGTGTCTGAAAGGCAAAGCTTCATAATCAGTTTAACAGTGACCTTCTGAACTTAGATATATTGCAGATGAAATTAGAATATAAACTAGAATATCTTATAATGCGTAATAACTGCTTCTATGCATTATCCTCTGAAGATAAATTCACTACTTGCTCAGATGGAATGCTAGTTTCAGCTAAACGCTCATACTGCATACAATTCTGGAAATGGAACATTCTTCTCAGTTCATTAAATCAATTGTTCCCAACCGGTCCCATTTGGGGGTGCAGAGCGTTTGCAGGGGGAGGGGGAGCTCGAAACAAAAACGAAGAGCAAGTGATAATGCATGTTTTAAAAAATTATTCATTCTTATTTTTACTCAAAGTATGTCTATTTTCGCTTTAAAATGTTTATTCAAACTTTGCCTATAACATTCATTTGTAGAAAAGGCGACTAAATGTTCATTGTTAAAGAATAAAAAACGGTATACATATGGGGAAATGGCTCCACCATATTAACAAACAAGGTACTTTATTATCATAACAATTACACACGGACAATTAACAGTTATAAACACTTAGATAACATACTGAGCGACGGAGACGTCTTCTCTCGTCAGCTCTCTCGATTACGCAGTAGGGACATGTAATGTTATGCTTGCCAGGCGACTGCCGCGCCACATATGGTGTAAAGGCGTTTGCTAAGGAGTTAGCATTAAACTTCCTACATGTATGCTGAAAAGTATGAGGAGGATTGCTATCCTACGGAGATGTACGGTGGAAGGTGGTGATCGTAAAAAGACGATGAATTATTTTGTAAAGATTATAACTGGTACGACTTTGTAGTGAGAGCGACATAGTTTTAAGAAGACGATCGTATAGTGGGTCACATTTTAAAATCACACAACGATGACGAAAGGAGATTTATTCCCCTTAGGTAAGACGTACTTTCATTCATACGGAACACGATGGCATACACAACGCGTCGTAGGGGTGAACATGCTTTTCTTCCCCACTGAACGAAATCACACATGCACTAGAAATTCCTCATCAGAGCGACGAGGAAGGACAAACTCCAAAACCAAGAATGAAATTCGCTTTTGATGGCGCATGTCGTTTTACTTCTTCTGAAACATGATCACACAAACACTTTGAACACTGGGCTAACACGTTTTACTTCAGGAGGAAAACACATTTTGAAGACCACATTCCCTTTAAATAAGGAGTCTCACTCAACACTTTTAAACTTGAAACATATTATTTTATTTTCTCACTCGAACAGTCACCAATTTTCAAAATGAAGGATTATACATTTAAAACTGTACAATACATGCACTCAAAATGAGCTTGGGGAAGCGTGTTGATAAAAACATCACGGCGTTCATATTAAAGCGGCCTGGTACCTCGGTGGGTGAACGCCTCCGTCACCATAAAGTGATCGGCATATATGCTAATCTGTGCAACGTGTCGTGGTGGGCAAAGCCTCCTCACATGAAGTGCGTGGCTTGCCCCACCAAAAATTACTCACCAACTGCTTAAGAAAAAACCGTTAAAAACATGTGTCTATAGAAAGAGCCCGAACTTTCTGGAACAATTTTAGCAGGTGTTTTTCGAGCAATATGCTTCTTGCACAGCAGAGGAAAACCGCAAACACATCTGTTTCAGCGGAGCAGAGAAAATATATGCGAGCGAGTAGGTGTTATGATTATTCTTTTAGCCGGCGTCAACTGTTATTTTATTTCAAAGCAGCTGATAAGAGGGAAATAATTTAGAAATACGTTAATGCGCTGTAATTGAGAAGGCCAAGAGGAAAAATAAAGCTTTAAAAGATAGTTATTATTAAAAACTTTTAAATTAGATTTAGAATAGATTATTAGTTTAAATTTAGACAATATTAATTAGGATTTGTATTAATAATTTTTCATTAAAAAATATGCACGTTGTGTCAACGTGACAATTGCCATCGTAAATTATTCTTTGTTGGCGGGCTCAATGTTAAAAGGTTGGGAACTGCTGCATTAAATTTCAGGCACTACCTCCCACATGGACAACTCTAGTGCTTTCCACAGTTGCTTAATTACATGAACAATCGACGTATGTTTATAGTAGTCACTGCTAATAGACAAGGAACGCTAAATTGAACCACCACAACAGACGTAAGACAAACATATAGAACAGGGCAGTGTATCGAAATTTGTCTTCTGTGGTATGGGGCAGCAAGAGACTGGAGTGTCCATTACTAGCAACATGCGACTACTTCAGTGCTTTTACTGAGCCAAGGAACTTACCGATTGGATCACAGATTTCTTGAAATACGCTGGTTGTTCGAATGAATTATGATTCCAATTGGTAAGAACTGATTATATCGTTAGAGTGTGACGCAAAGACCACGAGATCTTGAACGGAAGTAGTTATCAAGGCACTGCGGAATCTGGCGTTAGTTACAGAATGTTTTTGGCAATTTTCGCAAGTCATAAATTGGGTACTCTTGTTAAACTAGATTCTTAATTAAATAAAAATGTTTATGTTCAATTATTTGAAGATCATTTGCATCATTTCATGAAGACTGCTTACATAAACAAAGATGGAATTTTCCAAAACGGCAATATTCCATGCCATCGAGACAAAATCACTTGAGATTGGATTGAGGAACATTCTGAATTGTTCAAGCGATTGTTCCGGCAAATTAGATTGCCGAAAATGAATCCCATCGAACATGAATGGAACGTTAAACAAAAAAAGTCAGTTTGTGCTTAAAATTGTGCATCTCCAAACTTTTCACAAATTTGGGGGTTAGAATTGGAATAGCCGGATATATCTTCCAGGGAACTGTTAGGCACTTTCTCGCATGTACGGTCTTTTCGATTGTATGCTATTGAATGTCTATAGAAATTATTCCCTACCTGTTTGTTACCCCAGCATCTCTTATTGTAAATAATTTAAGAATTTTTAATATTGCAATAAGAATAAGTCTTTCTTGTTCTCATCACTGACATCAGTGCATGATTTATACAGGATGTGTTACAATTCCCTCCCTGGTTTGGAAAGCTTGCAAAAAAATAAATACGACCAACACAGCAACAAAGTTGACTTTATTGGATAAAGAAATCTTAAAAGTTTTGTTTCACAATGTGAAGGAGAGTGTGGGAAGAATTTGACTTTAGACTTTATATCTGCTACATCACAAAAGTTTCCCACACTGATCATTTGTGAAACAAAACTTGTAAGATTTCTTTATCCGGTAAAGTCAACCTTGTTGCTGTATTGGTAATATTTATTCTTTATAAGCCTTCCAAACCCGGGAGGGAATTGTGGCACATCATGTATAAAATATACAATAGTCCTGCATTGGATTAACAAGCAGAAAAGAATTTGGGATGAATAGTAATGTCATATTGATGATAGCGTTTTGTTAAATTGTTATATTGCTTCAGTGTATGTTCTTAAAGTCATAGAAAAAAATACAACTTTTATTACCAAATAAGCTCTCAAAATTATTATAACTGTGTTCACATGGTGAGCTTTTATTTGCAGGATATTTTGCTAGAGAGTTTGATATAAAAGTATGGTAAAGACACATTTAATAAGCTAAATATATGTATAAGGAAGCGGATGACATCTGTAGTTATTAAATTATAGAACGTATACTGGTGATTATCCAAATAATGGGAAAACCTGTTCATTAAAGTGACATTAAGAATACACTTCGTAAGTATTAAAATACAGTGTTACTGGTAACTGGATGTATTCCTGTCAATATGTGATAGTAAAGCCAAATGCTACAATTTTAACCCCCATACATATGGAGCAAAATTAATAGTTTTCCAGAAATTTTAATTTTAAAGTATTTTTAATAAAAAAAATTCGGCATTCAAGTGCAAAAATAAAAAAAAAACTATTTAAACGGGTTTCATTTTAATTTATTTTTTAATTTAGGATCGTCAGTCAACCAGTCAAGGACTTTTACCTGCTTAAAATCTAGACACATCAGTATGTGGATTAGAAAAAATAAGTGATTAGCCTGATTAATCGGCTTGGATCAGTAGATTATCCAACTAATGGCAAAACGTACATACGCAACGCAAAGTCGAAACTAACTTACACGACGAAGCAACTATTGATTTGGCTCAAGTAAGATTTTAAGCACCAAAAACCGGTGAACTTGATCGGCTGACAGACGATCCTAACAAACAAGGAACAAGCGCGCATCCTTCGGCGTTTTTTACCTGCGCAAAGTAAAACTCACAATTCTTTAAGAACTACGTATCTGCACATGAACATTAATATTTTTGCATAGCTGATAAAATGGAAAAGCTTTATTAGTAATTTGTACGCTTACTGTCTTTGTATTTTTTTCAGATAAAAAACATTTTAAAAGGAAAATCACAAAGAAAAGGAATGCATGAAATGGGTCCTGAATTTTAATTTTTAAGTAGTTTTGTACATTTTTTATGATTACTTCAGCTTATAAAACGTAAAATAAAATAAAACCCTTTTAATGGTAGCTTTTTTTATTAGCACTTGAATGTCAAATTTTGTGTTTTGTCAAATTTTGTGTCTGAAATTTCTCGAAAACTATTAATTTTCGGACATACATATGGGAATTAAAATTGTAGCCTTCTGGCTCTCCTACTACGTCTTGACTGGAATACGCAAAGTTACCAATAACCTTGCATAGGTCTAGTCACCATTTTTTTCAAATAAAAAGTACTATACATCATGTAAGTATGAAGAGTTTTAATGAGGTCGTATGCGTCTTGAATTTTTAGCAAAAGCGTAAAATCTCAGACTTTACTGACTTTTAAAGAAGCCAAATTGTAGGAGCTGGGCTAGCTGGAGCAAGTGTGACTGAAGCATCTCCAATTTAAACCATTCTTAAAGGTACGGCATGAAATGTCATTACAGCGTACATACAGTTCTGCAAACCAAATAGTTAACAGTAGAAACTGAGGGAAAGAGACCGTTGGGTGTTGTAGCAAATTGTAATGTCTAAAAGGATAACAACCGTAGTCAAAGTAACTGTAGGGCTCATCAACATCTGGACTCTCCAGTGTCAATAATTATACTTAGAAGGAACTTCCATGAACAGAACGTTTACTACAGAGCAGCAATTCTCAGACCACCTGTCATAGATGTTAATGACAAATACAGTTCAAGGAGGCAACAACTGGTCGAATCAAGACGTGCAATAAAATCTGGTCTATTGATAAGTGGAAGACAATTGATTGTAAAGTCGCACGACAATAAGACGGGTAGAGGTTTAGAGACCTCCTGCACAATTGTATTATATGAATTGTCTCCTTCCAGCTATCAAGCATGGAGTTAGCTGTCGTGCCATCTGTCATGCTATGGACAACCGTATAATGGTTTTCTGTTGACCCCCCTAATTCGTAACCCTGAAAGGAAGGGTCACTGGAAAGACGCAATTAAAAGTTTTAACTGACCAAGTTCATCCTGTGATGCAAAGTTAGTTTGT
This sequence comes from Cheiracanthium punctorium, assembly GCA_038373885.1. Lineage (NCBI taxonomy): Eukaryota > Metazoa > Arthropoda > Arachnida > Araneae > Cheiracanthiidae > Cheiracanthium > Cheiracanthium punctorium. The sequence continues at coordinate 291,512 of JAWZYV010009876.1, read as the reverse complement.
AAGAAATGGAATTTTTCAACATGATGATCCCGCTATTCATAAAGCGAGAGTTGTTCAATCATGGTTTGAGGAACACAAGGATGAAGTGAAGCATTTACCTTTGCCCGCAGAGTCCACTGACCTCAATATCATCGAACCGTTATGGTCTATTTTAGAGCGTTCGATTCGGAATCGATATTCTCCACCTGTATCTCTCACGGAACTTTCACAATATCTCCATGAAGATCCGTACATTATTCCTCTAAACACTATTTAGAACTTGTATGATTCGATTTCCGGGCAAATCAAGCTGTATTACGTGACAATGGCTGTCTCACGTGATATTGGCATAGGATTCCTTATAAATCTAGATTGTTCCGATTATTTCGATAACCACCTGCGCTTCAATAAGTAATTATTTATAAAGAATTATAATTTCTTAAACAACAAAACTTAATTAGCGGCTTATCCCGCAGTTCTGCTATACATTTAAATACATCCCAGATTGCATCAATAACAGCGCACAATTACCAAACTCTTCACAAGTTTATCTCATGTATTGCTTTTTTTTAATAGCAGAGTATCTAAAACACTTAAATTAATTTTTAAATAAAAATGGTCCTTGTCAAATACAAAGCTGGGTATTGATTGGAAAATGATTGGTTTTACTCCAAAACCTGTGGAAACGTTCTCTGCAACACACTCTTAAAAATATAGTCAAATGTAATAATAATAATAAATAAATAAATAAATAGATAGATAAATAAATAAAGTTTGCTTCAAAGACAAGATATTTCTTTCCTTCATTATAAATTGTACATATTTTAATATAATAATATATTTATTAAAATAGAAATAAAGTATTTCATAAACATTCCGTTTATCAAATTTAAAAATGCTTATTCATAAAAAAAATTTCATTTTAAAAAAATATACATACATATATAGTGTCTTTAGTAAAAATACACCGAAACTATCTCAGTTATCTTTTGTCTTAATAAGGTTAGAAAAAGAGAAGTAAAGAAAAAAAAATCTTCAATAAGCTAAAAAAGAAAATCATCTCGAAATGCTACAATTTTGTTCTATTACAAAGAACAAATAAAATGTTTCAGAACTTATCAGAATTGCGAGACAGTGTCTCTGAGTTCTTTTTCCAGTTTAGAAATATATTTTAACCTGGACAAATAACTCTCCAGACTGTTTATTATTTCCTTTATTTTTTGTTCAAAATCTTTGAATTAGAATCGCTGAGGAAATATTTCTTAAAAAACAACAAAATATGTTTTCCTAAATATTTTGCAGAGAGAAAAAGATGAAATAAAAAACAAAAAATATTTGATTTTAGACCAGCAAAAATTAATTTAATTGTACGTCATGCCCTATAAACCAAATTAAACTTTAAACTGTATTTATCAAGGAAAGATTTTTTTTTTAAATATCTAAAAGAAAAACTTTTTAAAAGTGTATTATAAATGTGGCTCATTTTATGTTCGTGTGCAGAATTAAGTTTAAAAATGAGAAATGCATGATTTTATTTAATAAACTAAGTACCATAAATGATTTTTTTCAGTTTTTAAACATATAAACACTTTATACGGAAGTGTATAATTTAATTTTTAAATTCTAGATGCAAGATAATATAAATTTATGGTTGAAAAAAATCCCTAATTTTTTTTAGATATAATGTAGATCGTGAATTTAACTTTTAAATATTTTTAAAAGTGAAACATTACATTCATAATGTTAAAACTTTTCTAAATAAAAAATAATAGTAACAAGTTTTTATAATACTTTTGAACCAGGACTACATACATAGAATTTCTAATCTAACAACCACCATAGTAACTCTCTCGGTAGAATATAAATGAAGGTATTGTAAAGCATTTCAGTCACAAAAAATTCTTTATTTTCCTTTTTCTACAGTTATAATGAACTGAATTTCCAAAGCAATATTAAAGCTTTCTTGGGAAATATTGTATTTGGACGGAATTAAAGATAGTATTAAGGTGATACTTTTTAGATTGTATAGATAATATTAAGTCGATAGAGTTTTTTTTATAATTTAAAACAATAAAATATCTTTACAGTAAAGGGAATTGTACGTAAGGATGCTCAGAAGACTGTCTCTCAAGTGACGTATGTTCAACGTCCCATCAAAATAGTCCATTCAGTGCCAAGTGTGTCAGATATCTCTTGAAATTTTCATGAAAAACATTTTTCTATTGAAAATGTTTGGTACAAATAATAAGATAACGGTAAGAATAATGCATTTCCATGGTTTTTTTTTTTTGTAATGATAATGATACGTTTGTTTCCCATGTTATTTAGGAAATTTTTATAATACTGCATTTTTTCTAGACGCAATTAAAAACTAACGGTATAAAATGCAGTATCGTTTTCCAGCTAGACGGTGCACACTCCATTTCGCGCGTATTGTTCAATACTACGCCAATAAACAATTCCCGATAGATGCGTAGATCGCAGTTCACGCTTGACTGTGGGTAACGTTCTCGCTTGACTTAAAACACCTAGACTTTTTCTGTGGGAGTTCATGAAATCGAAGTTGCAGACAGTGAAGATCCATACAATTGTACAAATAAAATTACGGACAATTGATATAGCCAGCCAAAAAAGATGGACCCTGTATTTAGGCTTAACAAAGCAACCACACTGAAACACATTAATTAAACCTTGTACTTCATATTTGTACTACAAATTTGTTAATAATACCATTTTTCAGAAAAATATCAAGACACTTTTGAAACATCCTGCATAGATACAACTGTCTGTTGAACAAGATAAACAATGAAAGCCTCATACATGTATTTGTAAAGAACAATTTTAATGATAGAATGAAAATATGCATTTTCGCTTTAATATTTAATACACTGCAGATCGAATTCCAGACCAAACATAGCATTTATGTAATATTAATTCTTCGTTCAAGATACTATCTGAATGCATAAATGAAAAACCGTTGGATATTGGCAATTAACGAATTATTCTTCACCCATATGCATGTTTAAATTTTCAACTATTCCTTGTCTTACGGATATTTATTAAACATGTGTTCGCGGAATATTTTAAAGATTTTTTTAACAATCGCGATTTTCGGGATTATTTATTTAGTCTTTCAGATTTCATCAAATTCCGAGCACATCATTGAAGAAAATAGAGAAGTGGAGCATTTTTATTAATTTAATATATTCGTGTAAGAGATTTTATTGCAAATAAATAATAAAAATTTCAGTAAAGTGTTCCTTATTTTGTTCAAAATAATAAAATTTTACTATGATTCCATTCAGCTATCAGGTTAGTAATATCTACAAGGTTCTGTGTAGTAATCCAAATGGGGTTAAAATATAATTCATTGTTTTGTTTTCTTTGAAACTAATCTAAATATTTCCGTGGTCATACAAATTCCTTATCAATGTATGACTTCGACGGAATACATTTATTTGTGTTTATTATAGAAGTTTGTAATAAATTTATCTGCGGACATACGTAACGTACAGTAACGGTTTAAAACGTTTTTTTTTAACATTTCAATATGTTTCTGAAATATAACATGTTATATTTTATGAACATTGATAGATCATATATTTCTAGAATACTTGTTATTTGCATTGAAGAAAATAATTTTCAAAATATAAATCATAAATCTACTTACTTTGCAAACAGAGTTTAATTTTAAAAATTGGACTTCGATCTTTGATCTTTATATATCTCTGGAGTGTTCGTAAACATTAATTTAAGGCGTAGATATTTTAAATTATCAAGTTTTCGTATGTATAGCATTCCTGTAATACTGACAGTAATATGTTTTCAAGAAATCATCTTGATGTGTCTGAACATCGTATTTTGACTTTTACAGGACCACTATGAAAACAACTGCAACGAGTAAGACCCAATTTAAATGTGATTGAGATGAAAGGGTATAGGTTTTCAAAAAATAGATAAAGCTCAAAATTACAGTAATAATGGATGATGTTTAATTTGACTTCAGACGTTCTGTGAATTTTATTTATAAGAATTCGTTCATTATTAAAAACATGTTTAAATTGAAAAGAAGAAGACATTCAAATCATTAAAAGTTAATTTTGTTCATGATTCAGATTTTTAACCGCTTCAAGTTTATTTTTTTCAAAAATTATGAATGCATTATGCATTGAACTCTTGAAATACATGGATTTAATTATTATTATATTTCACGGAAAATGTACAACAACAAAAAAAAAAAAATCTGAAGCCGCGTTGTATTTATTATTTAGCTTTAAAGCCAGGTTACGAATAATTTATATTTGTGATCTTTGGTATAAACAACATTTGTTTCATCACAGCTAAATATTATAAATTCACCGAATGCATTGATTATCCCGAAGATCATAATAAAAATTGCTCTAGAGAGAATATAAATTGCTAATTTTTGAAGAACAAAGACCGTTAACGTGCTTTATTAAACGTCCATGAACTAAAATTCGTTTCCGATATCTCCTATAATGATGGTACGTTAGAGAGTTTCTGAGTAATAACTTATGAAATGGTGGTATAGAAAAAAATATATAATGGCTCATCAGAGGAGAATAAGGGGAAAGTATTTATTCAACAATTCAAAATTTATAACTTCAATTTCCGAGAAAATATTCTCAAACTTCAAACTGTAATTTATTTCCATAGAATAGCCTTCTTTTAATTGAAAAAGTTTACTAACTTCTGAGGCATTGTTTTCGAATTTTACATTCAAAAATGGTGTGTCTAAAATTAGGCTATTTTTTAGGTGTTTACATATCTTAATTGTACGAATAAATGATGATAATAAAGTTCAGTATAAGACCGTATATAAGACCAGATAATAAGACCAATATTTCGTATAGAAGTAATATTCTGTAAAAGATAAAAATAATCTATTTCCCCCCCCCCCATCAAATGTAAGTTACCCTTAGATATATATAATCTGCCTCTTTCGAGAGTCTGAAATGCTGTTGTAATTTCTGTCATGAAAAAATGTAAACAATAAAACATTTTAGAAAACCAATTGAAATTTCTTTAAAATAATTTAATATAGGTAATTTTGCTTTTGCAATAAATAAAATGCATAAAATCTCAAAATATTATTTTTTTAAAAACTAATGTTCGAAAAGTAATCATGCACAAAAAAATTACGTAAAATGTATTGAACTTAATTGTATTGATGAATTGGGAACTTTTTCTAATTAAAACATAAATGGATTAGTATGAAATTATTTGACACCACGAGATGAGACGATTTTGAATCCAACTTCGGTATGAGATATCTAATGAGTGAATTTATTTAATTGATATGATTAAATATAAATGCGTTAGCTTTGATATTAATTTATAAGCTCATGTAGAAGGAAATGTTTGGTATGTATATATGGCTATATCATGTAGATTGGATAGTGTTTAAAGATGAAAATTTCATAAAAGTTGCATAAAGGGGTTCTGCTCTCAATATTACTTAATGGTTGGTGTACAATTACTTTATCTAGATTTTATTATATTAAATTGTTTGCTTTAGGAGGAATATTTTTTTTGGGGGGGGGATTACTATGAACTTATAGAAATTTAAGGCATTTTTTTAAAAATAACTAACTAATAACAATTATTATTACTTTGGATATATATTTAGAGAAGTGGATCGTAATTATTTATTAAAATACACAATAATCGATTTTATTGTTTATTTTAAAGCAAAAATTAGATTACTTAAGAATATCCCATCTTAATGAATATTTAAGGATTCCCCATAATGAATTAGAAAACAAAGATACTGCAACAAAGATTATGTATCCCACGTTTTTAAAGATTTTTTTTTTCATTTTATTAATTCGTTTATTTATTTTTCAATACAAAAAAGCAATAACAAAATTAAGTAATAAATTATCTATTAAGAATTCTCTATTTTTGTCTTATTTTCGTCAGTTAAACAAAGCATTCATAATTGGCGAACTTTGTACACATAAAAGTCGAGATAAAGACTTTTGCAGTCAGTAGATACTAAAATCAGTCTCATTCTTCTGATAAATCATTTTAAGAGCTCCCAAAAGTTGTCATTTCATTTCAAAAGTATTAAATAGATTAAAACATGTCAAGTCTCTGCAAAACTTTGAAGCATCGATTTTCTCTTACTTTGTTAAGGAAGATGAAAAATTTCACATATTTTAAATCGAAAATCATGCATTTATACTTTTCGTAAAGTAAATAGAAATTTATATTTGCTTTTATTGGTCAAGCTACATATATTGAGCGAATTTTTAAAATATGGCAACGCAAATAAAATTTAAAGCAAGTAATATTCATTTATTACATTTATTTCACATCTTGAACTGACATTGAAAAACTGGTACATCAATTCTCTACTTAAATGAAAATGAGAAGAATAGTTTGCGGCCATTTAAGATAAAGTATTTATCTTTTATGCATCAGAAATACTTAATTTTATCCCAAATATAAGATGACGGTAGCCCACAGGTTTCAAATTACTTTCTTTCTACTTTCGCCTTCAAGTGGTTAATCTTGTTCTTTTTAATTTACGCTTTTCTGGCTTTCTCGTCAAAGATGGTGATAAGATTCGATATAAATTAAGCAGTAAATGTTTGAAGCGTGTTGAAACAAGAAGGTTTTCAGTGTACACAAATATAATCGATCCAGAGTAAAGAATATTATGTTTTTCTTTCATTGTTTTACTTAGAATGGAAGTATTTATTATTAAGATGATGGAGTAATTATGCAGAATGTTGGTTACTGTTGGCATATTGCTATTCGAAACAATTACTAGTTATTTTTCAAGTAAGGTAATTCTGTTCTTTCAGCTGCATCATTAATACATTTTGTTCTTTACTTTAGTAGAAATTTAAGTTTTAGCCTGTTTGATGTAGGCTCTTTTATGCAAAACTTTTCCAGACTGTTACGTTACTTGAGGATATGCAAAAATTAAATTAGTATAAAGCACACATAAGAGTAAAAAGTTTGCAACGCAATAATAAAATGTTTATTATACACATCAACATAGAATGTGTATTTTTGATATAAGAGTAAATTATGTTAATTTGCACTTTTGTGCGATTTATAGTAAATTATTTTGTTTTAATTATTTTCAACACCTTTTGACTTAGTCTACTTTTACATATAAAAAATTACTTTATGGAAGTTTATGTCTTATTTCTTATTTTGTTGAATGTGACTGGTGTTTCCGCACGAACATAGAAATTGTCGACTTTAATATTTTAGACAAACTAAATAGAAACCCTCTTATTTTTATATAGAGTAATGGCACCAATCATCCACACTTTAACGAGAATTTCGGATATTCTTATTTATAAATCAATTTTGACTCACACCTGAAAGTTGTTTTTTTTTTAGAAGGTTTGCACTATCGATTGCGATCATTACTTCTGTCGAATTAATATAAATTTTGTTAATTTACGAGCGGAAATTAAACGACAAAGTTTTTCCGATATTATTTACATGAATGAACTAGTTCTTGACGTGGATAGGAACCAATTATTGACATGCGCGTTCAATTATAGGCAAATCAAGCGACCAAAATTATATAGACACCGTAATATAGTTTTAAACTATTTTATTATGAGCAAAATGGGGTGACACTGCAATTAAAATTTGCAAGTTAAGTAGATATACTGGTTGATTCTTTATTGTACGGAAAAACACAAAGGGTCATTGGGCGAGCTCATGTGGAGCACAAATCCCCATAAGAACCCAATCCTATCTCTAACAGTTTAACCCTTTGGGCGCAACCCTTTCCCAATGCTGAAAGAAGGGCAGCCGTTGCCATCGCTCGACTTAACTACCAGCAAGATGGCGGACGATCGAAACGTTCATCACGTGCCACAGATGTAGAGACCCTTTTTTGACGACCCGCGCACAGTCAGCTGCGTCAAAAAAGGGTCTCTAGATCTGTGGCACGCGATGAACGTTTCGATCGCCCGCCATCTTGCTGGTAGTTAAGTCGATCGATGGCAACGGCTGCCCTTTTTTCAGCATTGGGCAATCTATCCAGCTGTTCTCCCATTCTTCCATTTTTCAGCAGATGTCAGTGCTGTTAAAAATATTCGTGACAATTTTTTGACGGGAAATGACGTGCTAAAAAGTAAAAGATTCTCGTGGAGTTATGTCACTCGCAGCTATTTTTCTAGAAATCAAATCTATTCTTCGTGACTGGCAACAGTCAAAACGTCAGACTTTGGTGTTCCCAGAGCGGGATCACTGCGCATTAAAGGGTTAAAAAGTGTTGCGGATAGAATGGAAATCTCTGAATCTTTTAATATCCCTCATTTGCAAATTTACTTAAGAAACACACAAAATGACACAAGAGTACTTTTTTCCTACACAAAAAGGACACATTAAGAAAGAACGGAAAAATCCTATAAAAATATTAATTGCATTAGAATATCTAGGAGAGTTACAAGGCTCTGAAACAGTGAAAAACCGTAAAATCAAACATTCGCCAAAATATTCAATCGACGATTCTGGAAACAGTTCCTTAGCTGATATAGACAAAAATTCCTGACAACTGGTTCATTTCAATTGCTTTAAGATAAGCTAAAAGCGAACTATATTGGTTATCTAGTTCAAGAGAAACTAAGCCAACTACCCAATTTTTGATCAATTTTGGCTTGATGTGTGTACATACGTATGTAGTATGCTTGTATGTATGTATATTGATTGCATAGGTTATATAAAGTAGGGTGAAATCAGTTAAAAACAGACTTTTTTTAATTCCTTTGCTGTTTTCTGTTATTAATAAAGTTAAACGTGCAACTTCTTTGAGTTACTTCATGCAATGCATTCGTCTCCTACACACCAGAAAAAGATATCATTAACATTGAAAAACCTTTCCAAACTTTTAATATCTTCACTCTGCATCAAGTTTTGATCATTTTTGTAACTGGAAGTATACTAATGATTGCGAAATTTAAGCTCTGTCAACTTAAACTTGGGCAACGTGTCGACGTTTAAGTTGACGTTTAAAGTTAACATGCAAAAAAGTAGTATATATTATATAGAAAACATACCTATAAAATAAAATCACGATACTTTAAAAAAAATCACAGCCCATAATTATAAATAATAACTTAGCAAAACATTTACTAAATTTAAAAAAGTTTTTTTTTTAAACAATTTGTACACTCTACTCCAAAATTTCCTTTAATTATGCAGAATGTTCACAAAAAATATCATTTAGGTTCACCGTTTTTAAATTTTCATAGATATAATGCCTTATTTTTCTTTAAAAATATTCTTATTGAATAAGTTAGCTGAAAAGAATTTTCGAGTTTAAAATCTAATTTAAAGCTTTGCACAACATAGATATCACTTCCAGGGACAATATTTTTTCCCATAAATTACACTTAAAGCGACACTTTTTTTTTACTTTTAGCATCTATTAAACTTTTTCATCTTTTAGATAATTTTCTCTTAAGCACTTGAAATGCTTAACTATTTAATTATTCCAAAGAAAATTTTGAAAACATAATTCTCCGATGAATACTTACATGGCGAAGTCATGAAAAAAAGTAAACAAAATTACTTGACAAAATATGTAAACCTCCATTCTCTAATTTAAATTCAGTTCTTTCAACCAAAACGTAATTAGCATAATTTTTCGAATACAAATGAATATTTCAGTTTGCTTGCTTTCAAGGTGTTGGTAAGTAATTTGCTTTATTAAACTGAAAATACAGAGTGATATGAGTTGTCAAATTAAATAGGAGTTTCTTAGAGTTATTTTTTTAATGTAACGTGAGATTCTCTCATATATAATGAGGCTACATTAACAAATAGTCTGTTGAGCTGAATAAGTTGATTTGCATAGTTCAAGCCTACGGTGAAAGAAAACAGAAGAAGTAAGCTGCAATACAGAAAACATGGATATAAAATCTTATTTGTCGTCTTCATATTCAAATAAGCGTAAGTAGACAAGGTGAGGCCAGATTATGGTCTAAATTAGACAGAAGCTGATTTATAAAGGGTACTCGGAAAGTTTTACAATAAAAATAGTTTTCCCAAAGTTTTCACTTTGAAATTCTCTGTACCACCTGCATACAGTCAACAGATGTGGAAAATCATCATCAAGAGAAACTTTTTATAATCACTGTTCTATGTTTAAAACACGCCAGGACTCAATACACAAAACTACTCGTACCTCACTCTGTGACCATGATGCAAGTGGAAAAACTTCAAACCATCACTGCTAATACGTAACAGAGCCAACAGAATTTTGGTTGTTCACACTCATGTAAGTATTAACATGTCTCAACACGCAGTCCTCTTGCAAATTTGTGTCATCATGTTGCAAAACTTCCCAAGAAATCCTTTGTATATTCTCGTAGATTGAAAGCAGATCCTTTGCAATTAATGACTTGGGAAGTGAGAGTTGGAAACATTTTATTTAACCTTGTTAACTTTGTTCAAGTATAACACAAAATATTTTGAAATCTAGACATTATGTATTATATTTTGATTATTTTTAAACAAATATTATGATTGTACATTGGTTAAATTAACGGAACATTTGGTTATTTCAACAAAATTACTTGGTTAAGCTGACAAAATGTTTTGTTGAAATAACTAAATACTTTTAACAAAATTATTTTATTAATTCAACAAATATTTTTTTGGCGCTATTTCAACTGGATAATTTTGTTGATCTAACAAATTTTTGTTAATTCAACAAAACAGTTTTTTTTTTCAGTGCAGTTGTGCGCTAATTTCATTCCTTTAAAATTCTAGTTTAGACCAGTGAAACGGTGTTCTTTTGAATAACTTCAAATATCGATATTCTTTCAAAACAGTTATATAAACACTGCCATTCTGATCAAATATTTAACCAATGAATCTCTTTATTTTTTAGTTATAACTATGGTGATATTGTAAACTAGCATAATTTAAAAGATTTAAAAAAAATAAATAATTGGTGTAAAATTCGGTACTTTACTTTTTTAAAATTCAATAATTTACAGTACTACAAGAGAGAAAGTTTTGTAAACTGCTTTTTTATTACTCTGTTTCCTTCTTTTCACTCTTGAGTATGAAGGTCAAGAAATAGTACTGTCCTCATATTCCTGTTACATACAGTAAAAATAAGCTAACTGAAGCAGGGCTTCGTAAAACCTTTTGGATGATTTTTATAAGCTGCACTACACACTGAAATCAATGAGAAGACAGTTTCTTTTTTAAAGTTTCGGAAAAAACCTTAAACGGAATTGCAAAGCAAAATTTTTCAGAATGATACATTGTGCAAAATTTTCGATTCTTAAGAATTTCTTTTAGAAGTTTCGTAACTGATACAGGTTTACCATTTATTATTTCAGTGTGCAATTTATTAATTCCATGCAACATTCAGAGACATTCGAAAAATCTTGAAGTGCTTGTCAGAATTACTTTTCTTGTACTTATGTATCAAAATGACATGATCTTTTTTCAAATATACCCCTAAAGACTTAAATGTTTGCTCTTTATTGTAACATCCCTGTTTCTCTAGATTTACTTAAAATCAGGCTTTAAAGTACTCCTTGAAAATATAAGATAAAATATTGAACATGATTTTAAGTTTCCTTAAATGCTCACCTGGAAGTATTTTGAGACATTTTTATAATAATTTCCTTGCCAATAACTGTTGTTATAGATTTTTTTAAAGAAATGGGCATATGAAGATAAATGTGAAGAAATAGATGTAATTTCTTTAAAATCTTCAAACACGTTATTAAAACGGTATGATAACCAGCTAATAAATCTTTTCATCCTTTCATTTAACGACCAAAAAATGTAAAATACCAATATTTATAAGGTTTAAAATTTACTAGCAGTATTATATACTAAAATAATGAAAAGTCTTATTCATTTCATTTAAAAGCAGGAAATAACACATCACAAAAGTAATTTATTTGCAGTTGTGTTTCACTGAAATTATCATTTATATTGCAGATGCATTTCCAAATGCTGTTTTTTGGTGTTTAATGTTGTACATAAAATATATTTCTTGTGTTTGTTTGACATTCCTGCTGATAGATGAAGGCGACCCAAACTGATCACCTTAAGGAGGACACTTGCATAAAATAACATAAATGTTAAATAAATCTTTGGCCCTTTGACACAATATTTTACACTATATTTTGCATCATAGACGTATTTAATAATATTTTAAGCCAAAACTGAGTAATAAAAAAATATAATTTTGAAATAGAGTCCAAAGGATCATTTTACCCTCAACCAAGGACACATGATTTTTCATTTGAAAATAATTGTATATTGTTCTTCTCAGCAAAAGTTGTAAATGTAATTTTGACTATACATTATGAAATACAACAAGTTTTACAAGCATATAGTATGCATAATTCATTTTATGAAAATTTTAAAATCAAAAAGTGTTACAAACAATAAAATGGAATATTTCAAAATTATATTTCAAAACTCATGGCCCACAATAAACGCAGAAATAAATTAAATAAATGTAAATAAGTTCAGAAATAAATGTAATGGAGATTAACGCATTTTGAGAAAGTCTGTAGGGCTGCCATGATAACTAGGACCCGGGAATGAAGTTTTTACAGTCGATGGATCATTTTAAGCGGTAGTATGGATGCCCACTTTAGGTGATATTACTGGAACACACCGAGAAACATAGCAAATTAAACAAGAGTAATTTGCATCTAGAAACATACCCTATTCAGTAAACCAGCGTTTCTCAGCCGGTGGGGAGCGACACCCCAGGGGGGCCCCAGAAAAACCAAAGAGCAAGTAGTGATGCATGTTTTTAAAAAACCATCTTATTTATTCTCATTTTTACTCAAAAATATATCAATTTTCGCTTAAAATGTTCATTCAAACTTTACTGATAACATTATTCTGTAGAAAATTCGATTTAGTGTTCTTGGTTAAGGATTAAAACACTGAATGTATGCTGAAAAATGAGCGGGGGGCACCGGGAGTTAGCCTTTGTTGGGGGGGCGCGACGTTAAAAGGTTGAGAACAGCTGCAGTAAATCATGTCATATTTTTGTACATTAAAGACTGTATTTCTGAATAAATAGGAAAATTGGTGCTTACCTTATAAAAGATATGATAAAACTCAGTATTTTGAAGAATTTCACTCAGACACGTAATACACCGATCGTCTAAATATCGCAATTGTTTCTTCTTCACATACATACATAGTAGATAAGACATATTAAATAGTAGATAGAGCTACCTGTCTAAAAGAAATCATGTGGATCGTTTTGCCCGCTAGTATTATTTTGGGCCACCTTCCCTTACATAGATAGTTTTTTTTATTTAATGATATACGTTATTAAGACATTTGTAATGAATTTTTCGAAATAAGCCTTTTAAAGATTAAATGTGTTTACCTCCCAGAAACATCCTTAATAATTATAAAAGTATTTAGCGTATTTGTTTAACAACTTTTACAATTCACATTATCAATTATATCCAAATTTTCATTTACATAGGATACTATAGGATACTACCTTCAGGAACGGCCTACTTATTTGGTTTAAAGCCTGTTTTAGTTCCTGAAGTGTCCTACTGTCCTGCTGAACCCGAGCTCCAGGCTCAGGTCCAGCAAGCAGCTGTTTCCCTCATTTTTATTTTATTTTTTTACAGCACAATTTTTGTATTACAATTGGTAAAATACATCAGTGTTATACAATATAAAGGCAGTTAGTTTACAATGGTTTACAATTGCTCACAATATTGTTCTTAGTAACATTTGACCATAGATACATATATTTAACACGTTCTTTTTTTTCTTTTTTTTTACAATTTTGAAAGTTAAAAAAAGTAAATAAATATCTAAAAGTAAACAATAGGCTTGAGAATGATAAACTTAAAAAGTAATTTTGAAAAATTTAAACATAAATAAATACAACTAATATTCAAAAATGTGCTTTAGAAAGAAAGTTTTTTTTTCTTTTTTTAATTTTTTTTTTTTAAATTTTGAAAGCATACATATACATATAATAATATACTGAAAAATAAATTTTGGCTTCGATATGAGAAGTGTATTTTTTAAATCTAACGAAATAAGAGCAGCAACAAAAATTCTATGTCAGGAAATAATGCTAATAAATTCATAATTAAAAAAAAATGTTCTATTTAAGAGTTTTTACGTGGTTTTTATCAACTGAAATTCTTGTATTTATTTAATCTGAATCGCTTACTGGTGTATGAGGTCTTATATCAATCGGATGAATATACTTGGGTTGATTATTTTGTAGTTCTTCAATCCCTTTTATTATTTTGTTGCATAAGTTTTTATTTTTTAATACATATGCAGCCCACTGCTCATTACTTTGTGAAGGTGATTTTAAAACTCTGTATTGCTTTAATAATTTACAATTAGTGAAATAATGTAATGAATTTCCTTGCATATTGCATTTACAATGATCGGAGGAGGCTCTGTTTATTTTTAAAAAATATTCTGGGAATGGTCCATGATTGGTAAAAAAAAGGTAAAGGTTCCTGTGTTCTAAAAGAAAATCCTCTGATGGTTTTTTAAAGTATTGGTAAGTATACCTGCCTGTAACTTCTGTGTCTCATGATATTTTCCATTTTTCTAATTTGTCCTTTTTACTTCCTTGTACGTAGTATAAGGAAGTAATGTGATCCCGAAAAATTTTGGGGGCCAAATTTCGACAAAAAAACCGATTTTGACTACCTCTAAATTTAATTTTAAAAATTTTTTCGATGCATCCTATCGTAGGCTAGCATGCACGATCATATTAACGCGTCTGCAACTCATTTTGACCAGCGGCGAGTCTGCTGTGGACAGTTTTTCCATGCCGTCTGTACGTACGTACGTATGTATGTAACTCGCATATCTCAAAAACTATTGGTCGTAGAATGTTGAGATTTGATATTTAGGATTGTCCTATGATCTAGTTGTGCACCTCCCCTTTTGGTGGCAATCGAATGGATAGTTTATGTACAGGGCCGCCCAAAAGATTCGAAATACATTACGCTCTATGGGCCGAAATTCATTAAACTCGCCTAACTCAAAAGCTATTAGGCGTAGAATGTCGAAACTTCATATTTTGGATAGTTGTAACATCTAGTTGTGCACCTCCCCTTTCGATTCCATTCGACTGGATAGTTTATCTACAGAACCGCCCAAAAGATTCGAAATACATTACGCTCTATGGGCCGAAATTCATTAAACTCGCATATCTCAAAAACTATTAGGCGTAGAATGTTGAAACTTTATATTTAGGATTGCTGTAACATCTAGTTGTGCACCTCCCCTTTCGATTCCATTCGACTGGATAGTTTATCTACAGAACCGCCCAAAAGATTCGAAATACATTACGCTCTATGGGCCGAAATTCATCAAAGCGTTTTTTAGAGGTATTGGGCTATTTCAAACGACTCAGAAGTGATATATGCTGTAAAGAGTTAGAAAATGAATTTCTCCATTAAAAAAGGTGTCTTTATCATTTACAGTTCTGCTACAGGAACACTCAAAAGATTTCCAATACATTACGGTCAATGGCAATTTTAGGGCATTCATCCATTTCAAGCACAATACCGTCCTACCACATAAGTTAGGTAATGGTCCGACCACGGTCACGTGCCTCCCTCAAGAACTATGCCAAAAGTCGCCAAGCTTGGCGACTTTTGGTGTACGTGTGTGCATATTTAACTCTCAAATCTCAAAAACTATTATGAAATTTCATATATAAGAATGTTGTAACATCTAGTTGTGTATCTCGATTTTTGGTTCCAATCTACTGGAGAGTTTATTTACAGGACCACCGAAAAGAATTTTAGTACTTTAATGTCTATGGACATCTTCAATATAATACAACTGTAGACAGTCATTGTTTGGTACATGCCCAAAAACTCGCCGTCTGTCCTCGACCTTGGCGAGTTTTGGCGAAATATCGCCAAATTTGGCGATAGTCAGTCATTTGGTCCATGCCCAAAGTATCGCCATTTGTCATCGTTCTTGGCGAGTTTTGGCGAAATATCGCCAAATTTGGCGATAATCTGTCATTGTTTGGTTCATGCTTAAAATCTTGCCAAATTTCGTCGACATTGACGAGTTTCGCCGAAATATCGCCAAATTTGGCGCCAAAAATTATTTCGTATTTTGTATAACACTAAAACTTTAACCCGTAAATTTTTGAACTTTTGTATTTAGAACTATTGTAATATCTAACTGTTTTCCATATCTTTTTTGACAGCAATCGACTGAGAATTTATTTACAGGGTGAGCCAAATGACTTTAAATACATTGAGGTGTATGGATGCATTCAATTCATTGAAAGTCTGTGGTCAATGACTACTTTGGCTATCCCCAAAATCTCGCAGACTATCTCAAGTTTGTCGGCTTTTGGTGAAATATCGCCAAATAAAGTGTCAGAAGGAAATATTTCAAATTGAACTCAGCTTGGCGATATCGAAATATTTGTCTAGAAATCGCTAAACCTTACTACTATCGATATTTTATCTCTTTCAAACAAATAAGTTTAGAGGAAGTGCGTCGAAAATATTTTTGATCTAATAGACGTGCAAGGAAGTCATGTGTTGGACACATCAGATTTTTTAATATGTATTTTAGATAAGATAGTGGGCTTGGAAGTGAAACGGTTGCTATTTCTTGGAGGCGACTACCATTTTTGTTTTTAGTGATAAAATTACTATTGTAAATAGCTGCTTGTTTTGCTAATCCGTCTGCTAGCTCGTTTCCCATAATCATAGAGTGTGCTTTTATCCATTTAAATCTTACTGTTTTAGGTATTTTTGTAAGGAGAACTAAAATTTCATGAGCTAAATTATTTGTAGTTATATTATTTTGTAGAACTTGAATACTTGAGTTGCTGTCAGATAAGATTAAGCATGAATTATATGGCGTTGTTGAAAACCATTTTAACGAACCATATATTGGATATAATTCTGCCTGGAAAATGGAGTTGTCGCTGTTGAAAATCCCGGAAACAAGGATATTCATTTTTACTTATTTTTTTATCGTTGTTTCCAACTTTGTAAAGTATTTATATTTGAACTATACTGAGTTCCCAAAATACACTGACTTAGATTTTTATCCCGTATGTATTTTTATAGACACATAGAATAAATTAAAAAGTTACGTATAAAATAGTACAAAATTTTTCGGTATAGATTAAATCTAAATTAATGCAAAAATTTAAATTTTTCTGCATCTTCCGTACAAACAAAGCTCACAAATACCAAAATTTGTCTCATGCATTAATTAAGTGATGTACAAAGTTTGAGCAATTTATCCTAAAATTTTCGGATGTATGATAATAAATATATGTTGATTCAAACCATTTTTCAATGGCTCTGGGAGAGGTAAAAAAAATCACGTCGGATAATTGCACTTCAGGGGTAGTACACAAATTACAAAAGAAAACCAATGATTGCATAAAAACACATTTTTCTATTATTGGTATTGTGTAGTCCCTTACCAACTTTGTTTAAATAAATCTCGAGTTTTTTGTGATGATTGGTTATTGCAGTTTCCACATCAATCGTGCACCTCGATTTCGTAATACTATTGTTATTACTTAATACTAATGCGAGAAAGCCAACATGACAGGCATAATTAGCAAAATCGTGCCAAATGTCGCCAAGGTAGGAGCATTTGGGAGAAAATATCGCCAAATTTATTGCAAAAAGTAAGTCCTCAAAACTAAATCCTGCTAAGCGAGATTGCCATTATTTGGTCGTTTATGATATACCGAGTTTGTTGCATTTTAAAGACCTTTTCGGTGTCTATAAATTAAACGATGACTGTAAATTAATATTTATTTTAAGATAGGAAATTCTTGTTTCTGACATAAATCTTTTATAATGTCATCCTCCACCTAGTGAGACTCCGTCCCATTGTATGCACTTTAACTGTGGGGAGGGTGCTTCTTACATATATTATGCATTTACTCAAAAGTTATGAAGTATTTTGAAAAAAAAAAGGTTTTCCAAAAAATAAAGTAGGAAAAAAAAGAGGCCACATGAACTATTTGAGCAAACATTTTTTTTCCTTTTAATTTACGGACATAGTTCTCTGAACATCGCGTAACATTTTAATTGAGTTCCAAACAAAAATGGTAGCGTGAAATTTTCTTGCAAAAAGTTTTCTCACTATAATTAAATGTTCTTCGTATTTAACTTTGAGGATTTAGGTTTAAAGGAAGAGAAAAGTTGCTGACACTTTGAAATGCAACTCATTCACTTTTCCTTCTCTTTTTTTAGCATATGAACTATTTCGAAAGTTTATTCAAGTACGCTTAATATAAATTAGCCGCAGCTCTTTCATAAAACATTTTTTACAAATAAAAATTTGGTATTTAATGTTAACTTGTTCATTTTAATTTAATGTTTCAATTAAAAAAAATATTTTTCCTTATAAATATTGCTTGTTTTCTGTCTAAAAATTTGGGAATCTATCTGGCATAAAAAATTAATTTTGTTTGAAATTGTTGTAGAAATATTGTTTTCCTTAAATTTCTTCCATTTAATAAAGTTCCTTAGTTTTGTTTACCTTAGTATTTTTGTTTCGTGAACTCTTCGTTTTGTGCAACTGATCAAACAACTCAAGTAATTCCCACTTAAACTGTTTGTTTACCTGATTGCGATGTATAGATCTTTTAAAAAAGTGTCAAAAAACTTTTCCCGTATATACAGCTTTTCTCAGGTTTACTCATATAGAAAAGAAATACTTCAATCTTGAAGATGGTTAAGTTTTATTTTGTGAACTACCGAAATCCAATAGTTATTTATTTATAATAAAAAATAGAGTTCAATGAAATACATAAAATTTTGTAAAATATTTATTTTTTACTTAAAATTTTGTAAAATATTTATTTTTATTTAAAATTTCGTAAAATATTTATTTTTTATTTAAATTTTTCAACACTTTTCTTTTTTTTATTTTGCTACTTTGCAAAAAAGCAAAAAAAAAACTTTAAATGTACTACCGACCTTTAAATGTACAGAAATTGTTTTTTTCATGATTTATACTTTTTATCAAAATTATTATTTAGTGTTTGAGAACTATATATGCATCAAAAAATAACGTTTAGAATTAAACTTGAAACTAACCAAAATATTTTACGAAAATATTAGAAACAGCAAGAAAAATGCTTTAAATAATAATCAGTTGCACTATCTGTTATTGCTAGTTGCAGTAACTCAGTTGTTATTATAGAATAACTATTTTGACAGTGACAGTTCTTTATTCTTACACCTCAAAAAAGCAATAAACTCAGGGTTTGGGGGGGGCAAGGGATAGGGGTATATAATTTATGCATAATAAAAATATAAGACAACTTATTTTGAAAACTGAAAAAAAAAAAAAAAAATCTGGCACACATTTTGCACGTTTTCCACCTTAGCCGTGCAACAAATTTCAAAACTTCAAGAGGTTTTAGGCTTAAAGAAATTACATGCAGTATTCCTCAAATGAAGCAAAAACAACTGAAAATGTTGACTTATATAAAAAAGAGGATCAATTTAAGAGTATATCTAGCAAAAATCCCTCGAAAAATAGTCAGGCTTTTAATGATTCATTAAAAATCATATGGTATTGAAAATAAACTCTTCGCATACAATCGTCCCTCGTTTATCGCAGTTAATCCGTTTCAAACTCTACTGCGAAATGTGAATTTCAGCTAAGTAGCTTCTTTATTTAGGAATTTTTCTTAGTTAGGACATAGAAAAACTGTTTATGATAAGTTAGTATTTATAGTAATAATAAAAATATGCGTTTTTATTTACTACTTTTTTCTATTGTAATTGTTTCTTTCTATTTCGTGCACTTTTTCATTTTGTTTATTTATTTTTATATTTCTTCCTTTTCTGCCTCCTTGTTTATTTTTTCTTGGTTTCTTGCTTTTGGCAACTCGCTCGTCGGTTCTGTTCCTCACTCTTCTGCGATTGCTATCAGTGGGTTTCATTCAGTTGAGGAAGAGGAAAATTTTTTCACTCTAAACTTACGTTCTGATTGATAAGTACGTCAAAGCAGAATTTAGAATAAATTATCAAAAGAGGTAACTGTGAAATCGGCAAACATAAATCAAGAATGATTTTTTAAAAAAGAAAAAGTAAAACGCATCAAATATATAATTTTCTTCTGTGTTTAAAGCTGGTCAAAAACCGTGAAATTCGTCACGTGATATTGCGATGAACGATTGTATCGCAATTTCTATGCTCAAAATTTAATGTTTGTTATTTTTTAAATAATTATGTGAGCATTCTAAATATATTTTTTAAATTTTTTTCTTCTTTAAGAAGATATTTTTGTATGTTAATAAAAAAGTAGCTCCTTTATTTAATAACAAAGCTTCTTTCTAGCTGCTGATTTACTAAACATCATAAAATGAGCATCAGTAACTAACACAGCAACAACTAAACAATTACTAACAAAACTATTAAGTCTATCACTAATAGACATTAATTTACAAGTGCAAGGAAGTTCTAGTCTCAAGTTAGGATGCAGTTTACGCACATCGATTGATTGGTTTAGTTAAAATAAATCACGGTAGATATACTGACTTGGTAGAAGGACTTCTATTAGGAGCTGATTTCCAAAAGGCCGGGTTTATT
This sequence comes from Cheiracanthium punctorium, assembly GCA_038373885.1. Lineage (NCBI taxonomy): Eukaryota > Metazoa > Arthropoda > Arachnida > Araneae > Cheiracanthiidae > Cheiracanthium > Cheiracanthium punctorium. The sequence goes on along the minus strand of JAWZYV010009876.1, from coordinate 270,930 downwards.
TTACTTACAAAGGAATATGAACAAATGCTATCATAGCTATGCGATTTATAAAGCTTTGATTCTTAAAATATTCATTCAACAATTATTTTCATTTTCTACAGAACAATTATGAAAGAGCCTTGTACACTTTAACTCATCTTTGTGATATTAAAAGAAAAGTAAAAAATTCATAATTTTAATCTTTTGATTTTTCTAAAACTTCACAATTACAGCTATATACCTCCGAACTAGAACTGTATTTCTTCCCCCCCCCCTCTCAATGTCCACTATAAGAAATTACAAAGCAAAAAATCAGTTTTCGTATAAATAGTATTCCTTTAAGTCAAATAACCTGAACATATTAAAAAAAATTTGAAAATGTTAGTTTTTATGTCTTTTAAAAGATCATGTACACTAACATGATTTTAAAACTCTTCTAGCATTATAAATGAAACTTTTTCAGAATTTATTTTGTATCTAGTTAAAACAAAGCATATATTTTCCTAGATATAAATGACAATTATTAATATTTTTTCGGAATAAATATTACTAAAATAGCGTTAATACTTGGAACATGTTTTCTTTGTTGACTCATCCATTTTGGTTCTAAAATATTTTTCATCCATAAAATGACTTCAAAATTACATTTCGAAACGTTTTCCGTTAAAAAATTAGCTTTTAAACTTTCGTAGCATATGGGTTACCATGAACATTAGAGGGTTAACTCTACGAATTGAATAAATTGTGATAAATATCATACTTTATGAAATATTACTATTATATAGTATTTCTCAAATTGAAACTTGATCTTTATGTTTGATGTAAAGGATGCCCAGTAATGATTTAAAAAAAAGGAAAAAAAGATTTATTGCTTTTTATCATATTATGGAAAGAAGGCTGAGTAATTACCTTTACAAAACTTCAGGCACATAACGAGTAATTGTTAATAATGGTTTGTAGCACTTTCAGGTATTAAACTTGTCTCGTACCTTCGACCTCACAGAAACAAATAGTGCCTTTCCCTGATAGGACAGACCACACCATGATTGATGGAGGGTGTTTAATGCTGAGAACAACGTAATCTGGGTTGTATTTCTCATTTGAATTCAAGTGACGATCTATGTAAATTAAAATTAATAGTTGTATACCTTTTCACTCTTCAACGGTGTAACTTTGGTATTTTTTTGCCCGTTCCATGCTTTTCTTAATTGTTACTGGCCTAAGCCTCGGCTTGCCAGCCGGTTTCATGGACGTCAGCTAATTTTCTGCCAAGTAACATGTAGCAGTTCTTTCCGATATGTTAATGCATTCATTCTAAACATTTTTCGTCAACATGCGTAACGATTCCTTTCAATTATTTATACAATTATATCGTATCTTCAGATCCATTCTCGGTGTCGTTGTGAGAGCTTATCCACTATGACTCTTCTGTGACGGTTACAAACTGATTTTAAAGTTCATTTTCTTTTTAATATTTCTTGGTGAGCTTCTAGATTCTCCTATCTTTGCAAGCAAACTTATTTTAGGTTAGTTTAGTGGCCTTCAGTTGACCACAGACCTGTCCAAATTTCATTGCTGAAAGGTCAGCATTCTTTTCCCCATCTAACATGGTGTAAAAAGAACATTTATGCAAAATAAATAAAAATCATAAATAACCTACACAATATTGATTACAATGCAGATCTTACCTTTTGTAGTAAAAAATTAACTTCGATCTAAAATAAACTGGCAAAACAAATTTTACGTTATAATGCACACTTAACCGATATTACTTTATCATCGACTAACAACTAATTGGATTGTACTAACAGTTTAAAAATGTTTCTGCTGCCATAGCATTGGCAGCAGAGAATAATGAGAAGAATAGATAGAAGAAGAAAGAATAATGAGCAGAAACAATTAGGAGACAGCCGTTCAGGTGTAATAAAGTTTAGATTTCAAATTTGACTTTTTTTTAAACTAAAACTGTAGCTAGGTAATGTACAAAGGCTACAACAACTTTCCTCCAAGGTTTTTTTTTTCTTTTAATCAGCAAAATTGTTTGCAAAAGACAAAGAATAGCAAATATATAATCATGAAGATTTAGAATTGGTTATTTATAATTTATAATAGCGAAATTTTTGAGTTTTACCTATTCTACCTATATTGAAACTTTTTTCGCCTATCATTTAAAAAAACACTAGAAAATATGGAAGTTTTAAAGAAGTGCCGATTGTTACATACTTCTTTATATTTTTTTATATTTTAAGGCATGAACGAGGATATATTTTTATGTATATTTCACTGCAGTTAATTGTTCTACACATTTCAATAAGTACAAAAATTAGAGGTAAGTAATAAGATTAAACCTTTCAACTACAGTCATTTTCTAAAAAAATGACTTATTATGAACTTAAATTAAAAGTAATAATTTTGGATTTATAATTACCTCTTAAGTTAAATTACGACCAAAACATGCGGTAGTACTTTGTAAATTTTTTTTAAATGTTATTTGCGCACAAATTTTGCTGGAATTCATACAAGATTTGCTAAAGGTATTAAAATGCTAACGACTGGCAATTAATGTTTATTTGTTAGTTAAAACAGATGCGCTTGTGTATAAAATTTAAATTTTTTTCCTCATTTATCGATAGGGGGGATTAAGTAATCACTACATTAATTTTTATAATAAATTTAGATTCTCTAATAAAGAAATTCAAAATTATCCAAATTTTTTTTTGTTGTTTTGCTAAACTGAAAATATAGGTGTTACTTAAATAAGCAGCAGGTTTCTTGCATTATTATGTACAATAAGAAAAAAGTAAAGCAATGATATTTTAAAAAGGAATTTTCGAAATTCATGAATAGCGATTAATAAGTTTGTCTTAAATGAGCTCATTGGAAGAGGAATGATAATGTTATTTGCACATTATTTTGATCAAATGTAGCTACATTCTTTTTATCTCCAAACTCTAATTGCTTATATTTCGGATTTAGTTTATTTTAAGTAGCTTATGTTGACATAAAAGAAATTTTAAAACTTTGTGTCTGTACTTCAACAGAAAAGGAAATTAATTTTTAAAATGCGTTTCCGAAAAATACTGTTTATTTAGATTGTTAATGATCTAAAAGTCGTAAAATAATTTTTTAATAAACCATTGAATAAAAATCCATTAAAGCATAAAATACATCATGTTTAGTATTAATTAAATACTAAATTTAATCTCGAATATATTATGTGTGTATAAATGATTATTTATGATAATACACAAAAGTGGCATTTAAAGGTTTAAATTAATAAAATACTTTCACTTTCACTTTCCTACTTGTGTAAAAGAACAGGGACCTTTCGCAGCTGAAGAAATGTGGACCTTTTAAACTATCCGAAACGTCCCTACTGTTGTACTTAATGTATATGTACCTTATTTATAAAACTGTTTTTTATACTTTAACAATTCTTTAAGTTTTGTAGACAATCTTTTGAGACACCATGTATAAAATATTGAGTATATAGTAGTAGCAACTTTATGATTAAACTCATTGCGCAAATGTCTCAAAGTCAAAAGTGTTCCAGAATATATTCCAAAGTATTTTGATTTCTAAGAACTTCGGTTAAATAGTTTTTATAATATGAAAAAAAAATTTTTTGAGCTTCATTTATTCAGAGGTATTTTATTTTGAAAAAATTAGAATATTTTTAGCAGTCCAATAGGATATTTTCATGAAAAAGAAATCTTTTCGTTGAATAATCGTCTTAAAAAAGATAAAACTCTATTAAAAAATCACATACTCTTCTGGAAATTAATTACATATGCATGAGAAATCTTTATCCAGCAAATTAGTTTTTATAAGCAGTAGCTAATAAATACATTTCATTTAATTAAAATCACTCTATGGAATTTTTTAATTATATATGAATTTTTAGTTTGCTTCTAAAAGAAATTTAAGCCAAATTCTTTGATAATAAGTTGATTTAAAAAAATTAAACAGCTTATTTTTAGCTTTATTCTTTAAAAATTAATAATTTTGTTCCATTCCAAAATACTACTTTTTTGGTTTAAAAAACTTAACTTTCCGTAAGTGTTATTTTCGTTTTGTACGTGAATTAATGCATATATTGTATACTTTATTAAATTTCTTTTTTAATCTATCATAAACGAATCAGAATATGCAGATTAAAGTTTAAAAAAGTGTAACTCTTATATTCTTATTTAAAATTCTATAAAAGTTTTACTGTGCATTTTTGAAAAGAGCATAAACCGTTATCTAAGTATTCACTTGCTTTGTTTTTTTATACGAGAAGAAAAGAAAAACATGAGATGTTTTAATTATCACTTATTCACAAGTTACTGGGCTGTAAGTGAAAGATTTCTTCACAATGGAATCTCATTAGGCTTAATGTTGGGAAATTTTTGATTTTTTTACTATTAATATGAGCCTTGTTGTTATAAAACTATTACATTAGCGTTAGAAAGGCATATTTTACTAGTTTCATTTTCTTGCTATTTTATACTATGAATATAGCCAGTTCACAAGAAGCTACTTACTTCTATATTGAAATTTCGCCTAGAGATAAAATTTTAAAAGTCTAATAATCATACAGAGTTTTTGCTGAATAAAGCATAGTACGGTAGATACAGTAGAACCAGATTCTAGTTAGTCGATAATATGATGCATTCTAGGTAGCCAAATATATGATGCACTCTAGGTAACCAAATATATGATGCATAGTAATTTTCACATAGAAAAAGTTGAGATGAAATTAAAATCGAAGTTTAAGTCATTTTGACAAATGACAACTACTTTGGAGTATGTTTAATCATAATTTGCAAAATAAATACCCATTAACCTGCATGTTTCTATCTTCTACAATAAACGCTTATACCTTTTTTTTTAGATATGTAATCCAGATGTAATAATTTCACATTAATATATATTGCTTTTTAGGTTATAAATTATTATATAACTTTCATTTTAATTAAGTAAAATTCCTATAAAAATACATTTAACTGAAGGCTTATTCTATTAAATTTTAACTAAAAGATACTTAAAGATTATTCTGTATGGTTAACAGATATTATGATGGTATAACAAATTTCCAGGAACAACATGGAACAACTGTTTCCATTCCCAGTATTTTCAGTATTCAATAGAATTCACTGAATGGAAAAATCAAATTTTAAGTTTTTACCTGTGGATTTATTGTAAATATAAAATGGAAACTTTCTGCCAAACAAAAATATAAATTCCTTTTTCTGTATTTCTGAAACACATATTTATGTTTCAACAAAACTTATGACTACGTGTTTTCCGAAGTCAATCTTAAAAGTCTCTGTAGGGAGTATTAAAGGACAAAAGTAAAGCTTTTGAGAGTCACCAAAGAATCTGTTGAACATGAAAAAATGTCTTGAAGGCGAATTATTTCTTCTCTTGGATATGTTTTCTTGTTTTACTCGTAACTGGGATGGAAAAACTTTTTAAATTCCTTTGAGAGATTTATTTATTTATTGAAGTAAAACATTTTTTAATTAAATCACACTTTTCTGATAACCAATTTTCATTTTATTCTTACTATACAATTGTATACGAACATATTCCTTGAAAAATACTTGTGTACTAAAAACATGTAAATATTTTATTAAAATCAAAAGTCTCTGGACGAGACATGAAAGGGAAGTAGATGCAATATATACGCTTTAAAATCGCATTAATACATACAGGTATAAAAAGCTTTGTACTTTACGTTTCCAGCCTGACATGTTTCGACAAATGCTTGCACAAGTGTATAATATGATGGAAAGCTAGCTTATTAAATGAATCACTAGTGTAATTTCTGTTTGAGGTTATTTTCACCGGAATTCTCATAAATGCAAGTGAAAATAATTGCAGAGCATTTTCTTTAGAAAAAAAAATTATCGTTGTGTATTGAACAATCTGCAATTTATATTGTCCGAAAGTATTAAGCACAAGACTAATTTAAGATAATCTTCCTGGGCCATTTTTTTTTTGTAATCCAAATATCTTGTAATATAGCCCATGGGAAACTTAACACATACTTTCTACACATTTCATACATAAGATGGGGTAAAAATGTACACAACATTTGAATGTAAGGTTCTTTACCACACAATCTAATTTACACATGTAGTATTGCATAACGTAATCGTTAGTTTTCCCTTCATTCGTAAAATTTAAAAAAAAAAAATACGATATCGTTGATACCATTTCAGTGACCTCCATTAGTTATTGCCGATGTCTTTAAATGCCCCAGCCTTGCTCAGTGGCAAAGCTGAACCAAAGTAAAGTATTCAGAGATTCTTATCAGGTAGTACTACGGGCAAAAAAAAGCAATCTCTACCTGTTCATACTCCGATGTAATACAGCCTTGAGCAAACTTCATTATGGGTTAAAATAAGCGAATACATAAACCCATGCCAGAAACGCCGATGAGTACATCCAATGGATTACAATGAGCTCATCGGGAAACAGCGATTTGTACAGGAAAAGAGTAACATAAATGCTGCATATACTAATTTCATTATACCATAATTCTATTTGAAACACATTAACGTCTTTCACACTTACTTCAAAAAAATGTTCATAGACTAAGATTTCTCAATCTCTTCAGCGTTGGAGCATTGCGCTAGTATCTAAATTTTGACGGAGTACGTTATGCAATTTCTCGGAACACCTTGTGTAAATCTCACGGGATACACTGACTTCGAAACCAAGGCAATAAGATATTTTTTGAGGAGCCCTTTGCGCGGACAGTTTGAGCAACATTGCCATATAATTTAACGATTTTGAATTCTAATCTGTTCGTCGAGTTTCTGTAAAAGTACTACCTATGTTGTTGTAATTTAAGACTTTATTGTAAACTAATCCATTGCTATAATATTCTAATACTAAGAAAACAAAACAAGAAGAACAAAGAAAACATACATAGAGACAAAACTCCACATAAGGATGAACGCTCACACTGCAAAAAATCAAAGGGGGATGAGATTAGAACAGCGAAGACAAGCATTACTTTTTAGTCCATGAGACTTCTGGTTTCAAAATACAATTGTGAGACTTCTCCTTGGAGCTGGGCATTCTCATTCAGTCCTGGACATTTCAAAATATGTTCTGAATTTCAAGTTCCAGTTCTGCGAATTGTGCAAGTGCTCGAGGTGAGGACACCTGTCCTGTTTAAGAGAATCGTGTCCGGTTCTTAATATGAAGTTGCCAACAGCTACTTTAGGGGGTCGAAGGTTAAATATTGCTTAGCTGTCTTGAATGTTGTGCCACTTTTTGTCTTCAGATGTAGTTATGAGGTTGTCTTTCAGTAGCGTTACTCATGTTACATACACAGTTTTCAAAAGTTAATAATGGATTTTTACAACACATATCTATGACATGTACTATATCAATTCGTTGGCAGACTGTCCAATATGGCGATTAAAACACGAATAGTCGAGTGGTTAAGTAAACCGAAATCATCATAAGAAAATGTGTTATTTTTATCCAGTCGTTCTGCTGTATTTAATATTAAGTTGCTAATTTGCAAATAAATTATCACGTATTGGGCTGTAATTTGCAAATAAATTATCACGTATTGGGCTGTAGTTAAAAAAAACACAGCACAAGGTACATAAAAAAGTAACGCAATTTTTTTCAATGCATAAACTCATTCAAAGTTTTTTGAAGAATATTCAAAACAGGGGCCTAATTTCTAAATGCTTTCCTTGTTCGCTGACTTTTTTAAGTTATTGTCCTTAGGTTAATTGTTATTTTTTGAAAATGGTCCTTTTTAGGAGATTTTTCAATGTTCTGTCATTTTGGTTTACTAATCATCCATTGCTATAGTTGTTGAGTAATAAAATGTATAACATGAAATAATAAAAAAATGGTTTTGAATGCTTATGCAGAACAAAATAATTTTTTTTCTTTTTGGCTCTTTGCACTCTTTTCATGAACATATAAAACTGCTTGAAAAGCACAACCAACCGTTGCAGATAATAAATTAGTAACAAATTTTTATTTATCTGAATGCAAAAACTTCATTTCAAGGATATCAGCTAATTTGTTCTTGCTGTTGTTGTTGTTGGGGTATTGCGGCCAATTTTCTTCAAACGGGATCTAGGCCGATTTTTGGGGTGCCCTCAATGGGGGTCTTCCTAAGGGGTCCTAACCCTTATTTATTCTAAGTTTAGGAGGAAACCAAGGAAAACTCCGAACGGTTAGGTCGGTGGACACAACCTGGTTTTGAATCAGGCACATTCCGTCTACCAGTTCAGAGCGCTATGCGTCGGCCAATAGTGGGGCCAGCTAATTTGTGGGGTTTTTTTCTAGTAAAATCTAAGGCTGCTTGACGATAAAATTATGTTTCATAAATAATGGTTGTAAATAATCATTCATGGTTCTAAATAATCATCTGTAATAATAATTAATTAATTTTGAGAAATGCGTTAAAATTTTATAAACGGTTTCATAAACTGTCTTGTAAATCAAGTGTTTTTAATTGGTATGTAAAAAAATGTATTATTGTTATTAATTATAATTACCATGAGAAAATAAAAATAAACTGAACGAGCAAAAGGTCTACAGAATGTCACACAAATATTTTCTAAAATCATTAAACTATAAGATGAAATATGATAAAAATATTAATAATGTCAAAACAATAGGAAAGTATTACTCAATGCTGTAAAATATTATAAACATAACTGTTTAAAAAGCAGTTTACGATAATTTTTTTATTTTTTGAATAAATCCTGAAAATATTTTTCAAATATTATCTTTAATAACTCTACGGAATTTTGAATTATTGCGCATATATCATATCCCAGCTGTTGAGGCATCTGGCTAAGAATTTATCGATTCACCTCAGAGCTTTTGGTTTTCGATTACACATCCTACTTCAATTTTAGAGATATCGGATTTTCTCTGAATAAAAATCATATTTTATTCAATCCCTCATTTATGTACAGCTACGAAAGTTAACCAGAAGGTCTCCATAACATACATTAAATTATTAAATACTTTCTTAAAAGCCCGAAAATGTTTATTTTAAAAGTGTACGCATATCCTGTTATACATGCTGAATATTTTATAACAAATGCAAAGCAAAAACTAACAGTAAGGTTTTTTAAAATGTTTGGTTTTTGTATATGCTTAAAGGATGTCGCCTCATATGATGAAATTTTTTTATGACGTTTTGAAGATTTTAAAAGTAAAATGTACAGAGTAAATTGACAACAATGAAACATTTTAAAGTTTAAATAATTTATTGTAGCTTTATCCCAGGCCTCAGAGTATGTAATATATATTTTATAACCCTTTGAAGCGTAACCATTTCTCAATGTCGAAATTTTGCATCCGTTGCCACTGCTCAATTTAACTACCAGCAAGATGGTGGTCGATCGAATAGCCCACATCGTGCACAGATCTAAAGAACATTTCTGACACAGCTGGCTCTGCGGCTCCGTACAGCCAGTTGTGTGTTAAATGTATACCTTCGTGTTTCTATTGAATTCCAAATTGTTAGCCACTTTTTTATTTTATCTTGATATTATATATTTTTTAAATTAGATAAAAGACGATGTAGTTTTACTGCTTTGAGATGTATGCTAATTATGTTGTTTGCAGTATGAATGTTCTGTGTTGCAAACATGACCAATTCGTCCGCTAACTCGTTCCCTGTTATGGAGGAGTGAGCTTTGATCCATCTAATACAAACTTTTTTATGTGTTTTTCAATATTTTCAAGATTGTATTTGGTAGTCTGTTATTAGACACGTTATTTTGAAGAATTTCAAGACTGGATTTGCCGTCTGAAAATATTAATTCTTCCTGAAAATCTGAGTTTTCTAACCACTCTATCGCTTTAAATATTGCTATCATTTCGACTTGAAATACAGAGCTGTTTTGATTTAATGATATTTTACATCAATAAATGAAGTTATTATTTTGACTGACACAGAATGTTGCTCCACTGCCGTCTGTTGATTTTGATCCGTCTGTAAAATTGTGTATGGGAATCAAAGGTAGTTTGTCTGAGCGAAATAAATCTGTAGGAGGAATCAAAGGATCAAAGAGAGGATTTTGCTAATGTGTGATAAAAATCTTAAAACTGTATAAGATATTGTATGAGCAAAAGCCAACGAGAAAGTTTCACACTTTGCTCTTTAGTCTAAAAAGATATTAGCAGAAAAAAGTATAAAAAATAGAACGTTCTGTGATAAGTCCTTTGATTGCAAGTTCTGCAGTCGTAAAGTGGAAAACTTCTTAATGTATGAAATGGTGTGAGTTTGAAAAAATTCCAATCAGAATCTCACAATTTAATTTTTTTCCTGACCTTCACTTTTATTTTAACCCTTTGAGGTGCAACCCTTTCCCAATGCTGAAAAAGGGGCAGCCGTCGCCATTGCTCGACTTAAGACCCTTTTTTGACGACAACTGGCTGTGCGGCACAGCCAGCTGCGTCAAAAAAGGGTCTCTAGATCTGTGGCACGCGATGAACGTTTCGATCGTCCGCCATCTTGCTGGTAGTTAATTCGAGCGATGGCAACGGCTACCCTTTTTTCAGCATCGGGCAATCTATCCAGCTGTTGTCGCATTCTTCCATTTTTCAGTTCTGTCGATGTTGTTTTCAGTTGATGTCAGTTCTGTTAAAATAATCGTGACCATTTTTTTACGGGAAATGCCGTGCTAAAAAGTAAAGGATTCTCGTAGAGCTATGTCACCCGCAACTATTTTTATAGATATCAAATCTATTCTTCGTGACTGGCAACAGTCAAAACGTCAGAATTTGGTGTTTCCAGAGCGAGAACACTGTGCGTTAAAGGGTTAAATGAAACCCTACCATGCCTGAGTGGTTAAAACAGTCAGCATGGTGGATAGCTGAAGTATGAAAGTCCAGATTGGGACCTATTTCGTGGATGTCGATCGAACGATACGGAGTTTTGGATCGTTGTCTCCAGATGTAATGTGAATATACGTTAGAAAACCTAAAATAGTCCTCCACCTAATGCACCACACATAGTCATATACCCCTCATGCAGGTTTGCTCTAAACACAATACAATACAATTCATTTTAAATGCACGTTTGCTCACATGGGAAGTCCTGACAAACCTAAGAACATACAAACACCGAAATCTTGCACGCGTGGAAAGTGTTGGCAATTGTTGTATATCCATAAATTTGTGGAATCTTAACTACTAAAAACCATAAAAAAAGGATGGAAAGACCAGATTTGCTGAGCGATTATTATGTTAATAAATAAAAGAAACAGTTACGAAAATATCATATATTACATGACTTACTTCTCCAAATTTACAATACATAAAATTAAAAGCTAAAGTAATTTAAAATATGTCGTTTATATTCTAAATTACTTTAGTTTAGAATAAAAATCGATTGCAGAAAGCGATTTTTCAGTAAATAACATTGGTCAAATTTTCTGAAAATTTCAAGGTAGTTAAAATTTTCGTTGAAGCTTTATTAGTTTCATAAATTAGAAATGCTTTTAGATGAAAAAAGGAGTGAATTTTAATTTAATATCTTATAAATTTTAATTTAATATCTTATAAATTTTAATTTAATATCTTGTAAATTTTAATTTAATATCTTATAATTGTTACAAGGATTGAGTTCCTCCGTGAAGTATGCATGAACTCAAATTTCTACATTCTATTCTACAAAAAAGAATGTCAACTTTCTTTTAATTCTATTTAATTTTTTCATTTTATTTCTTTGCAGTCGAACATCATAAGAAACTGCAATTTATGAAGCATATTTTTCCAAATTCTATGACTCACTAAAGGGTAATTTCTCTAGCTGATACCACACTAAAAAGTTGGGTTGCCGCTAAGTATAAATAAATCAACAATAAATAGCGAAAATGATTAACGCATAAATGCATTGTGAAGATAGGAACTCAAACAAATATATTATATATCACTATAATATATAGAGCAATAATAATACATGTTAAAATACGCCCTACTATGTTATGAGAAAAATCGCATTTTTGTAGCAGAAAAAAGTAGTATGCTGGCATTTACATACTAACACTCTATGTTAATAGAGAAACAATTATGCTTTATGAATTGACTAACTACTGAGACTAAATAGAATGTTTATAGTAATGCAGAGATTGTTTAGCATTTTTTCTCTATAGACGCGTTGGAAAATATATTTCTAGACTTACTGCAGTATTTAAAACAAAACACTAAGCTTAACCGTTAAAATAAGAAATTCTCTACTTTCAAATATAAATAAATAAATAAAATAAATACTACAAGAGCTGGAATTTACCTGAGTTTTTTGTTCATAAATATGCAAGTAATATTGTTCGATTTCCCTTTACTTTTATTTATTCCACCTATGTAGAGATATTCCGTATAGCATGCCCCTTTCAAGGCGATTTTATCTGTTTCATGCATCATTTATTACTATGAGTGTAACGCTTTCGAATTTTACCTTAACAGCATTGTCTTATCTTCACGAAATAATGTTACTGCATACACATAAAATAACCGGCCAAGATAAAATATTTAGTAATAGAAAATCAGACAGCAAAACTTTTATTTTAAACACGGTTTACTGAAAGCAATAGTCATGATATTTAAGATATAAATGTTACAAAACAAGTTTTTATTTAGAAAAAAAAAAAAAAAAAAAACGTTTATTATTTAAACATTGACTTGATCTACTGTAAAAAGTGTTTAAACTCGTCAATATTTCAGATAAGAAATTGTAGTATAAATGTCTATTGTGGGCAAAAAATACAAATAAATGGTTAAAAAATGAATATAATAATATAAACGTGTCATTTAAAAAAAAGCATCCTATACATTTTTTTCTTGATATTTAGTATGTATTCCGCTTTTTCTTGGTTAAATACCGGCTAACTTTGGCACATGTTCTGTAAAGTTGTGTATGTATTATTTCATTGGTATTATATTTGGTAAGGTAAGGAACTATTTTAAATCTATAGTGTACGTAATAAGAGCTTCCTCACAGATTAGAGCAAGTATTTCTAGGTAGAAATTAAAACAAGTGATCTTATACAAATCTAACCATCAAATAACCATCATAAAAAAGGAAAAGAAAAAAAAAGAGAGAGCTCTGTTGAAATATAATTGATAATCACTCCAGTATTAATTTGAAAATGCATTTTTTTTTTTTTTGTAATTTACAGCAGAAAAGATGAAACTCCCATTCATTTAACATGGAACAACTTAAATAGATATTTAAAATGTTATGACTCTCATTTTGCAAATTCGAAATTAAATAATTTTAAGGAATTTACGTAATTTTAAAGTATTCAGTTGTTCTTATTTCCCAATTATTTTCCTTTTTAAATTTAGGTTACCTTAAAGTAATCCATTAAAACAAGTCAAATATAGCATGAAAATTGTAATATAAAAGAAAAAGAACAGTAACCTGGAACCTGAAACCACCTTGTTCAAATGAAGATTTAATGACTGATTGTATTCCACCTCCCCACCCCACCCCCAACTTACATCTAACGTTTACTCTGGTTGTGGTTTTCAGCAGCAGTTACTTAAATGATAAATTTGTTGAATAATTAAAAGTAATTTATTAGTAAGTACTATATAAAAAAGCCTATGAATGATTTCATGAAAAATTCAACTTTTTTGCCCACACTTATCTGCTGCATATCTATCGTTTTTAATTATTTCACTGTTATAAAAATTATTTGAATGAATTCTAATTAAATATTTTTATTCTGAAAGATATTAACTGTATGTCTTAAACAATTTAAAATATAATTATGTTTAGTGAAATTATGCTATGTGCAGTACAGAGCGTGATAAATTGCTAGACTCATGATAAAAGCCAAATTATTAATGACAAGAGAGAGAGTTATTTGTGTAATTTATAAAATATATCCCAAAAATAAATAAAATGCATAGTAAAGTTATTTTCTTTCATACATGCCTTATATGTAATAGTTAGATAAATGTCAAATGCCTAAAACTAACTCATTAAATAATGAAGATATGTATAATTCATTATGTATTCATAACGCAGAGTTCAATTATAATGAAAATGTGGCTAAGCATTTTTACATAATTCACTGTTAATTATCATACAGAGAATACTTTTTCTAACTAGAACAGATTAAATAATATTAATGGATTGCAAAAGAAAATGAAGAGATTCAGAATTATTTACTAGTTTGTCGTTACTCTCACAGAATGACACTTAACTCACAGAAACTTAAATAGAAACCGAATGTTTCTAATCTGTACATGGAAATAGAACCTTGATATATGTGCTTAAGGTCATATATGTAAAATGAAAATAACAATCGAAATAAACTTAAAAGAATAAGCTTTTTATTGTGGAGCCCTGAAATGCATAAAATTAAAAGGAAAAAAAATCTTGTAATGAAATGCCATAATGAAATGAAATTCTCATTGATAAGGAAATTTTAGAGAAAAATATAATACTTCATCTTTAAGATATGAAAATTTTTGAATATTCAAAATATTTTAAATGACTCCGGGACCAATATTCTTAATAAGTATTCGTTAATCATAAGTTTTATCCCAAATGCTTTCTAAAGCTCTTACTATGTTCCTATTCCTTTAAAACTCTCGATTTTCACCTTTATCTTGCAAAAATGAGGCATCTAAATTTTTCGTTTTGAGTTGAAATTTATATTTCTCTATAAAGTCTGCAAGAATAAGCTTCTATTTTATGCAGTATAGGTCTCCACAATGAAAATTTTATACTGTTATTTTACAATTTTTTATGCTTAAAATTTATTTTGTGCTTCTTAGCGACAAATAAAACACAGTTTTGTTTGTAACTACATGCAGACTTAGATTACCTTTTTAAATTAATTTTTATTTACTTGACCAAGTTCGGTTACGAACACTGTCCTATCCACTCATGTCATTCGGCCAGACGTTATGTTTGTTTGTATTGTTGTGACAACGCTACTGATGGGGATCTGCCTAGAATGGGGGGGTGCCTTGTAGGTGGACTTTCTAAAGGGATCTAACGCACGGCCTGAAGTGAAGTTTGATTAATGGATTAAAAAAGATTAAAAGTTGAGGTAAAGGGTCTTGTTTTTAGCGTGACTCAAAGGCATGATAATAAATAGAGACTCCATAAAAAAATTTGCCATTTTCAAAAACGTGATCACCACATTGTAGTGTATCATTTCCTATGATCAAGTTCTGCATCGAACTCCCGGTTTGGGCTTGGTTGTTAAATTTTCCATCCCTTAATAGAAGGCAATGTTGGCATGCTTATAGTGTGCCCTCATAACAAAGTGGTCACCAGTACCGGACTTAGTAGTAGACTCTGCCTGAATGTTAAATATATCGCGATTGGGGGACGGGGGGGGGGGTGTAGATTGATTTTTAAAACTAAATAAGTTTAATGTGCAAGTGTTAATGTTTTAAGTTTAATGTGTTAACAGTCGCGTATGGAACACTAAAAAAAAAAAAAAAAAAACATAGTTGCGCATAAATATCTTGAATTCTAACGCATTTAAAGACATGTTTAAAGTGATTCCATTTTACTCTCAGATTATAACAAAAATTATAATGATTCACAATAAAAAAATGTTTTACATTTTACACCTTTTCCGTTTTAATCATAAGTATTCGTTAATCATAAGTTTCAAAAGTCTCAAATGCTTTTTATTAGAAATTCATAGTATTTTTCGCTTATCGCGTATAAGACGGAATAATCCACGCAACTTTCGTTCGTGTTCTAACAAAGAACGACAGTCTATGTTCTGCATTTATTAAATGAATGCCATCATCACTCATATCTACTCAACCCTATAATTACACTACTTCTGCATAAGATATTTAGCTGAAATTGCGAACATATGTCTAATTACTATCTGAAATCGAATATTGCACCAAACGAGAAAAGGTACCTTTTCGCTTATAGCATGTAATTACTTCGATTTGAATTTCAAGTAGCGGATATGCTAGCATGCTCCACGAAATGCCTTCACCCCAATATACAATAAAGGAACGTTCGCACATTCGTTAAATGCACATCAAACTCGACTGAAAATTGAAGTAACTGATATTCCGCTTTTTCAGCCAATGTCAATATCTATTAAAGTTTAATTACTTTTTATCTCACATTTGATATAATTTGTAAGTTTTTGATTTGATTAGTTCATTGTTTGTCTTAAAACCTGTACTTGGTAATTAATTTGATACTAAGTCTTATAAATATATAAATAAATAACTCTAGCAGTAATGTAAAACCTAGCATTCACTTTAATATCTGTTCTCAAAGTTCTTCATTTTCATACCACTGATTTGTAATGATATTTGGTAAAAAAGTCCTCATATTCTTTGATAAAATTCCTTTCGCACATTTTGATTATGCAGACGGGTAATTTTTTTTTTGTGGTTATCTCTTCCGGATTCTCCGTTGATTTGTTATCTTCGGTTAGTTATGTTTTTGTAGGTTCATTTTCTTATTATTTTCTTTATTTTTATCATTTTTCACTACAATATATCTTACAAACTAGTATAAAGATGGGAGTAAAATAAGTATTCCGGAGCTAAAGCAATGCCATTTTTCAATAGTATCCTTTGAAAAATAATCGAAATAAAATGTTCAAGACACTTTTGCTCAAACTTATCTTGGTGATGAAATGTAAGAATACGGAGAATTTTTTTATGTGTTCTTTCAGTGCGTGCTTTGTTTTCCTTTGATTTCTGTAAACGGAAATATATTTCTACGTGTAAGTTGCGTCGTATCTGCTTACTTAATTTTCGAAATTTATTTGTGAACCTAAATTTAAGTAACCCATGAGCCGCCACTGCTCTTTAGTGCTCGCTTATAGATGCCATAAAATATTGGAAGCAATTTCTTTTATAAATTAACAAAAGGACAATTTTCGCTCAGCTTTTGGAACAATAAATCTGTTTGCTAGAGGTGACGTGAGATGAATTTGATAGTGCAGTTTGTTTCGACCAAAATTTTTCAATATTGAAGACTTTATTTTTTTAATATTTTTCATGGATTACGCTGTCGACTGTAATTTTATCTGGAGTATTTAATTGCTTAACAACATATTACTTGGCTCCAGTGGCGTAGGCAGAAATTTTTCAGGGGGGGGCAAGGGTTACGACTACTGCAACTCGCATACATGTATACGCGTATGTGATAAGGGAGTGAAGAACATGCATTTTGTATGGCAAAAAAATCGTCATGGGGGGTTGTGACCCCCGTAACCCCTCCCCCCTTGGCTACGCCGCTGCTGGCATGCATTTTTCACACAAAAAATTATCAATGACTATATGTTTCACATGAAAATCGTTCGCTACTTCGTTTAAGAAGTTTTGTATTTTTTTAACTGCTCATTTTTAAAAATATTGTAAATATGCTGAATAAATTGCGAATTTTTTTCATTGAATTAAAATTTACCGGGCTGATTTAGTCTAATCAAGATCATAGAATTCGATCTATCTCTCCAAAAGAAGTTGCCTTCTTATCCTATCCTATATCCCATATTAAAATTATGCTGCTTTCGAAGGTTTCTATAAATTTGCGGAAATGCTTATACATAATTTACGTACTGAGAATGACTTCAAATAAGAGATGAAATTAAACTCAAATGAGAGATGAAATGTTACTTGCCATCGCATTTCTCTTACTGAATCAGCATTTCCCTTTGATCGCTATTCATATATCCATTTATTTTTTTCATCTAGGTAGATGTTTGTGATAGTCGATAAAAAAAGTACTACTCTGCAAAGTCTTCATTAGAACGTATTTTCCTTTCTTTAAACATGCTATTTTCCGTTTCTCATAGCATACCATTTCCAAGCAGTTTAGTTTTCATCTTCATTTACTTTCGAGAAATGAGCTACGACATTTATTTTGAAAATAAGAAATGAACTGTATGAAAATTCGTATAATACGGTTTGATCATTCTTGCAGAAATAATTCTCTTTTCCTTTTTCTGTGGTCATAAAATTGAATGCTGTCCGTATTTATGGTATTTTTTTTCCTCAATTGCGTGTTCAACAATATGGAGTATTTTTCCACCTAATATCTTTTAATGTAAAGAAATAATAAATAAAGTTATACTCCGGGCAAGAAGTAAAATTTCGTGGAATAAATGTTTCATCAATGTTTCAATTCATGTTTCGCGTTACGATTACATGCTGTTATTTTTTAATCGGAATCTATAGATAAAAACACATAAAATTTGACTAATCAATGTATACGTAAGCTACGGAATTACATTTTCAAAATTGCTTATCTCGCTACTCACTGAAAAAAGTATCCGCACAACTCAAAATTAAAAAAAAATACGACTCCACATTTGGTTATAAATTAAAACCACAGTGTACACATCACATTGTAGGACATGGGGCACGCAATTGGACAACAGCACATTAGGCTGCAAAGTACCCTTATGATGTACGAAAATATTTTTAACGGGGTATCCCAGATTGTATTTAGTGGCTAACGCATCACACTCTGCGATCATGCGTCTGAATTGTTTCAAAATGCCCGTATCTGCATTGGGGCAACGTTGGCCATTTATAGAGTTCTTCCATAATAAAGGGGCCAACATTCTCTGACTTATTAGTAGTGGCATCTGCATTAATAGCAAAGTATTCTCCATTAGGAAAAAAATCCAGAGCAGAAAGGTAGCAAAGTACGACATTAACGTAATTATCCACGTACTGTAAGAGATATAAGGGCATGCTTTTAATACGATCGCACAGCAGTAGCTTTTTTGAATATGCAGTATTTGCCAACAATCATAAGTTTTAAATTTATAAAAAGAATGAAGAATTTCAGTCAATGTGGGCCACTTTCCCCTTTGGTGGGATAAGTGGACCACCATCCAACATTTCCCGTAAGTTCAAATATTTCCTTAAGCTTCAATATTTTTCAACTTTGGGCCATCCAAAGTGTGCCCCTATAATAAAGTGGCCAACACTTCCAGCCTTTATCTATGACTAAGTGGCAAATTTTCCCTCAATTGGGGAGCAGGGGGAATCTTTTAACGGATCATTTTTAAAAAATCCATGTGTCGTCTTAATTTTTATTTATTCTTTATTTGTAGGGAAATGTCTGTTTGATAAAACTAATCTTGTACATTTCATGATTTTGTTAAAAGTATAATCATAAATATTTGCGGAACATATTTTTCAAAGAAGTCTTAATCTAATAAATAAACAAAAATAGCTTTATATTGTAAAATTAGCACTTTACAGCAAAGTATTCTCCATGTAGTTATAAAATAACTAAATGATGTAGTTATTTTACAATCATTTAGCTTCATCAAGACAAAATATTTTGCAGCACATATATAAAAGTTAACTGAACCATAAAAATTATTTTGATGAACATAGTAAACAAAACACGTAAAATAAAACAATACCCTACTAGCGATTTTGCTCGGGCCGTCATCGGCTGGCTGCGTGGCCGGTGGTAGCCCGAGCAAAATTGCTAGTAGGGTACATAGTCCCATTATTATCCAACTAATACAACATTAAATCTTTTGAGCATGTATTCGTTTTCCTATATCTTGGATATTTATTAAGTATTTTTAGCATATTTAACTTCTTGCATGATAACATATTCAAAATAATTTATTGATTTTGTTCGAATATCTCCTTGCATTGTGACAAATCAATAGTTTTATACGGAAACTTCAAGTCTTTTGAATAATTTGATGAAGTTGTTTAACTACAAGAAATTGATAACTCATTTTAGAAATAATTATCCTGCATAACGAACATTTTAATTATCTGAAAGGTTTTCTTGTACTTTGCTTTCCACGAATTATGGAACTGATTCGTAAAATTTCAGAAAACGCTATTATTGATACGCTAAATTGTAATTAAAGATTTGCACCTGTCAAATGAAGCATTGTGTTGTCGTTCATCACGAACTTAATAATGTAAAATTATGAAATCAAGTGATAGCCTGTATTTAATTTTTAAAAAGAAACGTTGAAGGTAAATTTAATCAAAGTAGGCCCGTTCTGAATGTAACTAGTATTTCCGAGTAGTTAAATTATGTATTTTAAACCTCATTAAAATATCAAAACCATGCTCAATAAATAACCTTTTACTAAAAATGAGAAGCATCATTTTATACTGGAAACACTCTTTTGAAGACAGGACAGGAAAAATTCGAAAATCCTGTTAAAGTGAAATTGATAAAACAATGGAATGTTGTTAGACACATCTTTTTTTACTCTTTCGTAAATATTAAATGCTAAGTTAATACCAGATTTCTACTAGATTTCTAAAAGGAATATTACTTTAGTTAGAAATATTTTGCATACAGCTGATTTGTCACAGTTGAAAACACCGTGAATAAGTGCTTGAACTCCTTAAAAATCATCCACCCATGGCACTCACACCCAGGCAGATGACATCTTGTATATTTGCGATAATACACAAAAAAAAACAGTTGGAAGCAGCATACTTTCTGAAACGTTAATTAAATGATTAGTCTCACATTTTCTATATACATTAATGCTGGTTTTCAATAATGCATGAAAAAGACTGATTGTTTGAATTATTTTATAAAGATATATATAAATTATTTTTACAACAATAATTTAATCGCTCTTTATGTGGCTTTAACTGGTTTATTGATTCTTTAGTTTTGTGTTTAAATTGTCTTGAACATTCTGATACACAAAGCATAGTTCATATTAAAAATTAGATAAATCAGAAATGCTTGTGTGTTGTAAATCTAAAAAAATCTGGAGTGACTTCACTCGACTTTCCGAACACTTACGATTAAGATCATTACCAAGCACTTAAATAAATTTTAATCGATGAATAATTCAAACATATATACCAAATTGAAACTCAATCGAATGCACCGTTTAAACGCTTGCGCACTTTCAAGAATTTCTCCCCATATGCCATTATGCCATAAATAAAAGAAAGTTTTGTCGTAGCCCTTTAGGAGAACTATAAGTCCTATACACACCAAAATCAATACCGGTCTTAGGATGGTGGTTTATAACATGTATACCGAATTTCAGCTCCATCGAATGTATCGTTTAAACGCTAGCGCACTTTCAAGAAATTCCCCCCATAGGCCATAATGTAAAAGAAATCTTTGTCGTAGCCCTGTAGAAAAACTATAAGTCCTATACACACCAAAATCAATACCGGTCTTGCGACGGTGGTTTATGACATATATATCCAATTTGAGCTCAATCGAATGCTCCGTTCAGGAGCTATCGTGTTCACTCACACACACACACACACACACACACACACACACACACACACACACACACCACACACACACACACACACACACACACACACACACACACACACACACACACACACACACACACACACACACACACACACACACACACACACACACACACACATGCATACATACATCTCGTAAAAATAGCATAAATGGATTCAGAAGCCCTCAAAACGTGTAAAAACACCAAAATCTCGAAGTCGAATTTTTTCGTGATTACAATACTTTCCTTACATGGTACATGTTCGGAAAGTAAAAAGGGGGGATTTAAATATTAAATTAAAGAAATGAATCATAAAAATGGAAGATAAACCAAACAATTTTGTTTTGAATGTAAAGCAAGAAAGAATATTTAAATATTAATTTAAGAAGAAACACATTTACATTTTGTTTTAAAGGATCATATCATACTCTTTCAAGAATTTAAAAACCATTTGCGCTTTTGTGAAAATCCGATTGAATTAAGTATTTTAGAATATTTTCTTCCTATAAGCTTAAGACATTTTTTGTTTTGATGAACTTGAAAACAAAGAGGGGTTAGGGATTTCTTAGTTTAATTTTTTGTGTTATTGATACATTTAATGAAGAGGATTTTGAATTGAAGTGAGCTGTTCTAAAGTTCAAAAATAAAATGAAATACGTTTAGTAAAATCTTCAAACAGCTTTAAAATGGTAATTCCAATGAACTTTACATGTTTGGGAGTCATATCATTTAAATAATAAAATGTGCAACGTTTTTAAATATTTAAAGTTATATAGAAAATATTTTCATTTGAAATCGGGTGTTCTTATTAGGCTACAAAAGTAAGAAATACGTTTAGTAAAATCTTCAGCTTTAAAAGGGTAATTCTAATAAAGGTTATAATTTTGTGAATCATAGTTTCTAAATAATTAAATATAAAACGTTTTTAAATATTTAAAGTTATATGAAAATATTTTGAAATAAAATTTTATTTATAATAACAAAATTCTTTAGTCGTAAGTTTTCTCTCATTAACACTGTAACCCTTTGTAATACCGTATTCTAAAAACTAATAGTCAGTTATTTCGCATTTTTACATTAATCTTTCAAACATTTCTTTTAGATTTATGGCATTTGAAAAAAATATTCAACAGCTATTATTCGTATCAAAACTATAAATTTTACCAGTAAAATTTTTATGTAAAAAGGGAAAAAGTGTTCTTTAAAAATCAAAAGGACATTAGATGGAATAAAGGCGTATAAAGCTACCAAGAAATCAAGTCAAATTTATATTCATTTTTTAAAAGTTTCATGTAAATACATGCTCTTAAAAAAACTGTTCTTAACTTTCAAGCATTTTGAGATGTATTCTTTTCAGCATCTTTAAAAACGAAAGAAACAAATCGCATTCAAAAAAGTTGGAAAATGCATTAGGCAGATTGCACCGATTTTAGTTGGTCGAAATGCAATCTCTCTCTCTTTTTTCTCATTTTTTTTAATCTCAAAGCACATGGAACAAAAAAAATGAAACAGTCAAAAACCAAAAGATATCACCTCGATTTCAAAGAAATATCTTCTATCACTTGATTTTCAAGACAAACCATCTATATTTAACTTGCGCAGTTCAAAGCTTTAGAATTTCAGAATAAGAAAGCATCATGTACAATGGATCGGACAAAGGTATGGAAGAGAAGCGATTTCCATTATTGGAAATAGTGCATATAAAATAAATTCGCTTTTCGGTTCCACATACTTGTGTGAATAATTGTTTTAGACAGCGAACATTAAAAAATGAAAGCACAGATCATGACTTACGCTAGAAATTGCATTATACTCTCCTAATTGCGAACCAGTATTCAGCGTAAAGCAATGAGAAAAATCGCCTTGACTTTGATATATATATAATTTTATACTTCGTAAAGTTCGTAAGCATCGTTTAGTATTTATTTCTTTTGCGCAACAATATTAACAATAATTTAGAATACCAACTGGCAATATAGATTAGATGAGTTCTTAGGGACATAAAGGTTGGGGACAGGGAACCCCGGTATAGTTAATATCCCAACACTGGGCAAGTAAAGCATATCAAGGACTACTTAGTAGCCATGGTATTTTTTTCCACGTACACAAAGAAAGAGTTAATTTTACCGTCCCTCATGTATTTAATTAATATTAATCATTGTTTAAGATTCCACTTGACTTAAAAGAAGAGGATACTTGTCGTTGGATTTGGTAAAAGAACTGCTTTTCTTTGTGTAAATGTCTGGCAAAACATTCATTACATTCTGATACTATAATCAAAGTTAATTTATTATAACTACGACTTGAGAGATTAGCCGTAGAAATTTCTAATAATTGTTTAAAAGAAAGAATGGCAAGTTTTATTGTGGTCAGTAAGGAGACCTAACATCAGTAAAATAGGAAATATGTGTCCAATACGAGTACACCAGAGGTATACTTAAGTCGGGGAAATATCATAATTTGGAGTAAATGTGATCCAATTTATTTCACTTACATCGGTTTACTTTATTCAAATTTCTATTTTTGCATAAATTTATATTTTTATTTTGCTTAGCAAACAATTTGTTATACTTTTTATTAATTTTGTTATTGCTAAATTTAAATACAGGAATGTATTAAATCCATATATTTAATCTACGCGCATTCTTTTAACATGTTTTAAAAGACAACTTATTTTAGAGGAAGTCATATGAAGACTCTTTTTAAATTCCACTTGGTAACAGGAGAAAAAATTGCAAAATTCCATGAACTTATAAAATGCACATAAATTGAACAATACATTTTAAAATAAAATGAAAAGCGACGTTTAAGTTTGAAAATGTAGGAGTATGGCAACCTCTCGTCTTTCACAATTGAGATAGATCAGTTAAAACTCCGTTTGGACTGATGAACTGATTATTCTTTGTTTGTAGCATAAATGCGAGACAGCTCTTGTAATTTTGGAAATGCGCTCAGTAAAGTATTTCGCTCAAACCTATACTTTCGTGCTGGTGTCTTAATAAACAACAACACAACTTGTATCTTTTTTTTATCTGGATTTTATACGTAGATTTATTATCATAGTCTTTTTTTTTTCTAAGGGCCGAGTGAGCGTAGGGAGGCTTAACCACTACGAGAGCCGTAGTTGTTGGTCATTTCATCATGGTGCCGCCTATTAGGCAGACCAACGTTGCCCCTCATGAATGGTTTCCTAATTTTGGACCAATTCCAGATATGAGACTTTGCACCTGAAATCTGCACCCCCAGAGTTTTCGATCGAATATAGGGGACATGGAGCCACTAACAAATTTTACGTGCACCAACCTTAGCAGCCACAGCAGCCTAGTCCAGAGATCTTTTTCACTCTCCCAAGCTGCTTCACTTTTGCGTGTTTTTGTGGGAAGGTTGTTTAGCGACTAGGCCACAGCGAGACTTGAACTGTCATAGTTAGGTACTTTATTACAGCAGAATAATTACACATAATGAACAACGTACTGTTATTCTAGCGTTCTACGTCTACTCTTTTGCTTGAAATTAGTTACCATGTAATATAAACAATTGTGTTGTCTTCTTAAAAACGGAACCATTATTAAGAAAACGATTCTCTTGTGAAAAGGGGGGATATACTGAGGTGGATTTTCAAGAAAGAATTATAGAAGAGCATTTTTGAGGGGAAAAAACGGCGCAGTTGAACCTCTTTCTACCCTACTTTGGTTAAAAAAAAAAAAAAAAAAAACAATCCAAACCGACAGATGTGTTAACCCTTTAACGCGCAGTGTTCCCGCTCTGGGAACACCAAACTCTGACGTTTTGACTGTTGGCAATCACGGAGAATAGATTTAATTTCTATAAAAATATTGCGGGTGACATAGCTCCACGAGAATCCTTTAATTTTTAGCACGTCATTTCGCGTAAAAAAATTGTCACGATTATTTTTAACAGCACTGACATCTGCTGAAGAATGTAAGAATGCGAGAACTGCTGGATAGATTGCCCAATGCTGAAAAAAGGGCAGCCGTTGCCATCGCTTGACTTAACTTCTAGCAAGAGCATCTGTCATCTGGCTGTATCTAGCATCTGGCTGTGACGCACAGCCAGCTGTCGTCAAAAAAGGGTCTCTAGATCTGTGGCACACGATGAACGTTTCGATCGTCCGCCATCTTGCTGGTAGTTAAGTCAAGCGATAGCAACGGCTGCCCTTTTTTCAAAATTGGCAGAGGGTTGCGCCTCAAAGGGTTAATGGTCGGAATCGACAGATGCCGTTCTCGTATTAAAGTCCGTTCGTAACATGTCGCCCGTTTTCGTATACAAGAACGGAAATTCTTGTTAGTTCTATGAATACACATTCAAAGAACTATTTACTTTACATGGGTGATGTTTTTTTCCATTACGCCCAACTGTGTACATAATTATTTTTCGCAGTATTGACAGCAGTCAATAATATTTCTTATAGTTTCTGTTAAATTGAATCATTACTTTCCTTGTAGTTTGCACAGCGATTCTCAGAAGATGTTCACTATAATGAATAATTGTAAATGGTTCAGAATATAGAAAAACTTTTGCTATAAGTAATATTAATGATTTTCGTTTACTTAGATAGGCATAAATGATTTAAATTTGTCAGATGCTATCCACAAAGTTAGGATAAAGGAAATATAACTGATAGTAAAGGCTTAATACATTTTAAAAGCTTATTCCGTGCTGAAGACAACATTTAAGAAGTGGTTTTTCTTTTTTCAAGGTAAAATGATCTAAAGATTGCAATGAATGCAAAATAATCAATTTCAGGAAATTTGAAAATTAAGGCCACAATGATTAGGAGACAAAAACTAGTTTTTTATACAATGTTCATACATTTAAAAAGAGAGAACAGATGTTTTTTTCGGGAAGGGGGGGGGCTAAAGTATAACAAACATTATTACATAAAAATCAGATTTGTGAAGTTCTCCTGCCAGAGAGTAGAGGTGACTTAAATGTTTTTTTTTGTATTTCTTTTCGTATCTCAAAGAAATACTTTATTTGCGCATTTCTAAAAACCACTTGCATGCATTGTTTTCAAAACTGCTAGTTTGTTTTATAAGATTTTTGAAGAAATCCTATAACTTTGCTTGGTCATTTTTTTTAAATATTGGCCAGACAAAAAAACGATCTTGCAACAAAATCCAAATTTGGATATTTTTATATAAGGACCATTTTGTCTATAATAAACTGCAACTGCATTAAGATGACCTTTTCAAGAGTTATAACTTTCGTCCTTTCCTACTTCTACACAATCTGAATATAAAAGCAAAATTATGGTAAAACTTCTACTAGATAGTATGTATTTCTACTTGATAGCATATGTTTATTATAATATCAGTACATTAAATTTTTACAACTTTAGCGTTGGATTTAGTTGCTGTTTTTTTTACTTTTTATTTTTTAGTAACTCATGATAGAAAGCTATTCACCTCGTGCGAAGAACGACCAAAAGGTTGTCAAACATTTTAATCGCTTTACTACATTTTCTAAATATCTTATCCACCATGCAATACATTTAAATATATATTTATTTTGTAAAGAGTTTTGTTCATAAAAGAAGCCTCTTCCAAATTATTCTGCCGCATTAGCTTATCTATAAAACATTTTTATTTTCGTTATACGTATTACAAAACGTAATAATATTCATTGAAGCCACATAATGAAAATTGATATTTATGTCACATCTAAAATAGCATTAAGAGAAAATCTACTTAAAATTCTCCTTCATGATGTTGGAAGAATATTAAAGTTTTTGAAACGAAGCACTACGTTCAAATATTCTTAGCGTTAGACGCATAAAATAGATATTTATTTACATAAAAAGTAGTTTACTGCTGGAAGATATATTTATAAGCGCAAATGGATTTCTGCTTTATTGGTTGTAATAAAACGTGAAAATATTCAAGAAAGCTTTATTAAATTTAATGTCGTTTTTTTTCCAGAAATCTGAAATTATTAACGACCTTTCCTGTTTTTAAAACGCTTTGCTATCTTTTCTAAGTAGCTGCTAAGTGTCTTGAACAAAAATTATTCCAGAACATTGCATTAACCCTTTTAAGTACAGACATTTTCCCATCAATATAGAAGACCAAGTGAATAGACGGCCCAACGCTGAAAAAAAGCAGTTGTTGCCATCGATCTACCAACAACAGAGCGGTCGATCGAATAGCTCATCTGCCACCACGGAGCTACAGAACACTTCTTTAGCTTTATGGTGCCAGATGAGCTATTCGACCGGCCGCCATGTTATTGATAGTTCACTGGATCGATGGCAACGGTTGCTCTTTTCAATGTTGAGACCATTTGACCATACTTTTAGTGACGAGCAGCGAAAACACTGAGAAAAAGGGGTTTAACTGCGATACAACCGTGTGTGAAAGGGTTAAATGAAAACATCAGTTTACCCTTTAACGCGCAGTGTTCCCGCTCTGGGAACACCAAACTCTGACGTTTTGCCTGTTGCCAGTCACGAAGAATAGATTTGATTTCTATAAAAATAGTTGCGGGTGACATAGCTCCACGAGAATCCTTTACTTTTTAGCACGTCATTTCCCGTCAAAAAATGGTCACGATTATTTTTAGCAGCACTGACATCTTCTGAAAAATGGAAGAATGCGAGGACAGCTGGATAGATTGCTCGCAGCTGGCTGTGCCGCACAGCCAGCTGCGTCAAAAAAGGGTCTCTAGGTCTGTGGCACGCGATGAACGTTTCGATCGTCCGCCATCTTGCAGGTTGTTAAGTCGAGCGATGGCAACGGCTGCCCTTTTTTCAGCATTGGGAAAGGGTTCCACCTCAAAGGGTTAAATTAGAAATGTCTTTGTTATATTTGTATTGAAAATAGTGTTAAATATTTATTTATTTATTTATTTTTTTTTTTTTTTTTGCTAAAGATGCAATAGACCTTACCTTATATGAACTATCTATGAAGAGTAAATTTGCCTTAAACAGAAATAATCTTGATCTCATGAATTCCTTGTACGTTAAATGCAATCCTTATGCAACAGAGGTCTACCTACATAGATAAATCAAGAACGTTTCTATGTCATGCGTTTGAAGCGTGTTTTGCCTTACTTTGGTTTATTATAACACTAAAACGTGGCATATGGTAGTAGAAGAACCAAAGTGAAATCAAAGTTGTAAAGCCTCAGTTAAAGATAATAATGATAAACGAAACAGAAAAGTTGAAATGAACTGCAGGCAGTGCAATCAGACAGGCGCCAAGAAATCGCGATTTCCGGTTATAGTCACACTTATTCACAAAGGAAAATGTTACTGAATTAACGACTGCAGAAATCTGTAGAAGTTCAACCAGAAAACCTCTCCGAGACAGTGAACTTCAGCAAATCAGAGGAAAGAGAAAGACACATGACGGGAATAAAAAAATGAGAGATCCCTCCCCCTCAATAATTTGGAGAAAGAGGCAACTTCGACTTGACAGCTGCTTTGCCATGAGCACTGACCGACGGCGAAGAGACCACAGCATACGGAGAGACCATGTCAAACATGATTCAAAACCCAGTAACCTCATGCAAAGCTACACTTAACCGTATTTACTCCAATCTAAGACGCACTTTTTCTGCCAATACTTCAGGTATAAAATGTGAGGAGTGCGTCATGGAATCGCATACAAAAATACTCCGGTAATAGGGTTGACTAAATTTTTTTTTTTGTACTGATTTAATTTGTTCTGTCAAATTCTGGGTTGCCTCATTCAATATCCAGGATTCGCCTTAGAAATGAATGCAAGAAAAATTGACATGACTGTAGAAGTTCAGAAGTTCGTCTTAGATTCGAGTAAATACGGTTTTTCTTGTATTCAAGAGTAACAAAATTATCTTCCACGATCAAAGATTCAAACTAATTAATAGCTCATTAAGAAAGCGTATATTTAAATACAGTTTGAGAAATAATTGTCTTAGAATAGCATAAAGGAGCATTTAAATGCCATCAGAATTTAATAAACAATTTGGCCAAAATTGAACCTGATCATTGTGTTCGCACTTTTTCCCTTACACGTTAAGAAAAGCATGCATATAACTTCACAAAACTCCAAGAGGCAATTTTTCTACAAAAATTCTATTTCTATTGCCACTTAATAAAATGTATGTATATGCAGTTCAAACATGATATTAAAATTTCAAAATCTGGAGTGACTCTAATAGATTTTCCGAACATTGATTTTCGACAAGCGTTTAAATAAATTTGATTCAACTCAGTAGAATTCAAAGTTCGGATGCTAGTGCGCTCCAAATACTATACATCTACAGGGATAATGCATAAGAATTCCCTTTTGTAGTTCTAAGCAAACTGCAAGCCCTACACACACCAACAGCTATATGCAGGATGTGTGATGGTGACCTCTAATATACATACGCAATTTAAACTGATTCAAATGCACCATTTAGACCACACATGGGTCGGACAACCTGCGGGCCAGATGTGTCCAGGTTTCGTTTTTGATTCGTCCTGCAGAACATTTTAAAATAGCCAATGTTCTCGGTTATGGAAATTTTACCATAAATATTAGTCGATCCCGTGCTGTAATTGTACTCTTTTCTTGTAATTTTAGCATTGTAATTTATAAATATATTAAATAAACCACAGATGCATTATTTTTTCACAACTATCGATTATCTACGGTTCGATACTACCATTTAAATACGAAAGTGACTGCTTGGGAGGACACTTTAATCATACGGGTGCATATGACCATCCCTATTGCCAACTTCGTGATTTGAGAGAGTCAATGAACAAAAAATATCTGCATCAGTGTAAGTCCCTCCATGGAACTGATTCCTAGCTTACAAGATTTGGGTATGCCAGAGAGGTTTTGGGAGGACTTCAATTTCTTTTTCTTTTATTGGATTTTCTGTTTGTTTGCTTCTTTCTTGATCTCGTTTCACGGAAAGTTTCACAAAAGCTTCACGAAAAAATTTAAACATTCAAATTTATGTACCGAAAAATAAAATAAAAAATTACCGTCCCATTGTCACTCAGGCAAGTGTTCCTAGTAGGAAATTAAAAAATAATGATAATTTTTTATTTAATACTATGGGTGTGGAAAAAGTCTTGGTAATCTTTGTTCGAACTTTGCTAAACGCAAGTACATTTACCCTCATTTCACCTTGCTTTGCCTCACCATGGCACAGTAGTTATGTCACTGAAAATGGTAGACGGCCGAAGTGTGAAAGTCCCGGGTTCGGGACCTATCGCGCGGCTGTCGATCTAACGGTCTGGAGTTTTCGTAGGTTTTCTTCAGATGTAACGTGAATACGTGTTAGAATCCCTTTGATCCTCCTACCAAAGCAAACACCCCCCCCACACCCATCCTTGGTTGATCGCCCTGGCGTAGGGTTGCCATAATCACACAAACGTCAAACACCACCTTACTCAAGAAAATAATTAAACAGCTTTGGAAAATCAAAATCTTAAGTTCGACTTTGAGTGCAAACTGAAAAAAAAAAAAAATGTTGTAAGAAGAGATTGAGCTATGATTTACATATGAAATAAAATGAAAATTTCAAAGTAATTGCTTGATACTTTATTTCAATGCGTCATAATCAAAGAAAATGAATAATTGATATGTACCACGCTTCGACAAATGAGAAATTCAGTTCTTCAATTTAAATTAAATTTATGTCGGATACGCTCAAAAATCTCTGGCATAGTTATTCAGATCTTGATAAAAGAATCATTTAACTAACTTAATTCTATATTCATATCGGAAAAACATCACGTATTTTCTTCATAATAAGATAACTTCTTATTATGGCAGAAAGCTTTTCTCAGCATATATATATAGCATGATAGTGGAAATTTCTCCCCTTTAGGAATTACTTTGCTTCAAGATAACATTTCTAGAATCATAGAAAATAAGCATTCATACTTTCTTACATAACTAATAAAGTTAATAAATAACACTTACAATGTTTGTTTGCATGGTGTATCTTTTATTATTTATTTTGATTTATGTGTTGTATTTCATATGACACATGAAAGAGTCGGTTCGATAGATTAAATAGTGAAGGTCGTACGAAGTACATTTATAAATGAGGTTACATTGTTGAAATCAAATTACATTTCTGGTTTCGTGAGATACATTAAATAACTTGTCGATTCTGCATGTTTGCTTAACATTAAAGAAGAAGAATGAGTAAATTTATGTTATCAAATTGTGTCAAAGTATTGTTAACGTATTCAGGTTTCCGCATAAGAGATATAGGAATTTAATATTAATTGATATGTTTATTTTTGAAAAATATTACAATATTTAACAATATTCAGTTGCGTTATTTACAATTTAATAGTCGCAATTATGTGGTTTTATTTTCTGGGGCGGAATTTTTCCAAATTCCAATACCGAAGTGTAACAGGCATGCTACAGATTCTCTACTCTTTTCCTATACAGCAATCATATTGGCAGTAATGTTGTGGTGACGTTGCATTTCAAGGTGACGTAAATGCACACCTTCTGAGACGTCCCTTCGTGTCAATCATATGATGCTGCAAAGTGACGTCTCAAGTAGGTTACGATGATGTCCATGATAGTTACCCTGTGATATTACAAAAAGCTTGTTCCTGGTGGTCGTTTTTTCGCAGGCACAACCTCTCAGTGATGTTTTGAATACTGAGCTTTAAAGCATTTCCTACAGCACTGTTTCTTCTGCTTTTCACTTTAAGCATTACGTTTAAGTATATCTAGATAAAGCATTCAATGATTTCGCTCCTGTATCATTTGACGTCAAAATCGTACTCCATTTCTGTCACTACCACAGCTGACGTCAATTTATAATTCAATATTAACTACAGTGTTTTAAAATATTAAATAAATTGAATGGGAAACATTTAAGTACAAATCATGTTTTAAATATATATATATATATTTTAAACATTTCAAAATTATCACTTTTATTTTGTTGTTTTGTGTATGATCGTGTCACTGTTTTGGCTACAGTGTGATGGCATTCAGTTTTCTCCAGTTATGCTCTATCTACTAGTGATTATTCCTATATCTATGCATTCAGCTACTGGTCATAAAATTTGCTGTACATACCCGAGAAACTAAGATTACACAAACAACTTTGTTAGAAAATGCATATGACCGATCATTCATTCCCTTTAAGTGGCCCCTTAAAAAGTTCTCCAGCCAAGGCCCCACCCTTTAGGCAGATACACTTCGTGCGAGGTTGCTTTAACACAATTTACATCTCTTTAAGTAGATATGAGTAACGCGACTTCATGAGTGTAGAGGAAAGGAAATATTGAAAATGTATACAATCATCATACGCATGTGATGCGTATTATAAATACGCATACTTAATTAAATATTCGTACATCATTATGTATGATGCACGTGCGTATCATCATGCGTAAATTGCGTTCGAATGTCGAATAGATAGTGTGGGATTTCTTATGATTCATATAAGAAGAAATAGCCAGTATTAAATGTTAAGGCCCTTTAGAATTATTGCCTACTCTAGGTATAATTTCATTCTGCATCTTTCTGTTTTGTTACAGGTTTTATTTTTTGGAGAATCATAAATTAACATAATTACAGTTAAACTGATGCACAAACTAACAGCTGATTTGTTATCCTATACAACATGTGAATTTTTTTGCATTATGCCATGAACCAAGAAACACAAATTTATGTTGTTTCGACAGAAAATTTAAATATATTCACGTTTCGATAAGTTTGCAATGGCAGATTTAAAACAAAGTGATACTCTTTGTATGATGTTATAAGGCTGCTGCAGATATAGTGTGACAAGTACCGCTTAATCTGTCAACTGGACTGACGTCATGGTGTCCTTTTAAACTAAATCTACTTTGTGAAACAACGATTCTATCGAACTTTAAAAGAACTGAGGCTATGTTATTGTCATTTATTCATTCAAGACACAAGAAAACAACATTTATTCAGTCTATGTTTGAGTTGAAAGAAGTTTGTGCGAGTTGCACAAAGCACAATTAAGCACAAAGCACGACTGCTACTAACTATAAGCATTGCAATTATTTAGCGTAATTATAGTATGGTGAAAAGCACTCGACGTGCTTATAGTAAATCTACATCATTACGAAAACTTCATGTCACTTTCCTTTTTTTTTCTTTTTTAACATTTTATATTAAATGGAATTGTATTCACACTTAATGCTTTAAAAGATTTTTCCAATTTATTTTTACCATTTATTCTTCAAAACAAAAATAATAAAAATCATAGAAAATTTATATTTAAGTGAAAGCAATGCAATTTTTTTCATTTCATACTTCAAATATATATAACCTTTAAAATATACGAATTTTTTAAAAATACAGATTTTAAAGATCACGTATGTACGTAAACTCTTTTGAATTCCTCTTTTCCAATAGTTTACAAATATTTGATGACACTATACGTACTTTATGCTTACGTAACTTTAAATAAGAATACAAGATCTAAATTCGGAGCAGAAGAAAGTATTATGTTTATTCAACTATTTATTCTCTAAAATAACTTTAAAACCAGAGGAAAGGAAAAAAAATGTGGAGTGCCATTACAGATTCACGATCCATTTCTTAATACGCAGAGTTTATTTCAGAACTTTGCTGGAAGGATTTCCCTATAAAAGGTTAGGCTCGTGGCAGAGAATCCGTCTGCATAGTGATTAAAGTCTTATCTGAAAGTAAAGGAGAATAATTAGATTCTTGCTTTATTCTTTGGTGAACATTAGTGTAAATGTGCTGAATGCTGATGAATACAGTTTACAATCATTGTGTTAAATCTTGAGATTTCGTTGACAGTAAACATACTTTTGGTCAACAAAAGTAATACAAAAAATAAAATCAACAACTATTGCTGTCATCACATTGAAAACGTTATAAAAAGACTGTGTTGTCTTATAGAATAGCTATGAATGAAAAATTAGCTTCTGTGTCTTGTTCATTTTGCTCAATATCATATTTTTTTAAATGTAGTCGTACTTGGATCTAATAAACCACTTTTACTGAATTTCTCTAGTTAACAATTTTTTTTCTTTTTCACAATTAATATGAAGGTAAAAAGAACCTATTGAAGGAAATAGATTGCTTTTCGAATGACATTTCCATGTTGTGTGTAACAAAAACAAAAGAAAGACGTTTCTGGTAACCAGCAATTTTTGACCGAGAGGTTAGGTATCACGGATGCAGCTCAAAATTTCAAATTAAATAGTGCATAATTGTTTGCTGTATCATTAGCTGCTGAATCAGAAGGGTACAAGTTCTATAACTATGGATAGTTTTTAGTAGTTGCTTATTGGGGCTCTTCCGTAACCTTTTAACAACCGATGTTACGAATGATCCGACTGTACGACTGCTCTATGTTGAGTAGAAATCTGGCACACATAATATCATTCAGTGGCATTAACTATTTGTTCTAGAAAAATATAAAGAGTTTTTAATGGCAGTAGTAAAACCGCTTCAACTATCTTTTAAAGTTGCAAATATAACTATTTATTCTTACTATTACCTAAGACTTAAAATATTTTATCTTAACACTAAAGTAACAAAAACATCACCTTTGGGTTGTAAGCTCATTTCAATTTTCTAGCGTCATGAATGTCTTAGTCATATAAGTACAGCATAGCTTCAAACTGTGGGGTACATTTCAGTTGCACTTTAATATTAAAACTGTAGCTCAAAAAAATTAGTCGAAAGAAACGAACGAGGTTTGAGTACATCTTTTATAGTATATAAATTCTGCCTGGTTCATTAAATTAACCAAAGGTATTAATTTTTGAAGGAAAACTTTTAGAGCAAGGTAGCTCATTTCGTACTCTAAAGTGCGTAATAAGATTTTTTAAATTATTTTTTTTTTTTTTTAGGTTTCATGGAAAGGAAGATTCTAAGAAAGTACGTTGGTTGGTTCACATTTTTATTATTTTAAACGTAGGGAGGTTTGTGTACATCTGATATGATATGATTTCAGCCTATAAATTCATAAGAGAAATGAATTTTAAAAAGAAAAATTGTAGAGACACGTATCTGAACTTCATTTTGATGCCTCACAGTTCTGAGCCTTCTGAAGCTCCATTTTATACCCTTCATCACGATTGCCAGAGAATCCAGCTGCACTCTAGTCCTTGATACTTGATACAGAGAGTTCATAAATACCTATGGTTCTTTCAAACAATCTATCAAGGTCTAATTTTAGTTGTTCCTAATTACAAATTCCTTATATATTTCAAAGTACATATTTTTACAGCACAATATTTGGACGAACAGAAATAGCCAGGGAACAACAGTATGGAAATCGAGCCGACGACCTTAACCTAATTTTAGAGTTTTGCTAAAGAATAAAGTGACTGGTGTACCAAGTTTAGTGATTTTGAACAGGCATATGAGGTCGTCGTTAAAAAGAGGCGGTAATCAATGATGAGTAATTTTATGTTAATAAATTATATAAATAAAACAAACTGTAATATGTCAGTTGGTTTGTTTGTTTGTCTGTGTCTCGCGTAGCTCGCAGACGGGTGATCATAGACATACCAAATTTTGTACTGAAATTCTCCAAGACGGGTCCCGACACACCTCGAAGCGATTTTTTCAAAATTCGAATTCTTTTAGGAGATATCGATAAAAAACGTGTGGCAAAAAGAACATTTTTGGTCTCGCCATTTCGCAATTGTACCCCGCAGTGGAAAGAGCGAGGTTTGAGCATATCTAGGTTGCCATATTTGGCAAGTTTATTAAATGATTCAGACTTTTGAAGTAAAAATAAAAGAATAACAATTTTTTTTGTCTGGATTATTTGTAAAGATATTTTTTAATTAAAATATCGTGTGCATGTGAAATCAGAACAGGAATGAAATGATTTATACTCAAAAGAAAAATAGAATTTGGAAATTTTCCGAAAATAAATGTGCAACTTTTTAATTTGGAGAAAAATAAAAGAGTTGATGTGCGATTTTGAGAAGATGTGATTCTAGCGCCAAACGCTATTTATCGTCTGATTTTGCTACTTGAATTATGAATACACCTGAATGAGTTTTTAAACTTTATTTCTGTTCGAATGTTGCATTTTTCTACGCAGCTTTTTCCCATCTATTTCTAATTTATTACATCCAGAATGAAAATTGTTAGAAATATCAATTTTAATTGTGTTTAATCACACTCATCAATAATGATATACTTTCGAACTTAATGGAATAAGGAACGAAAATAGGGAAGACCCATGTATTATAATACGCTTTTAATACATAGCACGTTAGTGCGTATTTAAAATCTGAAAGTGTTTCAGATTTTCTTAGTTTTTTTCCTTTCCATTTTTGATAAAGGCCAATATATCCAGAAGCTCTTCAGAATTAATATAGGACGAAAATAATTTGTTCCTGTTTGTAGGTTTTTATCATTAAACCCCCATCTTATTTTGTAACCAGGGGAGGCCCGACACGGTAAGCATCGCATCGGGGGGCCAGCTTCGAAGGGGCGTTATTTCGAACTTAAAAACTAAGTAGAGCATAAAAGGAGGTGTCTTTTTTATGTCAGCAGGGGTCTATACACTTACCCTGGGGCCGCTCCTGTTTTTAACCCTCTTAATTTTAAATTCCATTCAAAATATAAGAGATTTCAGTGACAAGGAAGCCAGTGAGAGACAGGATTCTCTCCGAACAAGATTTATTAAGATGGCGAACCAAGTGGTCGCCGGAGGCGGCTAATAGCTATGAATTCCACTCACGAGTCACCTGAACTTTTGTATTTTTTTAACATCCACTTTACACTATCTCTGTTTCTAATAATTTTTCACTGATTTTTAATAATAGGTTGTCATGAAAAAGGCGGTAAGCAACGATGAGTAATTTTATGTTAATAAATCCCGCGATAGGTTCGACTCACGTGTCATCTAAACTTTTTTTTTTTTTTTTTTACAATCCACTTCACGTTATCTTTGTTTTAATTCTCCACAGAGTTTCAATAAGTTCAATACTTGTATATTACCTTAAATGCAATGTCATCAAGTTAAACATATTCAATATCTATATGTAGATTGTTTTTAAATATACATTAGAACTAGCTGAAGTACCCGTCCTCGACGGGTTAGTGAATGCAAATTTCCAAAAAGCAAGAACTTTCGTCAGCATTGTAGGAGTACACAGAATGGATGTAGTATGTTGCCAAAGTAAAGAAAGCGAAGTTATGATTTTTATGTATTTTTAAAATATTACAGGTTAGAGAGTAACTAAGTAATATCATTTCATTTGCTTTAGTCATAATTATGTGATGCGCGAACGAATATTTACGCATACTGAAATAATTTTCGCAAAATCTCAAAATTTAATCAACATTTTTGAAAAATTGGAAGCCTAGAATTTAAGTTGAGTGACAACCTATCATGTCACCCAAATTCGTTTCATTCCCTGCAGTCTTTATTTCGTGATGCTGGAACAAATTTTCAGCATTTTGAAACGATTTTCGCAAAATCTCAAAATGTAATCAAAATATTTTTAAAATTTTCTCTCTCAACACGTATAAATTAAGATTAGCAACTACCTATCATATCACTAAATTTCGTATCATTCGTATTAGTCGTTATTAAGTGATGTTTGAAGAAATATAAACGTACTTTGAGAGAATTTTCACAAAATCTCAAAATCTAATGAAAATGGTTAAAAAATTGGACTCCTATAGTTTTCGTTGAGCAACCATCTATCGTGTGACCAAATTTCATATCATTCACTTTAGTTCTTATTACGTAATGCGAGAACAAAGATTCACTCAGTTTTAAACGATTTTCACAAAATCTCGAAATCTGATCGATTTTTTTTTAATTAGATGCTTATAGTTTAAGGTGAGTGACCACCTATCATGTCACCAAATATCAATTTTTCACCTTTGCAGTTATTACGTGATGTGCAAACACAAATTTACGCAGTTTGAAATGATTTTCGCAAAATTTCAAAATCCAATCAAGATTATTTAAAAATTCGACGCCTATGTTTTAAGTTGAGGGATCACCCATCATGACACCTAATTTCATATCATTCGCTTCAGTCGTTTTTACGTGATGCTTGAACACAAATTTACGCAGTTTGAAAGGATTTTCGCAAAATCTCAAAATCCAATCAAGATTTTTTAAAAATTCGACGCCTATGTTTTAAGTTGAGTGACCACCTATCATGACACCCAATTTCATATCATTCGCTTCAGTCGTTTTTACGTGATGCTTGAACACAAATTTACGCAGTTTGAAAGGATTTTCGCAAAATCTCAAAATTCAATCAAGATTTTTTAAAAATTCGACGCCTATGTTTTAAGTTGAGTGACTAACTATCATGACACCCAATTTCATATCATTCGCTTCAGTCGTTTTTACGTGATGCTTGAACACAAATTTACGCAGTTTGAAACGATTTTCGCAAAATCTGAAAATCTAATCAAGATTTTTTAAAAATTCGACGCCTATGTTTTAAGTTGAGTGACCACCTATCATGACACCCAATTTCATATCATTCGCTTCAGCCGTTTTTACGTGATGCTTAAACAAAAAAGCGTCACGGACAGAATGACAGAATGACAGACAGACAAACTTTTTTTTGAGGGCCGCATCGGATTCCCGGGTGCTTGAAACGGATAGAAATCGCAAAATTTTTTGAATTCCAAGAAATGTACAGACAAAAGTCTAATTTTATTTATATAGATTAATATTGTTTTCTGACTAGTGTAATTTTTTGTATTTTGCGTTAGTCATAAATTTCGTTCCGTATAATGAAGAATATCAGCGGATAGATATTATTTTTTATCATCCCACCTTTAGAGCCTGTCTGCAGTAGCATTTAAAGATACAGCAAACCTGTTTCGTGGAATAGCCTTTGATTGCATGTACCTAATGCTTGACACCAATGTGCATATATGTTTAAGATGGGCTTCTGAATTTCCGTTCAGTAAACTCGAAAGCAATTAATATAACACTACTCGATCCTAATAACTTGAATCAGCGTTTAATTTACTACTGGCTATTAGTCAAACGTTTTTTTTTCTGATTAAATACCATTAACTGCTATGTTTGTTTATTTTTTATAGAAATACAATAGTAGTTTTAAAAATAAAAATAGAGACATGTCTACTATGCGAAATTTATGTAAACTAGAAAATATTATTTTTAATAGGAAATAAAAATATATGTTTTAAATTTGTCGTACTCTTCACAAATACAACAGAATGCTTTAGTACCGTGGAAAATACAATCTAACTGCGGGAGAAAAAATATTGCATCGTGAACAGGAAAATATAACGCACAATAACTGCAAAATTTAATTAAAGACTCTACATATCGTCTTAAAATTAGTTATTTATTATTTTTTCAAATAAGTTATTTTAAACTTCTGTTGGAAGAAAACTGTAAATCCGTGCAAATACATGATTTAAAAAGAAATCACAAAGATGTAGTTTCTTAAGAATAACAGAAGCTACGCCATTTACAAATGTCATTTTTTTAAAATTGAATTATCACGCTGGTACAAAGTACTATATGCTCTTTCGTTTCATAACTTACACTTTAGGGTGATTTTTTTTTCAGGTATGCTATATAAACATAAATTGTGGTATCCGCGAACACACGAACATTATTATTATGCAAGTTAGCTTCTTCGAAAGAAATTAGCGCTAAGTAATATTGCATTTTGAAAAATATAATGTTAATAAATGTAGTTAAAAGTTTCACCATAGAATGTGCTGAATTAACTGCAGCCTTGGAGAAACGTTGATCCATGGTTTGGTGCTTAAACTGACCAATGGAACCATGTTTCTCCTTAGAAAAGATGCAGCTAATTTAGCTTCATTCCATGTTGAAACGTTGAATTATTTCTATTAACGCTGTACTGTTTCATATTTTATTTTTCTAAGTCATAAACTGAAAACGATTTGATATGATCGTATGATTAGAACATAAATATGCTGGCCATTCCTCTTCATGCTACTAAGAGATTATGAACTATGCATAAAAACATTGCCACGAAATCCTTAAACATATAGTTCATGTAGAACACGTCAACAGAAACTGCATTGTCCCCCACTTCATACAATAAATTCTAGAATAATACCTTGCAGGTAAACGTGGAACACCATTTTGCAATTAACATTTATCAGGCGGGAACACTCGTTCCCACTTTATTTAGTATATTTGTAAATAAAAATGCACTCAGCCGCTGCGATCTCTGTGCATGCATCTCAACTCCCCTAAAAATGGAAAGTGTCACCTACTATTTTCCCAGATTCCCCCACATCCATAAAATAAGCCTCTGCTGAATGGGAAATCGTGTTGCACCTGTAGCATGCCGCTTCATTGGGATGACACACGCACCTCCACCTGGTCGATAATGCCTTGCCTCGGGAGTCTTACTCTGTCACAGGCTATAGGATAAACTCGCTTTCTAGCAAGGGTCGCAATAAAATGCCGTTTGCTGTGGGGAAATAATTCCTGTTTGCGCATCTCCGCCAAGTTTTCTATTAAACTATATTTCTTTCTCTCTATATATATACATTAGGGTGCTTCGGAAGCCTATGGAAAAAAAATGAACTTTGTATTTTTGTCGATCGCACCTTTTCACTTTGTGCCACTCTGCAAAATGATAAATTGTGTAATTTTTAAAAACATATATATTTATATTTAGAGGTCGCGCAGGCGTGTTCAAATTTCGTAACATTGATAAAAATGCGCAAGGATGTGCAGTTAAAAATAAAGTTACATTATATA
This sequence comes from Cheiracanthium punctorium, assembly GCA_038373885.1. Taxonomy (NCBI): domain Eukaryota; kingdom Metazoa; phylum Arthropoda; class Arachnida; order Araneae; family Cheiracanthiidae; genus Cheiracanthium; species Cheiracanthium punctorium. Next base: position 230,008 of record JAWZYV010009876.1, on the reverse strand, counting down.
TTTTTTATTTCTATGAAAAAGGAAAAAATACAACAAGAAAAGATGAGAAGCAAATGAAATACAGGAAAAATATGAAATACAAATCAGACGCAGAAAAATATGTAAAACATATCAAATACACACGACATATAATCACTCATTCATTAGGTCTGAAATTAATTTTTAAGGGAACTTTTATTGCAATCTCGGTACTTTTTTCGATGTTCCTGAATCACCTGAAAAAGACACTGTTTCTGCTCTTCGTTCTAGCCATAGTCCAGCAAATGTTTGGGTAAAGGTCTCATCACGTTCCGCATTGACGTTCACAATTCTGGGTTTGTTTGCTATTTCGAAGCCTCGCTCGTTGTAAAGTACCCAATGCTAAGAATCAATTCACAGGAACTCCTTGTCGGTGCATAATAGGCTAAAAATCATGTCTGTGTTTTACATCACAAAACTAGATAATGTCTTAGACATTAATTCATCTATTGCTTTTGCGGTCTTGCGCGTTCTAGTGATTCATTCTTCCAATCTTGTGCATGAGGGGCTTTTACCACATCTTTCGCTTTTACTTTACTGAAATACCCGAATCAAAGACCAGTTCTACGAGATGTTCGATGAGATACTAAAGATGTCGTGAATGTTTGTCGTCATCCTTAGCTGATATTTCGGGGTTTTCCTATTTGTATGCTACAAGACGCTGAAGAAGCTTCAAATCATTTCTCGGTGCTTGCACAGGAAGGGCTGCTGTAAAACAAGCTCTCAGATATTCCTTCACAATAAAGATACAGATGCCACGAATATCTTTGTTTTCTCGAGCTGCAAATTTGAACTGGTTATGAAACATCCACTACTTGAAGCTATGAAGGATCTTCGACATCCTTCTGGCATGATGGATGTGTACGCCACAAATAGGTGTTCCTCTCAGGAAAATTATTACAAACTGCATCGTCTCCCTGTAATCTTCTCTTGCATGGGATATCAGAAGTTGGCTTTTGCGCAAATTCCATCACCGATTGCATATCGTTCTAAATGGCTGCTATCACCTCACAGTTTCTCACTCCAGGTTCAAAATTAGAGTGATCTATCATTGATATTATTACCATAACTACTGAAATCTTTTAAAAAGCAGTACAGTAGTTTCACTGGATGTTGGTGACCCCGTGCATTACGTGAATACGACAGAAGACACAATTTATGGAATGATGCCAGAAAACAAAATACAAAAGTTCTTTTCTAGCTTTTGTTTCGATGTCAAATATGCTCCAGTATAACTGGCTGTCTCATCGATGCACGTACCCCGTATAAGCTCAGTAAGTTCACAGTTATCTAGCACTTCAGCAATGATATTTGCCATATAATTCCTGTCCCTAACTGAAGAACAATTATCAGTTGATCTTCAATGTTTGGTCCTGATGCTATTACTGGTAGTTTGGTCCTCCTTCACAATAAAGATACAGATGCCACGAATATCTTTGTTTTCTCGAGCTGCAAATTTGAACTGGTTATGAAACATCCACTACTTGAAGCTATGAAGGATCTTGGACATCCTTCTGGCATGATGGATGTGTACGCCACAAATAGGTGTTCCTCTCAGGAAAATTATTACAAACTGCATCGTCTCCCTGTAATCTTCTCTTGCATGGGATATCAGAAGTTGGCTTTTGCGCAAATTCCATCACCGATTGCATATCATTCTAAATGGCTGCTATCACCTCACAGTTTCTCACTCCAGGTTCAAAATTAGAGTGATCTATCATTGATATTATTACCATAACTACTGAAATCTTTTAAAAAGCAGTAGAGTAGTTTCACTGGATGTTGGTGACCCCGTGCATTACGTGAATACGACAGAAGACACAATTTATGGAATGATGCCAGAAAACAAAATACAAAAGTTCTTTTCTAGCTTTTGTTTCGATGTCAAATATGCTCCAGTCTAACTGGCTGTCTCTTCGATGCACGCACCCCGTATAAGCTCAGTAAGTTCACAGTTATCTAGCACTTTAGCAAAGATATTTGCCATATAATTCCTGTCCCTAACTGAAGAACAATTATCAGTTGATCTTCAATGTTTGGTCCAGATGCTATTACTGGTAGTTTGGTCCTCCTTTGCTTTTCCATAGATATTCTGAATTAGTTTACCGTGCCAGTGCTCTATGAAGGTGACAACAGCCATATATTGAAAGGATTTTTATACGTTAATCCTTTCAATATATGGTTGTAGTCCCCGTCCCCATCCTTTCAATATATGGCTGTAGTGATATCAAGTTCGGATAGTAGCATGTAGACATGCTGTGCCGCACAGCCAGCTGCGTCAAAAAAGGTCTCTAGATCTGTGGCACGCGATGAACGTTTCGATCGTCCGCCATCTTACTGGTAGTTAAGTCGAGCGATGGCAACGGCTGCCCTTTTTTCAGCATTGGGCAATGTATCCAGCTGTTCTCGCATTCTTCCATTTTTCAGCAGATGTCGATGCTGTTAAAAATAATCGTGACAATTTTTTTACGGGAAATGACGTGCTAAAATGTAAAGGATTCTCGTGGATCTATGTCACCCGCAACTATTTTTATAGAAATCAAATCTATTCTTCGTGACTGGCAACAGTCAAAACGTCACAGTTTGGTGTTCCCAGAGCGGGAACACTGCGTGTTAAAGGGTTAACAGGGACACGAAGACGACATATTCGACTCCACATTGCTGTGTGATTCTGGACGGTCTTGGTCCCCTCTACGAACCTTTATTTTTTGGCATATAGTTTAGGACCATCCTGTATATAGTAATATTTAGAATGTAGTTAAAAGGTTAAACTGAGATGTGCTAAATGATATTTAATTGAAAATAAGAATTCCCTATTCTAGAATCATAATGCCTGTTTCTATAATTTTCAATTTTAAAACTATGATATATGCTTAGCAAACGCTTTTATTATTTATTTTCTCGATAAATGTTTTAATTATATTAGCTATGTCTTGTACAAATGGGTGATTTTATTTAAGAAAAAATAGGTCATAAAATTTGATTTGTGAAAAAAAGCTGTTTAAAAATTACCATACTTTCAGGTTACACCATACTTTCAGGATTATAATTTATTTTGCTTTCATCAGGAAATTACAAAACAAAATCCAGTGTATCTCATAAACTTGAAATAGATTTTCAAAGATCATTAAATGATGGGACGGAGGTTTTTACTTGTCGGTGAAAAAATCATTTCAGTTTCTTTTCAAATCTCATCCTTCAAAATACTTTTACGATCTCAAAAGATAACAAAATGATTTTTTGAGCTCCTTTTTATATCCAGATTTATTTGAGTTTTCAGAATAAGGGTTTTTTAAGGAATGATACGTCTACAAAGCAAGATTACTCTGATATACTTCTCCTTCTTTTACTATGCAAAATTAAAGTTAACAGAAATATCCATTTCAAGTACATAACTATGGTGTACCACAAGTTAGTTTTCTACTTTAATTTAAGTTGCGTGTGGAGTAGAGATAATTGCTCAGTAGTACAGTTTTTAAAATTTGGAAGAGAAAGGCTATAATAAGTTATACTGTACCTCAGACAAAATAATATTTAATTTAAAAATTTAGAGAAATCGTATATTCCATTTAAATAATAGAAAAGTTTATTAATAGAAATTAGAAAATCTTCTTTAAATGGTTACTTCAAATTTTCACACAGAATTAAATGACTAAAAAAGGCTACTCTACCATTAAATTAACCCTTTCGTCACAAAAGCCTCCCATGTGTGGCTGCCACGAAACATTCCCTTGGTACTCCTGTCGCCCAATGGTAGCCTCCAGCGAACGTTCTCTGGGTACTACTGCCGACCAATAGCTGCATCTAAGAAGCATTCTCTGGGTACTACCGCCGCCGTATGGCGGCATCAAAGAAGCGTTCTCTGGGTACTACCGTCGCCTAATGGCGGCAACCTCAAAACTTTGAGTACTAACGTCGCTCCACCTAAATGTTATGGGTATGATTACCATGGCTGCCAACAATTCCGGAATATAATTAACCACTTTTTGCAAACAGTAATTTTTGTTTTAGAACATATCAAACTTTTTTATTTTTCAATGGATGCCGCAAAACGCGTTTTCGCAGGTCTTCCGTACAGTGCAACCACTCTTCTGGAAAACTCCCTAGTACCACGAATATATAACCGCGGCCAGTTCATCCGTTGCAAAAGGGGGAACAAAACACACATATACAAAACACACTTTAAATAATTACAGACCTTACTATTTAGATCCTTATGCACCCTTTTTATGAGCTCCTGTGAAAGGTTAATCAATTTTACAATCTCACTTTTTAGAGGATTTTGTTACTCCATTTGAATAACCGCACACACATGCACACACGCCCGCGTGTGCGTACATAATTATACGTATTATTTAAATAGAAAAAAAAACCACTTACTAGTCATTGTCAAATCGATAGAAAATAAGCCTGAAACTGCATGACGACTCATCTTAGAGGAAATGCCTTACCCTACTAGCAATTTTGCTCGGGCCATCATCGGCCGGCTACGTGATCGGTGGTAGCCCGAGCTAGGTGCAGTTTCATACTTATTGTGTATCTAGTTTCACTGTGATCTGGTGTGTGTGATTTTTCGCTATTCAGATAGTATACAAATTAATGTGTTTCGTTATAACCTGCAATGCTTCCGGTTACATGGAGTTATTTTTAATTGGCTTTATTTTGTTTGTCCGTACATACTTGTATGTTTGTCAGTCATCCAAGTACAACTTCCATCATAATTAAGAAGGCAAGGGATATCGAGCATCCTTTATTTTTCTCAATCTAGAATCTAAAGCTGCATGTCCTCTCCTCACTGTGATTGGTCACTCCTCTCAGAGAGCCGGAAACGTTACGTCACGCTTGGGACGTTTTATCGCATCTAAAATACGGAGAAGAAAATGCAGATCTCTTGCTCAACATTCGCCCGCCATCAGTGCACGTCGACATTAGTCGGTGTAAGTGAGACATTAGGATATTTAGCAAATATTTCGGCTATGAACTAAACGAATATGTGAATATTGACATTTACCAGTGAAAATCGACATTCCGAGATTTCGGACTTACACAGTAACATTCATAAATATATATCAAGGTAATGCGGTCAAAAAGAGTAAGAGAAATAAAGAGAAATGTGTGTATTAACAAATCTAGTAATACTTGAATGGAAAATCTTATTAAAGAAGCAAAGTTTAGATATACTTCCACCAGAACAGTTGATATAACACACATTACAGCTTAAATAATAAATGTTTTCGTTAAAATAAAGATATTTCATTTTATTTAAATCATTTTAATGTGCTATTGAATTGCAACAACTCAACAAAGAGATTAAACGTCTCAAAGTAAGTAACATTAAAGTTTCTGTAAACACAACAGCACTTAATTTTTTATGTCGGCCTTAATCTTGGGCGACCTCAATCAAAAAATGAACTGTGTTATGCATCCTGAGAATAATCCCACCTGGCATCATAAAATGAAGATTAATATGCCAGAATCTGGAGGATTTTTCTCAAAAGCAAATGGTTAAAGAGAAAGAGCATATAAAAAAAAATGAAGAAAAGAATCGATACCTTCGTACTCATAAAGCGGGGATTTCATCAGACAAAAAATGCCACTTTTAATCTATATATCATTTTTTAAATTTAATTTTGAAAAAATGTGATTTATATTCTGTTATTTTTTTAACTCTGCAAATTCCTCATGCACAATATTAAAATTGTATTAACATTTTTCAGTAGCATTTTGCGTTGTAAAACCTCCTTGAAAGTATTTAGAACAGATTTTTAACTGAAAATATTTATAAAATTTTTCTAAACGCTTGTGTTTAGTTGTGTAATTGGTCATATTCTTATTTTGTATTTCATTAAAATTTATCACCTGCGAAAATAAAGTGAAACGTAGATGCAACAAAATTATCTAGGAAAAATTATTGAAATACTTAAAACTAACAGTAACACTTATAATCTGTCAATCCAAATAAATTTGCATTCTTGGAACTAATTTCCCGCAACAAGTAAATTTTACTTTAATGTCTTTTTAGTAGACGTACTTTTTCTCATCAACCCTCTGAACGGAAATATCAAGTACGGTGCAATCGAAAAAATTTTCCAATTTTTACTTTCAACATATGCTATACAAATGCTTTGTTTTTCTAGAACTTTTAATTATTACACGCTAAAAGACAGTTTCATTTATCAGACTTTAACAAAATGCGTACGTTTTTCACGATATGAATGAAAAAAAAAGATTTTAACTTTAAAAACATGACAAAAGTCCACCCAGTAACCCAACTTTAATTACAAAAAATTAATTGAAATGAACATACCAGTGTTTATGAATTTGTTTAGTAGATAACAAGTATCGAACATGGTATTTAAATAAAGTATAATTGCTCTCGAACTGATTGTTCACCAATAAATACATCTTTATTGTGTTAACCAGACAGTACAGTATTCTTTTCATTTAAATAATGAGATATTATTATTTTATTAGCACTCATCAAATTATTCATAACAAAAGCAAAATACTAATTAAAGATATTTTATTTCACTCATTATAAAAGACATAATTTTTTAATTTAATTTCATTGAAGAGGAATGTCTCATATAGAGACAGGTATAGGTATGTAATCCCCCCTCCTTTTAATCGTGTAATTGCTTGAACTTACTCTATGGAAAGAAATGTTCCTTTCCGAATATTTCAGAGTATTAAGCATCTAACATATTTAAAATTAATTTTCCTAGCTTACAAATAAATACATTTAAGCAAAGTTAAATTATCGGAGTTTCTTATCCTTTTAAGTAATTCACGTTTTTTAACTTTTATTTTTAAATTTAATTCATACAAATATGTTTGATTTAATAGCCACAATGAAATAATATTCAAATTTAGAAAACTAAATCATGATGGAAGTTTTAATTATTTTATATATATTTAAAACAGATTTTGAACAAAACTTCTATTCTCTAATACAAATGATTTTTCTACCTACAATTGATTCATTCCATTAAATTATACCTTGAAGATTGCTAATCTAATGCTTTAGAAAAAATGCATTTGAAAATATCTTAAAACACAATTTTTGTTCTTCATTCCTTTTAACAGAAACTCAATTTTATTTCTCTATAAGGTTTAACCAATTACATTTCCCAAACTGAAATGTAAGTATTACGTAAATGAAATAGCACTGTTTGTATTAGGATGAATCTGAATAGTCTTTTCGAAACTAGGATTTAAACTGCAATTTTTCGTACTTATCATTTTTATTAGTGTGAATGACAAGTTACTGGTTTGATTTCTTTTAGAAATACTTTCTCCAAAAAGATTATTTAAAATATTTGAATATTTATATTTTTTTAAATAAATAAATGTTTTACTTATTTTGTGGAAATGTTAAGCAAAACATTCATTTATTTTCCTTTTTTAGCTGTTTATAATAATGTTTTTGTTTTACCTACTACTGAGATGAAACGGACATATTTATAGAGGTTAAACATTTCTATAACACTTCTGATTTTAATAAATAAAATTATCATCGTAAATATTGCAAAATAATTATATTGTAGCAGATTTTCCGCAGGTTTGTAATATATAGTAAAACGCATTTTACATTTCGTGAATAAGGACTTACTACGATTACGGTGTTTTACTACATCCAGATCCAATCTACTTCTACTAACCAAAACATGAGAACAGCCGGCAAAGCCAGAAGAGAAGAACACCCCATAATTAACATGTTGTAAGCGTAATTATACATTAGATTTATGTTATTTCAAAATTTCCATAATTTTGCAGTTTCAAAGTGATTTAAAATACTCTTGAAAAATTAAAATTATTTTTTTAATGTTTTTTCTCCCATATGCAACAGATTTTTATTGTCCCCAATGGAAATGTAAACTGATTAGGAGGATATTCCTCTCAGACATCTGTATATCATGGTACTTGACATATAAATTTCAGTACAGAAGCAAAGTTCTGAAAGCGGAAATGAGTATTACTTCTTTTTAAACAATTTAGGACACACCCTTTGCTCAAATCACAAAAATATTAGCCGTTTTTAAGGTACTTGCTACTATTACAATGCTACTAAAATTAGCGACTTCAGTGGAACACAGCATCTCTCACGGATTACCCGAAATTGAACTTTCTGACTCTCTGTCAGTGACTAATTGCACAAATTGCCTTCTTTTAATCCTTTTTCTGCCTTTTAAAGTGCAGGCACTTGCGAATGAGGCTGCAATTAATATTACATGAAATGTTGGCCATTTTATTATGGATGCACAGAGTAGACGACCAACGGAAATCGAACCCGGACCCGAGGTGGGATAGAATGGTTTGCTAGCCACTACACCACCTGTAAGGTCCTTCTATTTATGTATATTTCTCCAATCCTTCTTGAACTTTCTATTTTACACTACCTGTATCTCTAAAGCTTCTAAAAATGTTCTTAAATGCTAATAAATGGAAAAGTGAACAATGCAGGGAATATGAGAGCCCTAAAATAGGAGAAAACTTAAACCTGAAAACTGTTTGACGATTTTTTGCTATGTATCGCCACATCTTGCACTTAAATGTGGCCAATAAACGTACCTTAGACAAGCAAATATTGTATGAACTTGGTGAGAATTAATATCAATGAGTTCCATACGGTTATAACTCATTAATTAGATGATTTACATGAAATAAAACGTAAATATATAATATATGAAATACATGAAAATATATGAAATAATATATGAAATATAACGTATAATATATGACGTAACGTAATATATAACGTATAACGTATATATAACGTAACGTAATAATTTTACGTAGATAATTACAAAATTTTAAATCTAGAGGACAACAGATCAGTGATATGAATAATCGCTTTTAAAATGAGAAAATGACAAATGTAAAAACATAGTATCAAATTAAGACGAGAGTATAGAAGAAAGTAACGTAGACACCATAGAGATAAATTTGTCATGTAATGTTACGACAAAATATTACAGTTTGAAAATTTATTAAATTGTGCAGTATACTGATCAACTCCACGTGAGATTCAAAATAGCTATTTCATCAATTTAGTCTTCCATGTGCACAAGCATTATTTGTCACCGTATTCGTAGTTTGCAAATACATGAGACTAGTTATTCCTTCATTAATGTATCTGAACACATTCTAGGCTTTTTTCTCGTAGTAAATAACTTGTTTAGTAATGTAGATATCAAAAGAAAACAGCTTGCTAATGTTACATTTTCCTAATATTTTCTATGCGATCTGAAAAGTTCAGTAAATAAAACATAACGTATATATAACGTAAATATATGAAATATAACGTTGTATATGAAATAAAACGTAACGCTTAAGCATTTGCAGTTAATTGTATTTAGCTTAAAACATCGAGTTAATTTGCCTAGTTTAGAGATGCAAATTCGTAATAATATTCATTGACTCTATCTAAATAACATATATTTATCAAAAAAAAAATTTCAGTTATAGCAACATTATTAATATGGATACTCCAGAACACTTTTAATATGTCTTATGGGGTATTTTTAATATAAGTATTTTGAATTTCACGAAAATATTAATTAGATTCTTAATAAACGGACTTTCTTAAATTCAGCACACAAAATTTTGTAAAAGCACGCATGAAACGGTCCAAAGGCATTTTTTTTTTTCATGATGAAAAAAAAAATCTATAAATGCATATTCACAGCATGAGAAATTTGGAATATATGACGCATACAAAATGCAATTCCTACAAAAGCCATTTTTCATTATTTTAAAAATCAGTTAAAACAATTAAAAACTTTGTAAAATGAAACACGTTTTACAAATAAAATGTGGAAATTTGAAACTGTGGAGGAAGTTTTTGGTGCATCGAAAGCGAGGAGATGCGGTTTCTCTTAACTGGTTCCCTCGTCACAGAATTAAAAATGATGTCATCGTATTTGGATCTCTTTGTTTGAAAAAATAAACACTTGTCTTTTTCTCAAAGCCTCATTGTTTCATATGGAATTGTTCATGTTAATTGAAGAGTATGGCCGGGCAAGCTGCTATGTTTACTGTACTCTCGAGCATGGTGTGGCGCTCACTCAAGAGTATAAGAATAAACTAACCAAGCATAAGCAGGCCCTGTACACTATTGATAGCCACGATGGGCAAATAAGAAGCTTTGACTCCAAAAGAATATTGAAAAAAATTCCCATAAATCCCATGGTTTCCCCTTTATAATCGATTATGCACCATTTCTTCATACTTTGTTCTTAATTGTACTTAATTTTCGGGTAATACGTTATTTTAAATGCAAATAAATTTAATATTACTTCAATTTATGCAAAACATTTTATCAAAAGCGATCTAATTACGTTTTAAAACCGATAACGCGGTTGCATAATCGTACATTACAAACACAAGAGAAATACTCTAAATTTTATACCTTTTAAGGCAATGGACGACTAATAAATATTATCGTAATTCAAAAAATGAACTTTCCTGGTTTAATTTGGAAATAGAAATTATTAATGAGAGCCGGACCCAATTTTCAAAAACCCTTATTTTTCGAAACACTCTAATGTTGAGTCTCTGTATTCCTAAATCTATGACCAAAACAATCAAATTGCTTTAAGAAAAAAACTAACTATCTTTACTTCAATCTCCAGTTGTATAAGCTTAAAAGTTGTTGTAAGCATCGTCGTTCCTGAGTATTCGGAAACCAGAACTAGTTAATTTTAATTAAAGAAAAGGTAAGAACGATCAGCACATGTCAGATTTAATAACACGGCTGGGGATGTTCTCTTGGAATACGCGAAATTTTTCGCTCTGTTCTACATCAGCGAATTCAAAACAAAACAGTGTTTAAACAGCGACTTCGTTCCAGATCAATCCCTCCTCGAGAGAAGACTGTATCGATCATAATGATCTGCGCGCAAGAGGAGTTTAGTTGATGCGAGTAAATGTTTGTCCTGAAACAGGAAATTTCAGAGAGGATCGACTGTAATTTACCTGGAATGTAAATCTCTCCTGTTTTAAATTTTAATGATTTGTTACCGAGCTCATGAGAGATTGCCCGCAAGACATGTGGAGAATTATTTTAGTTTAGAAACAAATTAATTAAGAGCAATAAAAATTTCGATTATTAGGAAAAAATATGTTATTGTCCGTTTGCGAGTAGCACAGCATATTACAAAGGAAAATTTGCCATTAAAAATATTGAATATATTGAAATATATGATTTTTAATAAAAATAATTTATTAGGTGATTTTAGGACACTCTGACCGTGCACTTGAATTTTACTAAAAGAAAATTTTATTTGGATTTTGATATCTGAAGTAATGTAATACCAGCATTTTGGTACTTCGGTAAATTATTCTTCATGATATTATTTTTATTTTTTCCGAGCTCATAATATACTCAACAGATGCAAGTTCAGTTATTTTTAAAAGGTTTTACTGCGCATGTCTTCGAATGTAACAATAGAAAAAAAAATGCCTTAGATCAGGTATAAGAATCTCATTTAATTTACTTTTTTTTTAATATAGGCTCGTATGGGAGAACGATGGATCACTTTTTTTCGGGGTAAATAATGATCACCATCTTTATAGCATTAAAACATTTTTATACAAAAGAACTAAATTATACCAAGTCATCTTTATACATTTTATTTTCTTCCAAATGATACAAGAAATTCTATCCGGAATTGTGGGCTTAGAGCTAAAGCAAACTGTATTAGGCTCATAAAAATAATATTTAATTTTTTTCGTAAATACAACACATTAGATAAATAAAAACTGTTTGTGTGCTAAGTAATGATAATTTAGAATATTTATTTACTTTTGATAGGTATTACTATGAAAAGGGTGATCCATATTTACCCCAGATGTTACCCACAATCGCCCAAATCTGGGTTAATTCCCCGTCACTCAGTAATTCAAATAAAATAAATAATAATTCAATTTTAGGTAAAGTGATTATTTGAAAAATGTCCAAATTATTTAAGCTTCCTCCATGCCAAATTAAATCATTTTATCTTTCATACTTTAAAAAAAATAAGATGTTGTTGTTTTTTTATCCATAATTCCCCTGCATGATCCTACCAAAGCGTTGTTTCTGTAGATTTTATAAATGCGCTATTACTGAAATGCAATGATTGAAATACAGTGAAGAGAGTTACACAGTATCAAAACATGTATTAAAATGTTTTATAGTTAAAATAACTATTAATGCATCATTTTGTTTGCATATCTTGTGTTCAAGAAGCAGACTAAAAATGTTTTATTTACTGAACTTTTCAGATAATTATATTCATAGAAAATATTAAGAAAATGTAATAGTATCCAGCTGTTTTCTTTAGACATCTACATAACTAGTCGATTTATTTACAGTGAAAAAAGCCGAGAATATATTCTCAAGTAATTGCACACTACGAATATCGTGATAAATAATTCTTGTGCATATGGAAGAGTAAATTGATGAAATAGCTATATTGAATCTCCCATGGAATTGCCCACTATACTGCACAATTTAGTAAATTTTCAAACTGCAGTATTTTGCATTAACCTTACATTTATTTTTAACATTTATAAGCAAATTTATCTCTATAACATTTATGTTACTTTCTTCTATACTCCCGGCTTAATTTTAGTCTGTGTTTTTACATGCGCTATTTTCTCATTTTAAAAGCTGTTATTCATATCACTGATCTGTCTTCCTCTGTATTTAAAACGTCTTCCTCTGTATTTATCTACGTAGAATTTTGCGAGAACAGATTAAAATGTATTGACCATTTTTAGGGGTGACTCATTTTTTACTCTTTTTTTTTTAATTACATTCAATCCTGAACTTTTTGGCGAAGTGCCAATTACTTATATGAAGTAAACACAGATAAGTCTGTTTTCTTTTTCATTTCTTATTCAGATATTAGATAATTAGACTGCTTTAGAGTCGAATCTCCGTAATTATTTATGTTTCTGTTTTATAAGTTAAAAAGCTCACCACCAGGGGGGGGGGGGAATGGCATTGTATGCAATATTGCTAAGCGAAATGAGACATGAAGACATCGGTTTAAAATGTGTTTAATAGTTTCTGAAATGAGTTACAAAGCATGTTCAATTGGGCGTCCACTATTTTCCGAAATCAAGTTGAATCGGCTTCAATTCCGCCAAATTGTGTTGGTTATCACCATCTTGGCGTAAGCCAGTTACAAGCCATTGCGGTTTTTGCATTATCCAATACCCTGTTTCGTTTTGAAAACGATTACAATGGTTTTAAACCAATGTCTTCATGTCTTATTTCGTTCACCAGTATTGCGTAAAGCACCATCCCCCCCCCCCTGGATGTGAGTTTATAAACTTTTTTTTTTCCTCAGATAATAAATTTCCATGAACTCCGTTACACTGTTACCAAGTTTGATAATATTTGGTCCAATAGTTTTCCTTTACTGACCGTTTCAAAGTGGAACTTTAATTATAAACAACCTGTATATTTTATATTTTATTTTTGTTTGTTTTAAATTAAATAAAGAGGGACCAAATCAGATATGATTGAATTTTTTCCAAAAACAATCTTCCGAAAACAATCAACACTTCAAATTCTCTTAAAATAAAATACAAAATCAAATCAAATATCAATACGATTTTGTTGCTTATTTTATGAAAAATTTACTTGTAATGCATAATTATTCTATGTTGTGGGTTAGGGACTTTTTTAGCCAGTAAGTCCTTAAAAATGAAGTAGACTAAAAAATCTGATGTAAGATGGTGTGAAAGCAAAAATTTTTCATACAGAGTGAATCATAATTATATAATTAAGATAAGGACAAATAACATTAATGTTTCACATCTCCATTTTTTAATACAAACGCAAGATTGTTTTATCTTAATTTTTAAAATAACAATGAGATTACAGTATATATCTAACTATCCCATGCACAACTAGAAAGAAAAATAGTCTTTAGTTAAGAATTTCTTACTTGGCAGAATTGAAAAAAATCCTATATAAGTTTGAATGTTTTTATTTTAAAGGTAAATAATTATATAACTTTTATTAATCCTAAAATATTCAATTCTGCGGAATTACAATTAAAATGCGCTCAGTTAATTTTTAAAAAATCTGAGTTGAACACTACATGACGTTCTTATATCTCTTTTATTTATTTATTTATTTATTTATTTATTTTTTTGCTAACCACATTTAAACTTATTTAATTTGAAAGTTAAGAAGATTGTTTCAACAGTATTAAAGATTTAAAAGACGTAGTCGACAAGCTGAAATCAGCTTTTAATTTATATTTTGAGCAAAAATTTGTGATATTTCACCAAAAGTCTTTAGTTTCTTGACAGTTGACGCGTTTTCAGACATTGCTTAACAAGAACCGCCTACAATGTTTTGAAAGTATTTTCAATAAATGTGCAAATAAATTACCCAATCGATTACAATCATAAAAGAAAGTGTACAAATAAATCATGTAAAAGTCTTAATACAAAATTTTGGCATCGTTCTGCCTATCGGTTATGCAAAATACTAGATAGCAAGTCATGCAAGATATAAACACACGTTTATACGTATAAATAAAGATGTCACGCGGAAATTAGTCAAAATGTATTCACAGTTGGTTTAAATGATTCGTAAAAACATACGTAAGCACACTCGCCCGTATAAGAAGGCATTTAGAAAAAATCCCTTATTTCATATATTATGTATGGACCTATCATAAAAATACTTTCGTAAATGTTCAATCAATTTATTTTACTGAACATTTTTGTATAAATGTTCAAGGTACCATAAAAATATTTTGATAAACATTCAATCGATTTGTATTACGGAACATTTTTGTATAGATGATCAAGGTAGGTCGGTAAATTATGTACAGTGGAGCGCCGATGATCCGCGAGTACCTCGGAGAAAAAAATTTTAATTGCTTACCGAAAATAAAATAAGCCCTACAGTGCAAAGGTCGAAAATCTCTGGTCTTAACGACCCGAGCGAATCCGAGAGGATCACCCACAGCATTGTGCTCCCAAAATCAAATACCGAATAAACGCTCACTTTTGGCCCCCAATATTTATTAGTTGCTATAGGTGAGTGTTTAGTTCAACTAATATTTAAGTTAATGATGCCCATCTCTGGCTTCAATATTGGAGGAACAAGACGACGTTGCATATCTGGCAGAAAAGCTCATGTTAAGGAAAAAGCAATCTAGAATAAAGAAAAGGTGTTTCGAGAACAAGAAGCAAAAAAGAATATTTGAGTTTTTTTTTATTAAAAAACTTATTTTTTTATTTTTTTTAATCAAACTTTTTGTTAACAGTACATTGTTGTTTCTTGTTTACTGTTCATTTTAGGGATTCAGACTTTTTCGGATTATTCGTGATTTTCGTTATCTGCAGCCCTAGCAACCCACGCCTATAATCGGGGTTTTGCTGTATAAGAAGGGAGCTTTTCTAAGTGGTTATATCTTTATGGACGACTGTACAAATAACACGCAGAAACTTGTCAAAAGAAATAAATCTCAGGAATGTCCGAAATTACTTTTCCGTCAATCTTAATACCGAAAACTTTTGTTAATCAAATAATTCCTGTACTAGGAAGATAAAAAACAACTCATTCTTGAATACGAATATCTCATTTTAAATAGCGTATAACATCTTTTTGATTAATGATACTTCGATAATTTTTCTTTAAAATGCGAAAACACTGAAATAAAACTTTAATAAATAACGACAGTATCCTTTAATGAATTGCTGTAAAAGGAAATCGAACCATGTGGAATGATTATACAAGATAACTATTTCGATAGAGATGTTTATTTTCAAAGTCATTTGTTTATGGCAAAAAAACATGTAAGCCTACTCCCAGTTATTACTTCAAAAATACCAGGCAGCAGTTGCTTTCTCCTGTACTCCTACATATCGATAGCTCTATATTCAAATGAAGTAGCATTCGATACCTCCAGCACCGAAAAATAAGTATGCATTTTCTTTGTACTTTTCCCAGCCTAGGTTAAATATTAAACACTTTTGAGCTCTAGCCTGCTTATTCCTTTTCCCAATATTTGCAAGAATCCCACATTTATAAATATTCACACGTACATTTATTTGTTCCTCAACCTTCTCTTATTCCTTCCTATTTTCTTTGCCCCTGCTCCTGAAAATAATGTATGATGCAGAGCTTCCTCCGCGCCACGTTCCACTGGAAATGAGTTTCACCTGAGAACAGCGCTATCGACCTGACCTGTTGGGGGAAATGGTGCTTTGTCCTTTTCCGAAATCACGCGCCACAGGTAAAGAAGCTACAGATATGAATTATTCCCATGGCCAAGTATCGATTAGAGACTGCATCTGGAATTCATGAAAATGTGTGACTGTGTTTAGGATGAAATCTAATTTTCATTATTAGAAGAGTAGTTTTTTTTTTTTTTGCTTTTCAATCTTTTTGTCATTTATAGCGAAAAATTTTTAGAATTTTAATTAATTTAAGTGGAGAATTTTTAAGTAATGCTGCAATTTATCTTTTTTTTTCCTTTAGTCCTTTAAGAGGCCTCTGTATTCGGCTTGCAGAGATTCAAGTCCCAATGCTTTGCTATGGAGAAGAGTGCCTTAACGCCTAATCATTTTTCTCAGAAAGTATTAGGTAGTTTTAAATGAAATTTTCCTGTGTGAATCTTGAGAACTATTTGCAAGGATTGCGCGAATCAGATTGGAGTTAATTGAGCCGAAAGAGATTTTATTGCAGTCTAGAATTTATGTTACTTTTCAGACTGCAATAAAATCTCTTTCGGCTAAATTAACTCATGGCGAAGCATTGGGACTTGAATCTCCGCAAGCCGAATACAGAGGACTCTTAAGACAAGGTACCTTCGCTATGAGAACACAAAACACTGATACTTTGACTTTCGGTCAGTAAAACAATCATCATAAGACAATTTTGCAAGTTTTGATACAAGAAGAATAAGTTTGATTTCAATAAAATACTTAGTGTGAAACGCTAGAATCCTTTATTCATGAGCACATAATTTTTAGTAAAAATCGCCAATTATTTGTAAAATTGAGAATTTGACGAAAGCGTATCGATATAAACTAAGTGGATAGACCGCCCAAATGGTCCCAAATCTGAGAAAGTGGAGCCGTTGTCATTGTTCGATTTAACTATCTGCAACATGGCGGTCGGTTGAATTGTGATTCACAAATGTAAAGAACTTTTTACTTAGTTAGAGTTGGCAGAACATTTTTCAGCGTTGGGCAGTCTATCCAGTCGTTCAATTAGATCGATGTGAAATCATTTGCACCATGCTAGGAACACCACCAAATAGAGAGGCACTTCTTAATCCATATATTCTTGAGTACTCGTCTATTACTTCTTTAATCTGCAAACATAGTTCTCTGGTCGGAGCAAGAATTAAGTGAAGATTTTTTAAATAAGTAATATACCCGGAAAGCGCATCAAAATTGCAGCAAGCTTGATTTATCAAGTCAATAAACTTGAATTAAGCTTGAAAATTTCAAGCGTGTAAGCTTAATGCAAGCTTGAATCAACTGTTCAAGTTTACACTTGCCCAGCTTGCATTAAGCTTGACACAACAAGCTTAATTTCAAGCTTAAACATTTTCCTAAAAAAAAAAAAAAATCTTAAATACACGGGACGCCCGTCGGCGAACTCGCCCCACATATTTTATTTTTCCCCGCATTTTCACCTCTATGCTGAAATTTCAAGTTAATTTAATCTGTTTCCATTAAGCGTCCGCGGCTGGGATAGAGCTCGGGACCTAAGGGTTGGGAGGCCAGCGTCCTAACCGTTCCGCCAATTTGCCTCGCGCTGGCACGACTAAAGTTTGAAGTGACTGTCATGGTTGTCACGCCGTTTTCTGGCGAGATCGATCAGTGCCCGATGTCGATTTCTTTATTTTATTTTTCCATGGGATGAATCAAAATTAAAATAATGTTATGTGTGATTTATAGACTCTACTAATAGGGAAATAAGCACAATATAAACTTAAAAGCAGCACACGTTCTAAAACTTTCAATATCGCGATACTCATGTTGGGCAATACTGGCCAAAATCGAGACAAACGACTGATTTTGAAATCAATTTCGTAGTATAATTGTAATTTATTTTGAAGAATTCCCAGATTTGGAAATATAGAATCTTTTTTTTAATTCTATGGTCAAGTACATTTATGACTGCTGATAAATTATTTGTTATGTGGATGTGGCTTTTCAAATCAAGCAGTAATCATGTTGTATTCATGCTTGACAGATCAAATGACTTCTCCAAGCTTGCTGCAAGCTTAAAATGAATTGAACTGTCAAGCTTGTATTAATAAGTCAAATTCAAAGAAATCTCAAGCTTGATTTAAGCTTATGTGCTGTCTGGGTATATTCTTATTTATCTAGATTTTTCTTAAAGTCGTTTTGAAATGCATCGTAAAAATTTTCAATTTTGAACCTAAGTCTCTATACTTCACTTTTTTTTTTTACTTTCTTAATTTATAAGCGAGGGAAAATTTTTAAAAAAAGAAAATAAGAATGAATTTTATTGGCATCGGATTAATGCAGATTACATAAATCAATTTTTCGCATAAACTCTAAAGAAATGCTAAAAAATACCTACATAGTACAATGTAATATGCCTTCTTTTTAGTAAAGATTGGTCGCGTGTAATAATGTGTTTTGTTTTGTTTTTTGTAGCTCTTAATAAAAAAACAACTTTAGTCCAACTTTTTCACTAACAGAGATTTTACTATATTTCATGATTTTGCTAACAGAGCATTTTGAAGTTGTTTAATATCACTTTTAAAAATGTAAAAAAGGGCCAACAAACTTTTTAATTGTTCACCGTGCTAATAGAAATTCAGACAGGTACATTTAAACAAGGGTTGAATGTTTTTGTCTGAAGTGCGGCAAATTTCTGTAAACTATTTTAGGAATGAAAACAAAGTTGATGAGTGTAAATGAACGATTTACATATGTTACGGATTTGTAAAATTTTCATACAAAATGTGGTAAGAGTTAGATATCATGCAAAGTGTGGTTATGTGTTAATAAAACTTCATATGTAAATATAATGGGCAGTTTCGTTCTCAATCTTGTTGAACGAAATAAAACTTTCGATTAAAATTTCAATGTACTTTGGATATAGCCTACGGTATTTTACACCAGAAAAAATAATTTTCAGTTTTCTGTTTTTAAAACATGATTTTCCATTTTTTAGTAGTTACAGACCTTTTTTTGCAAAAAGTAAATTTTAAGTACTGAAGTAAACATTTAAATCTAATTTGACGACTATTTTGCCAGTAAAGGAAAAAAATAATTTTAACAAAGCTTTATCAATTAAAACTGAGCAAACATGCTGTGGTAGACTAAAAGAAAAAAAAATTAAGATTGATTTAAAAAAAAAATCTACAAAATCAGACGGCTTGTAACTTACGATAAGTCATACTAACCTTAAACTAATCTAGAAATAGCAGATCACTATAGAATATAAAATAATATTAATACAAATTGAAGAATAAATAAATAGAATCATGAAAAAAGAATCTTTTTAATTAAATCCTAAATTTACTTTTTTTCATTCTTTTGGAGTTTAAAATAAATCAGCAGCAACTGACAAACAATTTACTTCATAAATGTGTGAAATTAAAAAAAAAATTCTAATTAGTTTAATGATCAGTTTTCTGTCATAAATGCTTTTTGTGTTATCGCTAAAGTTGAAGGAAAATCCCATTACAAAAATCTTCAAAACCCTCTTTTTTTGTAAATTGAATTCGAATTTTGGTCCTGCAAAACCTTTCATAGGTACAAAAATGTGTCCTATTCATATTTTCCCTGCATTGACGACAGAGAATTACTATTTGAGACAATAACACGGATAAAAAGAAATCACTAGCTTTAGATGTAAGTGATGTCACAAAGCTAAACTGAACCAAGAACAATTCAACTTGTTCAAAATCATATCTTTTCATCGGTATGAAGAGATACATAAGTCATTAATGAGAAGCATTGGCTGTTTGTTATTTTAATTGTGGTTATGTAGAATTGGTTTTTTCTTTGTCAATCTGAAAATAATGAAGTATTTCTTTTCCTTTGTTTCCTTTAAACATAATTGATCTTGAAATCCACTAGCTCGTTATTTTATGTCTTCCAGCGATAATCAGCAATTTGTCATTAGAGTAGAAAATGCAAAATCACGAATTTTTGCATTTGAGTGACTCCTAATAATAAGAAAGAACAGAAAATGAATCAGTGGTTTAGAGGATTTATTAGAAATAAAACTGCTATATGACTTCATTTGTTTTTTAATTGCATTTAATATCTTGGCTTAATAACGTGATGTTTGACTTTTTACTTATTTGTGCGAAGTAAAAGGAAGTATTGAGATAGCCAAAAACTTCGATTTTAAGATTTGGGCGGAAAATATACCATTCCTAAATTTACTTTGAGAACTTCTTTGACGGTGAAAGTACGTACGTATGTACGTTAGTACTTATGTATGTGCAATCTATTTTTACCTACCGTGAATACATTTTGACTAGTGTTATGATAACGTCTGTACGTACATATGTAATACGCATAACTCAAATATAATTAGTGTTGAAACTGCATATTTACGGCGCTGTTGTAGTATCCCTCTTTTTCATAAGAATTGAGAGTAGTTTATTTACAAGATCACAGTTTCGATACTTTATATCTAGGGACTGACACTGTTTGGGATATGCCTATAATCTCCCCAAGTATCGCCAATTTTCGACAGTGTTGGCGAAATATCGCCTATTTTGGCGCCAAATATTACACAAGAGGAACTAACAGAATTTGATACACGCCTATTAAATTGTAAAGATTTTTGTGCACTTCATTTAAACTTATTCCATTTAATAAAAATGAGATGCAATTATTTTATTAACAGTAAGGCCTGTTAATTTCTCGCCAAATTTAACAGGTATATCCAAGCTGTGTTCGTCTTTAATAAATGAAGTTGAATCCAACTTTCGAATTGTGCTATATTTGGAGAAAAATCTACATTAATCGCATGTCGTTATAAATTAAATAAGTTTAAAGGAAGGGTATAAAAATTTGCAGAATTTATTAGATCTGTATAAGGTTTTCTTTGTTTCCTCTGATGCATAATCAACATAAGACGGTGATTCATCCAGCTCTTATAAAAAATAATGCTGTCAACTTATCGCATGGAAGAATTTTAGAGGGAACTATAAGCACTGAGATGAGTGCTAAATAGAGAATATTTCATCTTGCATTACTTCAGTACAGGGAGTGATAAACTAAACATGCACTCATATAAAAATTGCTCTCAAATAACGAAGTGATAAATTGTTTAATACGAGCTCTCCCACAGAGTAATGCCTATAAATAGAAATTTTGATTCCATAATTCTAATATTTCTCTCTCCTGAGAAAATGTTACTCTATGACAAACATGATAAATATGTCAGAAAATTTTTGTAACTTAGCTGAATTCGTAAACAATAAAAATATACCTGTCACTTATTTTAATGGTAAGTTATTTTATACTACTATCTGATATACTCTGTTAAATTTAACTACTTTTAAAGTTGAAATGGGCGCACTGATTGCTTCGAAATTCGGCATGTGGATTGTGCACGAGATGTGATCAAGAAAGATTTTTTTTTTTTAATTTACCATTGTGAGCATTTGTTAACTAATCTTTCTTTTCGAAATTCCTCGAATGCATTTCATGTGTACACTATATAAAAAATTTGGTCACAATATTTTAACCCATTGTATCTCTAGAACCTTGTATATAGGGAAAGTTGAATTAAAATCTCCCTGTAAGTCAGGATGATGTCCGTTTCAGAATTGTTGGGTTCGTGTCGTTAGTTATATTAACCCTTTGAGGCGCAACCCTTTCCCAATGCTGAAAAAAGGCCAGCCGTTGCCATCGCTCGACTTAACTACCAGCAAGATGGAGGACGATCGAAAACGTTCATCGCGTGCCACAGATCTAGAGACCCTTTTTTGACGGCAGCTGGCTGTGCCGGCTCTAGATCTGTGGCACGCGATGAACGTTTCGATCATCCGCCATCTTGCTGGTAGTTAAGTCGAGCGATGGCAATGGCTGCCCTTTTTTCAGCATTGGGCAATCTATCGAGCTGTTCTGGCATTCTTCCATTTTTCAGCAGGTATCAGTGCTGTTAAAAAGAATCGTGACCATTTTTTTACGGCAAATGACGTACTAAAATGTAAAGGATTCTCGTGGAGCTATGTCACCCGCAACTATTTTTATAGAAATCAAATATATTCTTCGTGACTGGCAACAGTCAAAACGTCAGAGTTTGGTGTTCCCACAGCGGGAAACACTGCGCATTAAAGGGTTAAAGATTTCTGTACATAATAAATCAAGAAAATGCAGTTGTTTTTTAAAATAAATTTCTATAGCACTTTTTTGCCCTTCCAAACATAAATTAATACGTTTTGCAGTAGTATTTAAATTGAGTGTATACGAAGTTTTTAGGGTATTTATAAAAGCAAGTACACATATGCACAAGCTCAAATTCAGCATCGATTCAAATTCCCTGTATACTTTGCTAGATTGCCTGTCACATCATCTTCTAGAAAGACAAATCTAGGTTAAATGTGTATTAAGAAAAGAACTGCATGAGTACGATGTGTTAAATCAAGTAGTTTGAATAAGTGAAGATTCAAAATATTGCAGAAATCGAGTACATTTGCCTTTTTTTTTTTTTTTTGTCTCGAGGTAAGGAGTACATCGATGTATTTCTTTTTCCGTTATCTACAAACAAGCACAGTTATTTTCCTCTTTTTAGGTTTTCTAATTTCAGGTTATTTTTTAATTGGAGTATTTCATAGTAATAGCCATTTGGAAAATTTTATGACCCAATACAATAATTTTTTATACAAGACTAGCTAATTGTAGGGATGGACGCAAGACAGAAAATAGACGTCTCGCGTCTCGCAAAACAGCCTAAAAGCTTTGTTTCATCTCGCAAAATCCCTTAGCGTAATGTGAAAAATGTTCGTCTCGTCTCGCAAAAAAAGCTGTAAATTGCTGTCTCGTCTCACATCCATCCCTAGCTAATTCGGTCTAATACACGTTTTCCAACGACATATGTGTTGCATTGCATGCCCTGTATGCTGAAGGAAATACAGTCCCATCGGCGTATTCCCCCTCTGGCACTTCCCTGAGAATAGATGTGCAAATTATTTGCAAAGCATATGCATAGTTACGCAAAGAAAGAAACCTTTTTCTAGTACAAACACTATCAAAATAATAAGATTAATACTAGTACCTTTAAGTTTGAATGATCTCAAAGTTTACTGACTGTGAAAAAATGTAGAAAATGTCGTCAACTGACAATTTGACAGCAGCTACTGACCTGAAACTTTCGTATATGATCTGTTGTGTGTCGCTACTTCATATAGCTTTCTCCCTGCGGTCACCTAGAGGCTTATTTCAAAAGTAATAATAAGCGACATAGAAAATATGGCCCCCCTTTTCTTTAAATTTTATTAGTTAACTTGAAAGAAAATTTCTAGTCTCAGAATTCGACGTATTTTGGCTGACATTGACTGACATGTCTGTTTAGAAAAATGTGACTTCCTTTCAGCCTTGTTATAGCATTATTTGTCATCCAAACACCATAACAAATGATGTTTCCCTAATATAGTATCTCTTTTATTTTCGTTATTTCAAAAGTTACTATTTTGAGAACGAAATACGTTATCTTATTATTTATCCTTGTTCTACTTCAAAACTTGCGACCAAAAATCTGTATTGAGTCTCCAGTCTTTTCGTAATGAAAACAAGTGTTGACTTTTATGTATGCTAACAAGCTCTCATGAACAGGCTATCTAATTCAAAAACAATTCATCCTATGCAGATTTTATAAGATAAAATGAAATAGCTCATTACAATTATTTCAAAGTCACGTGTTTTAAGCAAGTAAAAAGAAACACAAAC
The DNA here is from genome assembly GCA_038373885.1 of Cheiracanthium punctorium. Classification (NCBI taxonomy): domain Eukaryota; kingdom Metazoa; phylum Arthropoda; class Arachnida; order Araneae; family Cheiracanthiidae; genus Cheiracanthium; species Cheiracanthium punctorium. The sequence continues at coordinate 206,068 of JAWZYV010009876.1, read as the reverse complement.
TATAGCACTTCGGGATGCATTGCTGTGAAGGCAAAAATATTCCATTATTTCTGGGTACACCGGCTGATTATCATTGAAACAGGATGTCACATAGCCTATGCTTTCTATGGGAGAAAAAATAAAATCAGAGTCGATTCAGTAGTTCTAAAGATTAAACAAACAAATGCCTCTTTATAATATTAAGTACAGATAAGCCGTTCTACTGATTAGCCCCAATTAGCTTGTATTATAGGTATAAACGGAAGATTAATACTGTCCTGATGAAACTGAAGCATTGGTAATATGTGTGGAGATTTCAGTCGGGGCACATTTTTATTTAGGTAAAAGTTTGATGGAAAATAATTACTTATTCCCAAGCCAATTAATAATTCGCTAAATTTCATTCCCGGGTGCATTGATATATTATATGTGTGAAACGTTTAGCTGTAAAACAAAAAGTTATTCTTAGAGAGGAATAAAATATGAAGCATGCAAGAAAGAGAATTTCGTTTAATGATAACCATGAAGATTGTGATTATTCTTATGAATCAAACATCCTAGTGTGACTTATTACTCTAATTATCAAGATTGCTATAAAAATCGTGATAAGAATCTGAAGTGATTCCACTCGACTTTCATCTTTATCAAGCGTTTAAATAAATTTCATTCAACTCAATCGGATAAAGGGTTCAGGGGCTAGTGCACTTAAAATGATTTCAGTGTATAGGTCGTTATGTACAAGAATGCTTTCTTGTACATAACTTCTTTTTAGCTTAACTACAAGAATGCTCTCTTGTAGCCCAGTAAAATAACTGTAAACCGTCCACTCGATAAAATTTATTCAGTATGTAAGACAGTGACCTATAATATGCACACCAAATTTGAGCTCAATCAAATGCGCCATTTACACACTAGCTCACTTTAAATAGTTTACAATGGACAAACTATCAGCTCTACACACACCAAACTCTATGCAGGTCATGAGACTATAGTCCATAATGTACTTATTCAATTTTAGTTTAATCGAATGCACCATACAGACACTAGCGAACTTTCAAGAATTTTCATCCATGGGCCATAATGTAAAAGAAATCTTTTTCGTAGTCCTGTAAAAAACTATAAGTCCTATACACACCATGAAATTAATATCGGTCGGACGGTGGTCTATAATATGTATACAAAATTAAGCTCAGTCAAATGCATCGTTCAGGAGCTATCGTGTTCACGCACATACACGTACGCATTTGCACTCATGCATACACACATCTCGTAAAAATAGCATAACTGAATTCAGAAGACCTCAAAACGTGTAAATACATTAAAATCTCAAAGTCGGAATTTTTTCATGATTACAATACTTTCCTTACGCGGTACATGTTCCGGAAGGAATAAACATGATTGCATCAGTAAACACTGATGTAGGGTAGTGTTGGTCTTTCTAAACATATAAATATTACTTACGTTAAAAAACATAAACATGGAATTAAATTTTCTTAAGTACATTTTCTTAATAAATTTTTGTTTACCAAATTGTATAATTCCTTTTGTTTCTTTGTCGATACTGAAAATGTATAGAAGGTAACCTTGGCAGAGTAGCAGCATGCGGGACAAATGCCGCACCCCTTGTATTTCTTCTAATTGTCGATAGATTACTGTCAGACGCTCAGTATAGGTGTTCAGTGGCATTTCCTCAACTAGTGTGTAACGTGAATCATTTCAATGTTTTACTTTAGCTGTGCAATCCTTATTTTGAGATACGCGTCTGATTTCACTATCCAAACATTTAAACACGTTATGCTTAAATACTTTTTATAAGCTAACTAGCTGAAGTACCCGTTCTTCGCACGGGAATGAATGGACTTTTTGATATTACGATTTGTGGGGATTACTATTTATTGTAATAAAGAGATATATCAAAATGGATATCGCTTTATATTGTGTTCAATAACCATGCATACCGAATTTCAAGGCAATCGTTTGTACGGTGCAGAAGGCCATGCGGCGTAGCCCAATCTAGTGGAGAGTTTTAGCAAAACGGATACGGCGGAAATATTCTTCGCATTCAGATATCGATGAATACGAAATTTCAGGACGATCGGCTAGACAGCCCTGACGACGCGACATCTAGTGGCAAATTATATAGGAAAATGGATAGCGTCAAACTCTTCCCCGTGTTCAAATATCTATGTATACCTATTTTCATAGCGATCAGTTGCACAGTCAAGAAGTGATACACTGCAGCGCGATCTAGTGGTTAATTAAAGTAATGATTTGCTACAGTGCCGTCAAGTGGCGAGTTATAGCAAAATGGATAACGCCAAAATATTCTCATTGTTCAAATAGCTATGTATACTGATTTTCATAGCGACCGTTTGAATGGTCAAGAATTTGGCCTGCTGCAGCGTCATCTAGTGGCGAGTTAAAATAATAATGCATTGCAGTGCCATCTAGTGGTGAGTAACATCAAAAGGAACACAGTTAGAATATATTCTTCGTGCTGAAATGTGTAAGTATAAGAAATTTTATGCCGATCGGTCGAACGGTATAGAAGTTGATGTGTTGCAGCGCCATTTAGCGGCAAGTTACAGCAAAATGGATACTGAAAAATATTCTCCGTGTTCTAATATTCGCGTGTACCAAATTTCATCGAAATCGGTTGGACGATATTCGCATAGTAAACGGCTAAACGGAATGGAATTCGACGTTCTGCTGCGCCACCTAGTGGCAAGTCAGAGGAAATCTGATAGCATTAAAAGCTTCTCAATGATAAAAGACTTAGGTGAACCAAATTTTATAGTGCAACGGTGCTGGAGTTTTTCAACCTCATACACACATACCAACATTCATTTTTATCTATAACCAGTATCATTATATATCCTAATCTCAAATAAAATCCAGTATTATATATCCTAATCTCAAATAAAATCCAGTTTTACTAAATCCACGCATGATTTCGAAGTCAAAGCTAAGTGTAGCGCTTCTATAGAGTGCTGTGTATATGGTTACTCTATTTTCCTTTCCGAGGTCAGGCAACAGGGATGAGCGGCATCTGTACCGTACAAAATGGAATACTTGCCGCACTGCCATGCAGCAGTATCTTTTGTACGGAATACAGCTTTTGGTAAAATTTTAATTTATTTCTCAGTGCCTTACTTTTTTATGTTACTGAATTTATCCAACTGAAGTATATATAATTGCTTGATTTGATAAAGTGTTATACTATTCATTTTGCACAGACTAACCGAGTTCGGCATGTTATTAGTTGTCAATCGTAATTGTAATAATTTTGCATTTTAAAGTTTTTGGCTTGAATGAAATATTGTTTTATTGTTTTTAAAAACCGGTTTAATTTTAAATTTGCTTACAGATTTTATCAATTTAATTTTTTTAAATAAGTAGATAATTTTAGTAGCGAACTAATTAGGTAGTTTAGTATTATTTTGAACCTACTTGCACGTCTCTTTGTACTCATTTAGTTTCTTTTTGTTATCAAATAGGTAATTATAGTCCATATAGGAATATTTTTTGAATATATTTTATTTATTATTTCATTTTATTTTCATGACAGACGTGCCATAACTTCTGAAGAAATGCGGAGTCTCACCATGAATGCACAGGTGACGCACGGCCACGCAATGTTTTAGAAAAAAAATTATATATTAATTATATATACATACATATATATATATATATATATATTTGCCACGGTACGCATGTTCTATAATTAATACTAAGAGTTTTATTCTGAATTTAATGTACAAATAGTACTTGCATTCATATTCAATCCGCATGCACAAAATATTTTGTAATTTTCGGTTGTATGCCTATTTGGGAATGCACAGAAAAAAGTTCATTGTACATAGTTAAAAGTGCCTATTTAACATTATCATTTCGTCGGATATTAGATATTCTTGCATAAAACTAGAACCTGTCAAAGCTTGTTACAAACTTGCACATGGCGCATTTTCTATCCTCTTCAGCTGCAAAAATGTGTTTAAATGAAGTTTCATATTTCAGAAAAAAAGTATAAATGAAATTATTTAAAGTTAAAATCCAATGTATTTAACCGGGACCATTCGGAAGAACGTATAAACAGTGCTTCACAGTATATTTTAATTCTTATTATTTGAAAATTGGCTATCACCAAACACCTTGTGCTAAATATGAGATTTCACCCAGTTAGAGTATTACTTTGCATTTTCTAACTGAATGATTTATTAATAAAGACAGAGTTCATGCAAAAATTCAATTACTTTTTAGTATCAAGATCTTGCTGTTTCGATTTTTCGATTCTTAAATAATGAAATCATAACACCTATATAAAAATATGTTTTATTTTTCTGAAACTGCGATTAATGGAGTTCTTTCTTATATATCAACGAAAATGACTGGAATATTGGATAATATTATAACCAAACTTGACAGATTACGAATAATCTGCTTTCATTACATATACTCTAATTCATTTTGCGATAAAGGCACGTCCTTACTATTCTTAATGCAACGTCCTTTCTATTCTTAAATATGTGATGCTTCTGTGTTGCGGAAAAAAACAGTTTTAATTATGTTTTCTACCTTTTTATTTTCTTCCTGGAGATTCTCCAAATTATTTTATTCTACTAATTTACTGATTATGCGAAAAAGATGCATCAACAGTGCAAATGAAAAATACTTCGTAACACAGTTAAGCAATTAATGTACAACACATTTCTTTTATGGAAGAAAATTCCTTTAGTTGAATTTGATTTCCACCTATATTAAGCCAGGTAATAGCGTAAGGCCGAAATTTTTATTAAAATTCCGCGAACATAAAGGAAAAAACTTCCGACAGTAGTAGTGAGTATCACATTTTGATCTCAGCTCAAAATCTGTTTAAGCAGCATGTGAAAACAAGAATGTTGCCAGAAAAAAATATTCGAGGGCATACGCACCGTTAAAATTGTTTCACCTTAAACTGATCTCTAGAAACAACCCAAAATAAAAATAAAACTTCAAATGCATTGACTATAGGGGAGGGATCAAGCATCAATGATTTACCCGTCTTGTGTGAAGAAGTAAAGTGCAATGAATAACTTTGAGCCCTGGGAAAAACCATATTTATCTTAAATTTGTTACTATCCAGGTTTATTTTTGTGCAAATAACTGATAATTGCAATACTTGAAAATGCGTTCAGTTTTTCTCTTCGCCTAAATTTATGAATTATGCTTTTTTTTTTTTTTTTTTTGTAATCAGTAAATACCGACTTCAAAAAGCATCCGCAATTCTTCTATAAGAAAATGTTTTGCAACCTTTTCCATAGCTATTTCGCGATGGAAAACGTACTTTAATCATCGTAAATGTATTAATAAAAGAAAAAAGTAGCTCGGGTTTTGAAACGCCTCAGATTTTTGTTTCAAAATGCAGTAACACCGTGATTTATTTCTAAATTCATTTTGCTTTAAAGTATTGATTTGAGGAAAAGAAAAACACGGATGCGTAAAATCATCGTTTTTTCATTAGAACTGATTCGTTGAAATTTTTTTAATGAAAGTAGTAAGACTTTTGAAATTTTGTCAAAGAATGAAGTGTTTTATGCTTTACAAGTTAGTTTTTAATTCTTTCGATAAAAATTGCTGCTATGTATATCGATCGCTTGCTGCAACAACATAACTGTAAAAGTGCGATTCAAAACTTACAGGAAAGTAATGGCAATGGGTCGAATGTTAACTTATAAAGTGCCATTTCTGAGCTTTCCACTAAAGCGAAACCTTAATTTTGAAAATAAAATATTTTTTCTATTGACAATTTCAGTCATCAATCTATTACTCTCTCACCTGCAATCTTTTAACTATAAGTTAAAAATCTGCTATCCATACTTTTATTAATATGTTACTTCCATTTTTTCTATTGATACAATGCAGACAGAATTCCAAGCTTTCTGGAAATCTGCTTTACATACTCACCCGTCAATGACGTGTACTTAAACTATTGTTCTATGTAGATGGTTACTCTGTTTTTACAATTTTTATATTTTCTCGTCTGTAACCTTGTATTATAATTTTATTTAAAGTGGATATTTTTCCACATTTCATTTCCGTCTTTAATAATTGCTGACAATCTTTGCGGCATAGTCTAAAATTGCAAGGGAGGCAGTTTTGCAATTTTCTGGACTTCGTTTAATTATACTGAAGAATCTTTCAAATGGATTCCTTTTATTAAATTTATTCTTAGCCCTTTATAGGGCTGTAAGAAGCATACTTCCCATGAACTCCATTCATTTTTAAAAGTCGGTAACAGTAAAGTTAACAGTAAAGTTTATAGTCCGGCCGAAATCAGATGAGACTTGACACTTGGTCTCTAAGGGAAAAGTCCATTTTTCAACATGGTCGTGGAGAACGAGAAAGAATTTTATATATATATATAATGTAATTCAAGCTAAAAAGATATGAAAAACAGAAGATTTTTCACCTTTAAATAGTTCCCGGTGTGCGATGAAAATACATTTTTTTACCAAAAAATTTTGAATTAAATTAGTTTTAAGTAATAAGCAAATTGAATTTCTTTTTATAAATAAATCACAACACCAAAAATACTTTCCTATTACTTGAAAAAAATGGCCCAATAAAGGGTTAATATAGCTAAAACTTGAAAATAAATACGTAATTTTCGTTAAAGCTTCTGTGACAGAGTACTTACTTAAATTTTTATCCAAAATTTGTAGAATGGTTACACTCATAGCATGCTTTTGCTTTTCCAAACACTTGCAGTACATGGATAAGTTATTTTTACTCTACTGAGCTAACGCTTCACAGAAAATAAAGTAACACATTTCGTGCTTTTTAAATTTTACATCGCTTTATAGGATCATCCATCAAACATAACAACGATATGCGACAGAAAACTTCCTTTATCCCAAACTTTCATTCTCCCTTGGGGCAGTATTTTAACGCTAAAAATTATTGGTATGTTTTATTTATTATTCAACACTACTTTTTAGAATTTTTCATCAGATTTTGTCGCTGCTGCCTGATTTTCCTCCCTCACTATATGATACTGAAAGTAAACAGCAACATTTGCTTAAATTTTTAAGCTAAACTTTCGGGTAAAAAGATACTTACTTGTCCGAAAAATATATTTTTAAAAAAAATATGGGGTTAGTATCAGAGTGAATGAGGAATGAATTACTTCTTCATGTATTATTTAAATATAAAATAAAAATATTATTACATATAATAACGTGCCTCTTTATACAGTTAGTTGAAATTCTTCCCAGTATATCATAAAACTAACCGAATCATAGATTCTTAAAAAATGGAAAATTTCTTTTCCTCTTTTAGGACTCTTCCTATAAATATAAAATTTTTAATATGTATTTATACAAAAAAAGAGGGAAAGTACGATTTTTGATGCATGAAAGTAATCTGAGAAGCTACCCATCGAACTCGCTGTTTGTTTCAGTTTTACAATGTTGACAACTTTGATTGAGTATGCGTTATTTTTATGCACAACCTAAAACCTATCTCTTATAAACAAGAAAAAATATTTTAACAAAATGTGAATTTTATCATAACAGCTCCATCGAGTCTCACTGTTAAAGAACACGAAATAAATGCTAATCAATGGCCAGTATCCATATTGTACAACATTTGTTTGTTGTAATCCTTTCTATAGAAAGCTTTATTCCAAAATTCCATGCAAACGTTTTATCTCCATTACTTTAGGAATATAACTTTTTACCTAGAGACAGCTGATCCCTACTGAAGTTGTTTTCGTTCCAAATCTCTAGGTAGTTTCACGTATAGGGGTTATGAGTAACCAACACCCTCTAGATAAAACTGAACTAAAACTGAAAGACTTGACGTCATCGCCAGATCTTCTTTAAGACGTCATCACAGTTTTACCTTCACAAAGTATATCTATTTAAATTTGTGGCGAATTTTCTCACTTACAAAACTTTTTAATGATTTACGGCAAAAAAATACCACAGAGTCGGGAGGGGTAAAAATCAATCCAGACCCCTGCTCGCAAAGATTTTTTTTCTTTTTTCCCACACATAATCTGATTTTCTAGTTTCTAAATTAGTTGAAAAAATATAGCAAACATACAAATATAATAAGCCTATTATATAAACTTAATTTTTAAATAATTTTATAATTAATTTTTGGATAACTTTCCAAAAATTATATTGGTGAATCTATTGTAAATTTCAGAAATATGGAGATTCTATAGTTAATGTTAGAAATAGTTTGCTTTCTGACATTAACTATAGAATCGCCAGCCATTGATTATAGGTGTATATTAATATATATTATAAAACAAACATTTTAATCAATAAAAAAACATGTTATATACAAGTAACAAACAACTTTGTAAAGAACACAATCATTTTCATGAACTGAACTGAAGTCCTAGGTTTTTCGGAGCACCTTAGCGTAGAGCTTTATCTCCAGTTTGTAGTTATATAGTTTGAGGTACTTTATCATGAGGTGAGGGGGGGGCCTTTAATGCATTCGCAATTTATTTTAGATTTATTTATTTATTTTTATTGGTGAGTGGTGTAAGAATTGATTTTCAGTTTTAAGAAAACTATTCATAAGTGAAACACAATACGAACGCTCATGGTCATCTATATTTCACTGAAAGGAAAAGTGTTTTTCCATAGCACTCGTTATATCTTTTCTCGGAAGAACCCGTGAAGGGAACAATTCCGGGCGTATTTTTTAGTTTTGCAGTTTTTGATGGCAGCTGTTAAAACGTTAAACTTATCAGTTTCATAAATGATAGAATATATATAAAAGGTGGTTGTAATTAAACTTCCCCTATAACGGGGGGTGGCCAAGCTTTTGCATACCATGCACCAATTCTTTTCGTGGACGATTTTAGATGCGTCATACCCTTTTAGGACCTGGACGTTTTCTGCTACACTCAATCAAAAAGGTATTTGAGTGTAAGATAAATTTCTCATTTTAGTTTTCTGAATAACTTGAGTTTTCGAATAAAAAACGTCTCAAAAGAAATATGAGAGATTATTATTTCACACCCTATTCACTTCTTATGAAGCATTAGATTTTATATATGAAATCGACTTAAAAAAATATGACTTACATTCAAGCACTTATTGAGAGGATGTCGATCACCTACACAATTATGCAGGTCTGCGCTTAAAGGGATATAACTCAAGCACTTTTTTAGTTCCTAAAGTTTAGGGGTAGAGTTGGAACTATATAATAACCCATAAACATTAATTTAGGGGGGGGGAAGTCATACATAATGCATGAACATCAAATTGAAATTATTGTTCTGAGGAAGATGATTCTAAAATTAATAGGAGATTAGAAATCCCCTATTAACTTTAGAAATCGATGGATTAATTTTAGAGATGGCTGGATTTTTTTTTCCAATGTATTTTGGGTACTACAAATGTTTTCTCTTGATGTAGCATCATAATTAATACAAAATAAAATGTTTTCAGGCACGAAATTATTTAAAAAATCTTTAGTCTCACAGTAAGTAGACACAAGGATGCAATGCGCCTCTTGAAATCATCGAACGCGCCAAGTTCGGCGAATGCTCCATCATTTGGTCACCTGTGTCCTATACAGAATATTCTTCAGCTGAAACGGATGAGCAGAATGCCATCAAATATGTAATATGGCATATAGATTGTATACGACATGCGTTGAAGGAAGGTTTTTAATTAACTTTACCTCAAAAAATGTCCACAAGATGGAGCTTTGCATTGTGAAATCAGCACAAAAAAGACACAAATCATTTAATAAATGCACAAAAAACTACTATAAAAATTTAAATTGTTTATACATTTTGAATTGGCCGTATCCGTTGTAAAATATGCTGCTTATTCCTGCAAAGCGCTTCCTCTAGTGCACATACCGGGAGCGCCAAAAGTTCGTGCAAACTTTCAAAAATCATTAAAAAAGAACAAATGATGATAAAAAAAATGTACGGCTTTCACGAATGGCATCAGAAAGAGGGTGGATTTTTTTAACAACAACAACAAAAATTAGTTCAAAAATAACTGATAGGTGGCGCTGATGTTGAATATGGGGAAAAAATGAGCTATGCATTAAAATAAAATTATCAGAAACAAAATTCTATACTTTCGAAGATTTATTTTGCACTGCGAAATTTCCTCAGTGCGTCAGTGGCAGCCCGTGGTCAAAACTGTTAGTGCAGCCGGAAGCATATGAGCTGCCCCCCCCCTTCCTCCCCACAGGAATGGAAAATCTTTGTTACTGAATTCGAAAACGGATTAAGCCCTCGCCGAGGAAAAAGAAATTTCATAAAAAATGCAAGAGATCCTATTTTACTTCCATAAAATTTACATAAATTTCAACCAGCCGCTCTTATCCTCAAAATTGCATTAATCCGTGTCTGATTCGAAGTTTCCTTAGAATTTTCTTTTGTAACAATAACTTCAGAAGGAAAGGGAAAAAAAAAGAAAACTTACTTATTTTTTATAAGTCAAATCAATCCTCCTTTCTTTGAAACTTGCGAATCGGTCAGTGATGTCCTCATAAAAAGGCGTTGTTTTAATTCAGATATCCATAATTTTAAAAGCTCTTTAAAATTTCCCATGTTTAAAGAATTTTCTTGCTCGCCATGTCCTCTAAATGTCAGTTCTTGTTTACTTAAAAACAATACTGCTTTGATGGGTAATTGTCCATTCATAAGCGTCTATCCAGGCTTACCTTCTTGATAAATTCAGCAATATAAAGTCGAGAGTTTTCCAAACATATATTCTCCTTACCCCCCTCCCTCACTTCTCGAGCCAATCAGTCAGTCGAATTCACTGCAGCCGTCGTTTGAAAATCTTTCATCAGCTGTACATAGCTACTAACTCCCTATGCCGGAGAGACTGCTTACAAACTCGTTGCCATGGCAACGGTGCTGCCAATTTCTTGATCGGCTATGAGGGCTGTACCAAGACTCACAGTTGAATTGTGGGAAGATTAAAGGGCTTTTTTCTGAATGAGCGACCCGGCAGTTACTACAACACGTTGTTTTTTGTTTTTGTTTTAGATTTTTTTTAAATTTATCATAGAAATTCCATAATTCTAATCTGAATTTAAGAAAGTTAGTAGAATAAATTATTTTAAAGTATTTGTTGATAATTTTAAGTGCAGCCCGGCTGTACTTGCTGTATCCCACGAGCCGCCACTGCAGTGGGTCTGTTGCTGATTGGTCAATCTTATAAAAGAGCTTGATAATCAACGCTTTATCCTGTAACGACAGCATGATGTTGGCATCGAATGAAGAGTCCACGTGCATTTAAGTGTTTTATTGACAATCTGATTTGCGTAAATCATCTTGGTGTATGCATGGCAGCGCCACCTATCGGTCATTTTTTAACTTTTTTTTTTGTTCTTTAAAAAAGTCCATCCCCTTTCTTATGCCATTCGTGCAAACCGCACTTTTTTTTATCATCATTTGCTCTTTTTAAATGATTTTTTAAAGTCTGTACGAACTTTTGGCGCACCCGATATTTTCGACTATTCCCCCCACCCCACCCTGAAATTCCTTTACTGCATTCCTTGTATAGTTCATATACAAAATTTGGTAACAATCAGCACACCCGTTTAGCCGTAGAGCCATGTTTATAGGGAAAGTGTAATTATAATCACCCTGCATATTACTTTTCTCAAAAACGTTAAAATTCACTGAGAAACATTTGTGATAGTGACCGTTATGCACAAGTATATTTCTTAAATGTAAACCAAACTTTTTTTGAATTTGTCAGCTAATTTTAGTAGATATTATGATAATATCCAGGGCAGTTTTGAGAGGATGCCCAAAGTACAAGTCCCAAAGTACATCAGCGTCTGATTTTGATAGTAAATTCTACCCATTTCAGGAGAATTCTCTATAAGTAAAATTTAGACCGAAACGAAAACTGGTATCTCTAAGTTTCACGTTTAAAATAGTTATTAGGAATTTTTTTCCCAGAAATTTTACCATTCTGATAAACGGATTATTCTAAAGGATAAAACAAGAACAGTCTAGCCTGTATTCTGTATGAGGAAAGTTATTCAAACTATGTACATAGAATATTTATCTATGAAAGTGGCGAAAGCGAGGAAATATTTTTAAAAAATCTTTTGTCAATAGTTAAAAGAGACAGGCTTAGCAGCAGTTTAGTGACAGTCAGTAAAGTTCCACCTTCCGAATAAATAATTCAGTTTTCGTATTTACGTCATCCATATAATCGTCTCGAAAATTACTAATAATAACATTTAATATTCTGTTGAAAAAAAAAGAATCAAAGTTCCTCGTAGAAATAAAAAAGAAAAAATACGCACGAATTTTAGAAAAAAGCAAAACAACCAGTATTTTCTTTCAGTAAATTTTGTAAAGATTTTTCGTCAGAATGTTCAAGCATACTTACTAGGCGCCAGAGATGCCCTGATCAGGAAGGGGGCTCTCTCGGTCGGAGGCTGCCCATTGCACTGCGGGCTGCTGACGGCCGCCACTGCCGCAAAATGCGGTTGGTGGGGCGCATAATTTTTGGTAGTCGGGACTGCGTTCGCGCAGTTCCCGGTATTTTGGAAAAGTAGAAAGCGTCTAACCTCGCCCATGATAGCAGTACGGGAACGAGAGCCAAAGTGCTCTATTATGTGTTAGTACGAAATGAACTCGTATGCTACTTAATTAAATAGAACGTAATAAGATTTACGGCTATCTTACAGATCGTCTCCTTACCTCTTTTGATGAATTTTATAGCATAATTTGTCTATAGATTTTGCTTTGATGTTTATAAATATGAATTTGATTATAAGTAGAATCAAACAGTTTTTGGTTTTTTTAATACTTCATTTTCTATAGTAAATATTATAACTGTGACAAAAATTTAGTACTATTGGAAGGCGTATCCTTAAAGCTAATCACCGGTGGTTAGATTGACTCAATTTAGTGATTAGAAAACATTCCATTGGATGTTCGTGGAAACATTTCTGGGGTATGCAAAGCATTATTGAATAGACTTAACTATATTTTTTTCACATTACAGTAAAAAAAAATGATTCCACCTCAGTTGTAAATTCAATTTTGATATTTTTGGTGTTGGTATTGTTTATTAAGGCAAAGCTAATCGAGGGCTATCTGCCTAAGCAGGGGTAGCTTGTTTCAAAGCAAAAACCGCAGAACTTATTAGTACTTGTGAGAGAAAAAAAAAATCTACATTGAAGGGGGAGGGAGAATCTTGTGTAAAAATTGTACCTATAAATTCAAAGGGGTGACCGTTATAAAATTATTCATGTTCTCATAGAATACGAACATACATACATAATCAATAAATGAAACTAAAATGATTTTTTTCAATAAGAGTGCATTCTTAAAAAAATATTTATTTTAACGTATTTGTGGAAATTTGCAAGCCGATCGGTCCAATGGTGTGAATTGTCATTTTTTGAATAAAACTTTTTCATAAATCGGGAAAATTGCGAATATGTTTTGACTATGACGTAGTTGTTCCAGCATTTAACTATTCTACCCTTACCGAAGTTAAAATGGTATTCCCGAAGTTAAAATGGCAAAAAATTGGTAAAAATCAGCAAACGGATTTATCTTTAAATTTTTGAAATAGCGTAAGAAATTTCCCCCCTTTTATTTAAACATAATTATGCAAAATTTCAGCTCGATCGCTTTATGGCGGTATACGTTTTGCTTTTGAGCGGTACGAATCAGAAACTTTCGAAAATCAGTGATAAGGGCAACTATACATAAGGACACGCGCACAGGCACATTATGCGCATCCTATATAATTTACTATTTATGTCTTATTTCCTATATCCAAAATTAGAAGCAGTGCTGATTAATGCATTCAATTTTCAAATTTAATACAACAGTAAGGAAGTTCTACAATTACTACCATGCTATGTCGTGAAATTAATAGGAAGTGCTGTATTTGGGAGATTTAAAAAAAGCGAATTTAAAAAAAAGCTAATTTCTTTTTTATATATGTTTCGTTTCTGCGCCCAAATGTGAAGGTGATAATAAAATAAAGTAAAAGAGCTTTCGATTACTTTAACATTGTGTAAATATTGTAACTGAAACAAAAATAACCAATCAGCCAATCAGTTCTATTGGTAGGTGTGTCCTAAAAGATGATAACCTCCCTACATTTTATGATGTAATTTATGGCTTAATTTTTCTATACATTTTGCTTTAGTGTTTATAAATATCAATTTGGTAATAAAGAAGAGTGAAACATCTTTTCATTTTTTAATACTTGATTTTCTGTAATAAATGTAAGAACTGTAACAAAACTGATCTGACAAAAATTTAGCGCTATTGGAAGGCGTATCCTCAAAGATTCAAACCTCTCCTACTTTCATGATGGGATAATTTGTGTGTATATACATTTCTTTCGATTAATTATTTCTAAATCTGAATTAGAGAATAAAATAGAGTGAAATGGCTTTTTATTTTTGAATGCTTGATTTCCAATAAAACTATTGCTTTTAGAACAAAAATAATACGACATTTCATTACTGTTGGCGAGCGTATCTTAAAAATTAATCATTTCCTTCTAGTATAATGAATACTGTGCGTTAATTTGTGTGCAGATTTGCTTTAATATTTATAAATAAAAATTTGATAATAAATATTGAAACGGCTTTATTTTTTAATACTTTATTTTCTATACAAAGATTAACTGAAATAGAAATAATGTTATAGCAAATCAGTTCTTATTGGTAGGCGTATCTTTAAGAGAGGATCGCCTCCTTACCTTTCTTGATGCAATTTATGGCATAATTTTTCTATGCATTTTGCTTATTGTTTATAAATATGAATTTGGTTACAGAGGCAAACCACATATTTTTTTAATACATGATTTTATATAATAAATATTAGAACTGTTGCAAAAATGATATCACTAAAATTTAGTACTTTTTGAAGGCGTATCCTTAAAGCTAATCACCACCCTTACTTTCATGATGAATAATTTGTGTGCGTATACATTTACTTAGATTAATTGTTTCTCAATTTGAATTAGATAATAAAACAAAGTGAAATATCTTTGCAGTTAGAAGAAAAATAATTAGTGATGGAAGGCGTATCTTAAAAGTTAACCATTTCCTTCTACAATAAATACTATGAGATTATCTGTGTGCATGTTTGGTTAAATATTTATAAATATGAATTTCATAATAAAATAGAATGAAAAACCTTTATTTTTCTAGTACTTTATTTTTTATACAAAGATTAACTAAACCGGAAATAATCTCATAACATCAGTTCTCATTGGTAGGCGTGTGTTAAAAAATGATTATCTCTCTTCCTTTCACGGTGTAATTTATATCATGATTTGTGTATACATTTTGCTTTAATGTTTATAAACATGAATTTGATAATAAAATAGAGTCAAACAACTTTGAATTTCTTATACTTGATTTTCTATAATAAATATTAAAATTGTAACAAAAATGATCTGACTGAAATTTAGTATTATTGGAAGGCGTATCCTTAAAGCTAATCACCTCCCCTACTTTCATGATGGAATAATTTGTGTGCGCATACATTTATTTAGATTAATTGTTTCTCAATATGAATTAAATAATAAAATAGAGTAAAATGGCTTCAGTTTTAGAATAAATAATACATTTCATTAGTGTTGGAAGGCGTACCTTAAAAATCATTACCTTTTGCAGTAAACACTGTGACATAATTTTTGTGCATGTTTGCTTTCAAATTTATAAATATGAATTTCATAATAGGTCAAACAACATTATTTTCTATACATTAACTGAAACAGAAATAATCTCATAACAAAACAGTTCTTAATTGGAAGGCGTGTCTTAAAAGATAGTCGCCTCCCTCCCTTTCATGATGTAATTTATGGCATAATTTTTCTATACATTTTGCTTTGTTTATAATACGAATTTGATTATAGATTCATACAGCTTTTGGTTTTTTATTACTTGATTTTTTATAACAGACATTAGAACTTAACAAAAATGATCTGAGCTGACAACAATGTAGTACTATTGAAGGACGCATCTTTAATTCTAATCACCTCCCATACTTTTATGATGGGATAATTCGTCTATGTATACATTTACTAGATTAATTGTTTTTAAATCTGAATTAGATAATAAAATAGAGAGAAATGGATATATATATCTATATATGTATGTATATGTATATATGGCGGGTGAGATAGAACCCCGCTGTCCTACGGAATCGTGACGGGAAACCTGGGGTCGTCGGAGAGAGCTGTGATGATCCTTAGGCCGCTACGGCTGTCGGTGGACTAATGAGTCGAACTGCGATTTCATTATTTTATTGGGTGATTCGCTACATCTTTCCTTGGCAGTTGCAGCCACGCGAAAAACTTGCTCCTGGGTTGCGTCAGCCAATTTTATTAACTTGAGACCCATATGACCCGCGAGAATTGCAATTATTGGCTGAACCCAAAATCTGGGCAGCGGTTTTTCAAGGTTTGTTATGACTCTAAGACGCCAGACTGGCTGGGCGCGGGGACCGTCCACAAAATTACAAAGGAATTACAAGGGACCGTGTAGTAGTTGCAATTTTTGAAAGCGAATTTCTTTGTTCCAACTGAATTAAAACTGCCCAGTTCTAGAAATTTAAGATTTTAGCGGGCTTTTGATTTATTATCTTATATATATCTTACCGTGAAGTCTGAAATTTGGAGAATGACGATTTTCTCCGGTGAATGTCTACATTCACATAGTCGTTTGGTCTGTGTCCGAAATATTTGCTAAATATACTTATTTCTCACTTATACCGGCAAATGTCGACATTCACAATGCACTAACGGTGAATGTTGGAAGTATTGAAGATTTGCATTTTCTTTTCCGTATTTTAGGTGTGGTAAAACGAAGGGTGACGTAGCGTTCTCGGCTCTCTTGCTGAGAAGAGTGTCCAATCACCGTAAGGACAGGGGTTCATCACTCTGTAGACAAGTTTTCACTGCTGGACTAAACGTAATAGATTTAAAAGACAGCCAGGTTTTTTTCTTTTTTTTTCCCGGACGTGTAGCTTTAGATTCCGTGAGAAGAAGAAAGGATGCTCGACATTACTTGCCTTCTTAATAATGATTGAAGATGTACTTAGATAAATATTAAGATTTTAGTATACACTTAGCCAATACAGAACTTGGCATTTATACTGTAGTGGACTCCTCTTTTACAACCGTAGGGAACCATGGATTCATGGGGAAATAACCTCCTTCAACAGATTAAAAATTATTTTGCAACAGTTGCTTTTCTGTTGACCTCGGCTTCTCTTTTCGACATCCGCCAGACACATCTGTGCTTGTCGAAGTACACCAATGGTAGTCCGGATGTACTAGAATGTAAGCAAATATTCGGTCTTTCACCAACATATTTGGTATGTGTTGACATTCACAGGTGAAAGCCGACATTCTCCAATTTCAGTCTTTCATAGTCACATACTAGCGGGGATATGCAACCAGTGTTATCATATATACCAGTCTCAAATAATATCCAGTTTCAAATCTAAGCCTCGCCAAAGTGCCAACATACACTATTTCGCAAGATTTTTTTCAGGGAATCTTTCGAAGTATTCACTTAACAGTAATCAAAATGGGAAACATCTGTCCCTTATATGGTTCGATCGCCAAAAAGTAAAGTAGGCATTTATTCGTAAAGTAGCAGCATTTTTAAAATTATCAACTGCAACGTGTTTATTCTTCGTTATCTCCGATGTACTAAATGCGAAGATTTTCCGTTTTCTGAAATTTGACGGAATTCCCCCAACTTAAATCAATTAACTCAATTTGATTCTGAAGATAGCTCGTTTGAAATCCCTTTATAACTGCATTTTTTTCTGCACAGATAATTAAAATTTTGTTCTGTATTCTTATAAAATCTATACAATTGTTTACAAAAATACTTTTTCCTTAAACTCTTGGTAAATTGCGCCAAGCCTAAAACTGTGCAAACCGCTAGAACTCACTTTCTCAAAATCGGCATATCAGCCATATTTTGCGTATGAAACATTTCATTCCTGCTCTGATTTCCAATGCACACGATATTATAATTAAAAAAATAACCTTACAAATATAAACTAACAAAAAAAAACATTATTATTCTGTTATTTTCACTTTAAGAATTTAAAACATTTTATTCGGCAAAATCGGCACGCATGGCAACCACGATGCGTATTTCACGCTTTTTTCACTACAGTTGTTACAATTACGGAATACTTTCTGCGTGGAAGACATTAAAAAATCTCTTAAATTCCGGGAACGGGTGGACTTTCAAAGTTTTAAAGTGGACTATCATTTATTCTATATTATTTTACAAACCTGTACAAAATTTCAGGCTGATAGGTCTATTTTTGTGGATTTGTATACGGTCTAAACCCACAAACAGGATTTCATTTTTAATAAGGATAAAGCAGGACTTTGGCGGGACAGGAATGTAAAAGCGGGACATGTTAGAGTTCTGTGGGAACAACAGGACATACAGGTAAAAAACAGAACTGTTCCGCCAAAAGCAGGATGTCTGGTCACTTTATGTATATATAAGGCGACCATATTTCTAAACGGTAATTTGGGGACAAATCAAGCATTGTCCTCGAATCTAAACAAAACTTGGGTACACTAGAAAATATTTTCGAGGACTTATTCGAGGACATAACATATTACCATGTACACCCTCCAAAGAAAGTATTCGAGGGCAAGAAAATTTTCGTACGTTCATTTCATATTTAAAGCATGATTCTTCATGAAAGATGATTAATCATTAACAAAGCTGAAAGGGGTAATTTGGCTCATAGTCGGATACTTTATTGAATGTCTGTACACGCTACACACACAATGACAACAAACGTTATCAGAGATCGAATTTCATTGTTTCTCTGAGTAAATGGCGTTTTTAGTTGGTTTATTTTTCTTAGTTCTTCAGTTTTTTCTGAAAGAAATAAACTAAACGGAAACTTTCAGGGAAAAAAAGTACAAATCTTTAAATTTGGGGACAAAGTATTTTTGGAGACAAAATGAAAAAAGAATCTAAATTTGGGGACTGTCCTCGAATTTCGAGGACGTATGGTCACCTTATGTATATATGATACAAAAGTAGATCACAATGAATTATTTTGTATCAGAAAGGTATTTTAATTTTTATCTTTAATTTAAGATATTTTATAATATTTGCAGCACCCACCTACTTTTTAAATAGTTTTACTTTTGGAAGATAGAACTGTGATGACGTTATTTAAGAAGATCTAGTGACGACGTCAAAGCTTCAGTTGTTAGGCCTTGTACATCTAGAAGGGGTTGGTTTAACCCATTATTGAATCCACGGTTAATAATATAGATCTTATTAATCCAGATACAGTATAACGGTAAATATTTCCTTTCTGTTCTTGGCGTTGCCCCCTGACGTCGATCTTTGAATTATCCGCTAGGACTTAGTCGGTAAAATTTTTCTTTATAATTGGTTAAAAATGAATTCGGAAGAAGGTGCAATGTACGGAAACTTTTTGTGCGCGGCACTTAGTTCAGACAGTTTCAGCATTAAAGTAAACACTGTTGAAAAAAAGTAATCGTAATTAAGAGAATATCAGATCTAAAAACCAATGTTACACCTTAAAGTTCGAAAAAGAAATAGTTGAAGTTGTTTACATTTTGGTTAATAAAAAAGTAAGTGTACTGCTATGATAATTTGAAGAAAATATAAAGATTTTTATATTTTAGCTGCTCTGATAATGTTTCTCTTAATGCGGTGTTTCTGTTTTGAAATCACATATTTCATTGTCCGTCACAAAATAGATAAACATTAGTACGTATTATTTTTAACATTTTACAATCGTCATATTTTTATAATCTCAGAATTCTTGATTAACATTTTAGAAGTAATTCATTTTTCATAAAATTTCCCTCCATGTCTCGTAACCTTATTTATAACTAACACTCATCTCTATAAAAATGATTTATCTTCAAATTTTTCAAGATTTTAAAATATCAGTACAAATATGAAATTACACATATGATAATAATATTATTTTAGATTTGTTAATTTTGAAATTTGTACTAATTCTAACCTTAATTTAATTTGAATAAATTTTCAGGATTCTATATTGCAGTATCATGTTTCTTAATAATTAGAAACTATTTAAGTAAAAGGAACATTGCGCGGAGAATTTATTGTTAAGCAAAGATTAAGAATAGCTGTATCTGAAAATATTACTGATATTTATGACTTTGGGGACAAAACATATTTCAAGGCCATAAAAATTTGTTTTTCTTTTCTTAATATATTTGAATATGTAGAATTACACATCTAATTTGGTTTTTCCTTAAAATATTCTCTGTTATTTTTTGGCAAGTGCTGAATAAAATTAAGAGCAGTTGTAAGAGCTGTGCTAAATTAATCTCCTTTTTTCATGGACTTTTAGAAAATTTATGCAGTAAGCTTCCTTTCACATTTTCGGTGGAATTTTGTCGCAAAGTATTTAATTTAATCCTTTGAGTGTACTAGACTTTTGCCGTATTCAACATTTTAATATTTCGAAGGGTTTGTTCACGGTTATTATCCATATTTCAATATTTTACGAAAATAAGATAAACTTTTAAATAATACACATTTCTTGTAAAAAAAAGAAGGAGGAGGAGGAGGAGGCTGAGGATAATATTCAAACAAATTTTTGCAAATTACGCGTTTATAAGAATTCTATTATCTGACTTTTAAAGACACAAATTTAACAGTTATTCCGAATGCATATGATACTATAAGTAATTCTACATTTTATTACAGATACTTCATTATCAGCAACAAATCTCAAGAGAAAGGATTGGATAATATAGGAGGTTGAATAATATATTCAAAAACGTGTATGTATGTATGCAACTGTGTAACAAAGCATGGGAATAAAAATCAAAGGTTTAAATCTTATAAGTTTAAACCTTCATTATTTATATACACTAGAATAACTAGAATATATACTTTTAAAGGTAGCATCACTTGACCCTAACACTAATGTGCATAAAATTAATGTGTTAAATGTTTCACGTGATTTCAGTGGCCCACTCACTCTCGATAAGGTATTACCAAAGCCATTTTTAAATTGCTATCAGATTTATAAAGAGAAATAAGAAAAATTGTCTTGCATTCTTGTATAGTTAAGAAAGTTTTGCACAGCATGTATGATAAAAATTACTTCCCAAATGACTAAATTCAAAGTGCGAGCCCGAAACATGTAACAAGCTACGCCTTGTACTGTTTCGATTTTTTATAGTTAATGGCTTACACTGTTATAAATATAAGTTCAACGTTTCACCAAATGACCGGCGAAATCAAAGCGTTACAAGCGATGTCATATATGTTTAACCATATTAATGGTTCACCCGAAAATGTCTTATATTTATATTCTTTGGCCAAATAACCGATTGAACCCAGATTTCGGTGCAATTGTGAAAAACAGGGTTTTCCGGTGAACTAGCATGGCCGCCTTTAGCTCGCGTTAGGAGGTTAGCGGCGATTACAAAAATAAGAAAAAACTGCCTCATGAATTCTTCGAAAAGAAAAATCTTTCAAAAATGGAAGAAATAACCTTTGTTAAAAAGTACAGGCCGTGTAAAGGAGTGACCACATTTGTCATCGAATAAACACGTTTGACAGCAATGGCTATCTACATTCATTTAAAAGAGGACAGAAACTGATCATAGCTCATAACTCATCAATATTTTTGAGTTACCATTACTTTTCTAAAATCACATGTAAAATACCAGATCTCAATATTCTATTTTTAACAAGAAATGTTTTTATTGCAAATTGAGATAAAACAATGTCATATATAATTTGTTTTTTCTATAATTTTTATTAGTCGTGGCTTAGTTGTCAACGCGCGACAGTTTGAACCAGTCATTGTGGGTTCGAATGTGTGGTAGAACCAAATTTTTCAAAATACCGGTTGCAGCTAAACTGGCACCAGAATTTCGGTGGAAAGTTGAACTATATTTTTAACAGTGTACTATGAAGGTGAAAACCTTTCTGAATTAAGAGTAGCTGATTTTTATCTTGATAAGAAGATCCAATAAAACCTTATGGTAGTTTACATGTAAAACTACATTAATTATCTCAAGTTCACTTTCGAACAGCTGGAGTTGAACGTTTTAGTGTGAATGTGGTTTTTGATTGTGATTTCTGTGTAAGAAAGATTTTATTATTAAACTAGTTAAGTGGGGGTATTTAAGCTTCATGGTAGTCCTACTTGAGGGTAGTCCTACCGATCCTACTTGAGACTTCGAAGTAGCTTGGTAAACGAAAATTTTAAGGTATTCAATAATCTAATAACGTCTTTTATTCCTGCATGGTATAGTAAATTTCGGCATTCATTGATAATTATCTTTTAAAAATTAAAATTTTATCAAAGACACACTTTTATTCAGGCCTTTTTTATTATACACAAAAAATTTTCAAACATTACGACCTCAAAGTACTGCTTAGCGACTCTTATTGGAATCGCAACCCACAGACTCTGCATTACTCACCGAAATAACATTTAATATTACTTTTCAATTTAGAAAGTAATTTTTTTCCGCAATACTTTTACTTTTCTGTTTTGAAAACATTGCTTTCCCTGCACTTAAAGCAAGCACTGAGCTAGTTGGAAATAAAGCACAGTATATCCCAAAATAAACCAACGCTGGCTTTACCCCTTTCTAAATATCAGGGGGCAGAAAAATAATGTGCTCATTTAGATCTGTTTCTCGAATAGATCCCATAAATCAACATAAATCGGAAGTCCTAGATGTACTAAACCTTCTTTCCTTTGCGGAAAAGTACCTTAGTGGCTCTAGAAATTTCAGGTCATGTAAATTGAAAAGCACTCCACAAGAAAGATTGCTTTCTAAAGAAAACAGAATTGGAACCTGGGCTGTGATTTATTTATTTATTTTCTACTCTCCTCTATTCACAAAAAAAAGAGATTATTTGATCAGTGAGAAAGAAAAGCAGACTACAAATACTGATTCTCTTAAATTGTAATTTATTGCAGTTTTTATTCTTAAAAATACTGGCATTTAAAAGCTGTGACCATATAGAAAACAGCTAAGAAAAAGGTGGAAATTTTTCTAAAAATTAATTTATTAGTGATGGTAAAATGTACTAATAATGTTTACATAGTTAAAATTTATTTAAAAAATTAATACTCGTAAACTATTCCGCAAGCAGAAAAGATGATTATGTTCACTTAGGCGTGTAAATAAAACCAGGAAAAATTTAACAGACTTTCATATCATCTAATTCGTGGCATAATTCCTCGTACGAATTAATTTATTTCACGAATATGATAAAATTGAGCTGATTAATTTATGTAATTTCCCTATTTTAAAACAATTCAATGTTTCCTTAATGCTTATTTAAACTTTCGTTATTATTGTCTGTATATAAAAGGATTTTAATTTCTTCTTTCATAATTACTTTTTAAGACTCAAATAGTGTCGTCTAAAATTTTAAAATGATTTTTAATTCTTAAAAGTACCAAATTTTAGCAAAATTTTAAATGCAATAATTTAATAATAAACTAAAAAGATAAACTGTACGTATAGAAAATTGTTTATTATCTCTGAGCTTTTAAAAAACATTATAACCCTTCAGTAATTAAAACGCTTAATAAACTTAAATATTAAACAACGGAATTTTATCAGACGTTTTAACCTCATACAATTCTCTTGCATCTTTTCATGAGCGATAAGATTTGATGAATTTGATTACCGCGACCGCTTTAATGGGATCTCTACCGAAACTATTTATCCAAATTTTTATGGAAAAGCTTTTGCATTCCCTAATGATGTCCCGGAAGATTTGTGTTTTACTTTGAGATGGCCAACAAGTGAATACTATAAGTGACACGTAGGCGTATTGTATTTTATTTTGTTCTAGTAATGAAGATCATTTTCTTTATTCTCTTGAGGCAGCGAAATAGCTTTGTTTTAAAAGCATTAAAGAATAAAAAATACGGTTGATATTTAAAAACTTATATAATTTTTGTAAATGTAACACGACTTAAGTGTATTAATTAACTTCTCCATTGTTTTTTATTTGTGACGTATAGCTGTATTTTGGCGGTACAGTCACTTTTGTCTCAAATGCAAATAATATGACTTAAGTGAATTAATTGTCATATTTATTGATAGTATTTGACCCTATAATATGAGCCTGATTGAAATTCAAGGTACACTTAACACAGTCGTTATTAACACGGGCGTTACTTACTTTCGGTTACAGTTACTGCATAAACGGCACCTATCCATTATATTAGCTTGGTATACGTAATATTTTAAGAATTCGAATATACTAGCACAGATCGCACTGTGACTTCGGAACATGTATACTGATCGCTTTTTCTGACTTCAGTAAGAGCGTAATTAGTGTGAGTCATAGAAAGGTTTTTGACGATAGACAAAAAGCCGCCTAAAACAGTTTTTTGTGACGTCACATAGTGATTATCATGTACATCTATGGACATCTCTTTAATGTCACATGTTTGTCACGCAGTGACTCATATCGTGATTAATTATTAACTACATTATGGCGTCATCTTGCAGCGTCACATGTTTGCCATGAAAGGACGTCACAGGAATCCTATTTTTATATTATATTTGCGATGCGACGAACACGACATATGTAACGCTTGCGCAACGTTAATGATAGCTGTATGGGTATTTACGGATGAAACTGTGTTGAAAAATAATGACAGTTTCTGTTGCTTAGGGGCGTTTGGCGGGAAAAATTGCCGAACTTTCAACGACATCACACAGGAACTGGAACAACCTTACAGATCCTAGAAAGATTCAGCTTTCAGCACATGCCTATACTCGGAACAAGAATTATAGCATAGTTCATGTATTAAAAAAAAGTATATGTGGGTGTACACCAAAATTCCTCTTTAAATTCTGCGAATAATTAATTTATTAGTTTTTCCGAAAAACACAAAATACGAAAGAAAAACGTGGCTCTATAAATATATACTTTTAAACGCTTTAAAGTGCCACTTGTGCAACTAATTTTAGTTTTAGTTGTTTGCTCAGTTTTTAAGCTCAAAGCACTTGGCCATTCTTCTTAACCTTTTAAAGTTTTCCACATATTAAGCTCCAAATCCTTTAATATGTACCTTTTCACAAAAAGTATTCGAGAGAAAGTCGTTTTTTCAATAGTTTTCATTATAAAGTGTCGTTTACAAAAAGTAGATTTTGTAATATATATTAGCAATTTCTAGTATTTATTATGAGCTGCAAGTTTTTCGAAAAATTAATTAGTTATTCACAAAGTTAACGTAGGAAATATCGCTCATATTCGAATACTTTTTTCAGTGGGTGTACTGATTATTGCTTTTTATAGAAAAGTGCGCGTATTAGCGTACGGTACAAGGTTCGATTCCGACTAATTGCCCGGCTGTTTAAATTTCTTCTCTCTGTAATAGCAAAGTGTCTTTCTGTTGTCGATTTTATTCTACGAAGATTTGTTAGCGGGATGGTGAAACCAAGCAAACAAATCCAAAAATAAATTTTACAGATACAACAAGAACAATCAACATTTTCATAATCCCCACCATGGCCGAGTGGTTAAGATACTGAACATGATGGATGCCCGAAATGAGAAGGTCCCGGGTTCGGATCTACTCGAGGCTGTCGATCTGTCTGGGGTTTTGGTTTTATCCAGATGTTACGTGAAAACGCGTTAGAGCCCCTTAAAAAATCCGTCGCCCAAGGCATTCCCCTCGTTTCCCTTCGTCGTAGGCTTGAAATAACATAAACCATTCAAACACATTTTCATACAATCAGTAATTTCGTGCCGTTAACCCTTTAACGCGCAGTGTTCCCGCTCTGGGAACACCAAACTCTGACGTTTTGACTGTTGCCAGTCACGAAGAATAGATTTGATTTCTATAAAAATAGTTGCGGGTGACCCAGACAGCACATAAGCTTAAATCAAGCTTGACATTTCCTTGAATTTGACGTATTAATATAATCTTGACTTTAGCTTGATTTTAGCTTTCGAAAGTGCCCAGTGATGCCATCATCCACGCGCCATCTGTGAAAGAGAATGGACATTAATTGTCTAGCGTTCCTCAAATTTGCTGAAAGTTCGTCAAAGATGTGTTTTATTTTATTACCAGTGCCATATGTTACCGGCAGGGCAAACGGGGCAACTGCCCAGGGCCTACAGATTTTAGTGCCCAAAAATCTTACATCTTACACTTTTCTAGTTTTAAAATAAAATTACAAAGGATTAAAAAAATTCAGAAGTTAAATAATTTTTTAATTATAAAGTATGAACAATGAAAATAATTCAAATTTACATTTGTATAAATTAATTTAAACTTATTTTTAATTCTTCGAAATGCTCTATATCGATATAGCATACCAATATGTAGGAAAATAACTAACCACATTTGTAAAGAGAATTTTTAGCGTTAAAAAATAGCAAAATTTTTCAATTATTTGTTATTTTAAGAAGTATTTACAAAAATGACTAAAGTGTTTGTATTCCATACATGTTACAGCAACTGTGATATAGCATTTCGAAGTAACGTTTAACTATCTGTTTCTTTGATTTCAGATTACTTAACACAAAATTTGTGTTAAGTAAGTAAACCCATTCTTAACACAAAATTTGTGTTAAGAATGGGTAATATATTTAAAAAACTTTCAGTATGAATCGATCATAATCTTTTTTTTTTGAGGGGGGGGGCTATTGCAAGGGGGCCAATTTTTTTCTTCTGCCCAGGGCCCACAGTTGTCTTGATCGGGCTCTGTTTATTACGCACAAAACCTGGACATTAGAACACGCAAGGAGAAGGAATGAATGGGATAAGCCCCTGTGAAGTGTAACACGAGGGGAGTTTTAGTTTTATTTACATCTAATTAACATTAGTAATTCCATTAACTAATTAATTAGCCCTAAAAATGAATTTAATATAATTAACACAATTTAGTTAGTTAATATACTTCACTTTATGGGTGGTTCACTATATAATTAAAAAAAAAGATTCTGTATTTCCAAATATGAGAATTCTTCAAAATAAAATACAATTATACTACGAAATTGATTTCAAAATCAGTCGTTTGTCTCGATTTTTGCCAGCAGTATTGCTCATGAGTGTTGCGGTACTGAAAGTTTTAAAACGTGTGCTGCTCTTAAGTTTATATTATGTTTATTTCCCTATTAGTAGAGTCTCTAAATCACACTTAACATTATTTTAATTTTGATGCATTCCATGGAAAAAAAAATAATAACATATCGCCCACTTATCAATCTGGCCAGAAAACGGCGTGTTAGTCACTTCAAACTTTACTCATTGCTGCGCGAGGCTTAGTAGCTGAACGGATTGCGCGCTCGCCTGCCAACCGAAAGGTCCCGGGTTTTATTCTAGCCACGGACACTTGATGGAAACAGATTAAATTAAATTGAAATTTCAGCGTAGAGGGGAAAATGCGTGGCAAAGTAAAATATGTGGGGCGAGTTCGCCGACCGGGCTCCCCGTGTATTTAGGAATTTTTTTTTTTTAGGAAAATATTTTAAGCTTGAAATTAAGCTTGCTATGTCAAGCTTGATTCAAGCTTGAAATGTCAAGCTTAATGCAAGCTGGGCAAGTGTAAACTAGAACACTTGATTCAAGCTTGCATTAAGCTTCCACGCTTGAAATTTTCAAGCTTAATTCAAGCTCATTGACTTGATAAATCAAGCTTGCTGCAAGTGTGATGCAAGTTTGCTGTGCTGTCTGGGGACATAGCTGCCCGAGAATCCTTTACTTTTTAGCACGTCATTTCCCGTCAAAAAATTGTCACGAATATTTTTAACAGCATTGACATCTGCTGAAAAATGGAAGAATGCGAGAACAGCTGGATAGATTGCCGCAGATAGACGCAGCTGGCCACACAGCCAGCTGCGTCAAAAAAGGGTCTCTAGATCTGTGGCACGCAATGAACGTTTCGATCGTCCGCCATCTTGCTCGTAGTTAAGTCGAGCGATGGCAACGGCTGCCCTTTTTTCAGCATTGGGAAAGGGTTGCACCTCAAAGAGTTAAAACCTATTTTGTCTTAATATTAAACCCTACAAATTCTGATGATGAGACTGATAACACAATAAAATTTCATGTTGGAAAGTCTGTATTCGAATGTAATATGATTTTCTTAATGAAGTACTGTTGAGTGCATATAGTAATATACTAGCTGAAGTACCCGTTCTTCGCACGGGAATGAATGGGCTTTTTCATATTAAGATTTGTTGTGATTAGTTTTTATTGTAATAAAGAGATATAGCAAAATGGATATTACGTTATATTGATGATCGGCTGGATAGTCCTGAAGTTCAACTGTTGACGCGACATCTAGTGTCAAGTTATAGGAAAATAGATAGCGTCAAACTCTTCCCCCCTGTTCAAATATATATGTATACCTATTTTCATACCGATCAGTTGCACAATCAAGAATTGATACACTGCAGGGCCATCTAGTGGTTAATTAAAGAAATGATTTGCGACAGCGCCTTCAAGTGGCGAATTGGATAACGCCAAAATATTCTCATTGTTCAATTAGCTATGTATACGGATTTTCATAGCGACCGTTTGAATGGTCGAGAATTTGGCCTGCTGCAGCGTCATCTAGTGGCGAGTAACATCAAAAGGAGCACAGTTAGAATATATTCTTCGTGCTCAAATGTGTGAGTATAAAAAATTTTAGGCCGATCAGTTGAACGGTATAGAAGTTTATGTGTTGCAGCGCCATTTAGCGGCAAGTTACAGCAAAATGGATAGTCGGTTGAACGGTATGGAAGCTTATGCGTTGCAGCGCCATTTAGCGACAAGTTACAGCAAAATGGATTGTGAAAAAATATTATCCGTGTTCTAATATCCGCGTGTACCAAATTTCATCGAAATTGGTTGGACGATATTCGCATAGCAAACGGCTAAACGGAATAGAATTCGACGTTCTGCTGCGCCACCTAATGGCAAGTTAGAGGAAAACGGATAGCATAAAAACCTTCTCCATGATAAAAGACTGAACCAAATTTCATGGTGATCGGTGAAACGGTGCTGGAGTTTTTCAACCTCATACACACATACCAACATTCCTTTTTATCTATAACCAGTGTTATTATATATACCAGTCTCAAATAAAATCCAGTTTCAAATGTAGGCCTCGCCAAAGTGCCAACATACGCCATTTTGCAAGAGTTTTTTCAAGGAATAATTCGAAGCATTGACTTAGCAGAAATCAAAATAGGAAATGGTTCGACAGCCAAACAGTAAAGCAGACATATTTTTTAAATTATCAATTATAACGTGTTTTATTCATCGTTACCTCGATGCGAAGACTTCAATTTTCTGAAATTTGGCGGAATTCCCCCAAGTTAAATCAATGTACTCAATTGGCGAGAATTCTGAAGCTAGATCGCTCGAAATGCCCTTATAACAGCATTATATCTGCACGGATAATTAAAATTTAATGCTGTATTCTAATAAAACCTAAACACTTGTTTTCAAAAATGCTATTTCCTTAAGCTCTCAGTAAATTGCGCCAAGCCTAAAACTGTGCAAACCGCTAGAACTCACTTTCTCAAAATCGGCCTATCAGACATTTTATTCTTCGCCAAACTAAAAAAATTTACATATTAGTCACGGAAATCTTTAATCCTCATTGTTTTGCGTATAAAACATTTCATTCCTGCTCTTATTTCTTATGTGCACACGATATTATAATTAAAAAATAACCTTAAAAATATAAACTAAAAAAAATAATTATTATTCTTTTATTTTTACTTTAAGAATTTAAAACATTTTATTCGGCAAAATCGCCACACACGGCAACCACGATGCTTATTTCACACTTTTTCACTACTGGGGTTACAATTACGGAAAGCTTTCTGCGTGGAGAACGTAAAAAATTCCGTGAACGGTTGTATTTTCGAAGTTTTAAAATGGATTATAATTTATTCTATATTATTTTACATATCTGTGCAAAATTTCAGGCTGATAGATCCATTTTTGTGGATTTGTATACTACCCAAATCGACAAACTGACAAAAAGAATTTCATTTTTATTTTACTACGCTTGTTTTTAAAAGTACCCTCACATTAAATTGCGCCAAGTGCCAGAATCATCTTCTGAAAATCGCATATAAACCATTTTATTTTTCGCTAAATTAAAAAGTTGCACATTTTAGTCTCGGAAAATTTCCAAATCCTATTTTTAATTTGAGTATAAAAGATTTCATTCCTGCTCTGATTGCACATGCACACAATATTTTAATTAAAAAGCAGCCTTACGAATATTCTAAACAGAAAAAAATGATTATTCTTATATTTTTAATTCAAGAGTCTAAATGATTTAATAAATTTGCGAAACATGGCAACCTCGATGCTTATTTCTCACTTTTTCACTGCAGGGGTTACATTTGCGGTATTTCGGAAAGCAAAAATTGGTGTTTTTGACGGGGTTTTTTATCAGTATCTCCTAAACTAATTCGAATTTCGAAAAAATCGCTTCGAGGTGTGTCGGGACCCGTGCTGGAGAATTTCCGTACAAAATTGGTGGGTCTACGATCACCGGTCTGCGAGCTACGCGAGACACAGACAAGCAAACAAACTAACTAACTAACGGACAGTTTACACTTTGCTTTATTTATATAGATATACTTATTATTCATGTCTTTGCATTCATATGAATCATAAAGAAATTTAATATCTACGAATGAACTAACAAAAGTGTAAAATGAGTTGAAATATACATGCGTAATTAAAGTGCGAGTTCAAATGATTTTAATATAAATAATTATAGTAAACTGTAATAAACACAAAAACGGTCTTCAATTTAGGCTGGCAAATGTGAATTTTCTTGAATTGTTTCGAATTATTTAAACAATTTCGCTAGTTCTAAATGCAATAGTAATTAAAAATATCTAAATCTGCGAGGCCCACTGGATGAGAAAGTCTTTAAAATATGTGCAAAGATTGTGTGAATTCAATCCATGTTTCAGTCATTTTATATTTTCTGTCGAATCAGATGCAAGAACATTTTAAGGCGTGCTCATAAAATAGTTAATGCAGAGCTAAAGCAGTCCATTTTATTTAAAATCCTTTAAAACCGATCAAATCTTTTCACCAGTGCGCCTAACCTGTAAGAGAAATGCGCATTACATGACAAAAAACACTCATACTAAACAATAACCAGAGATATCTAAAAATATTTAAATTAATGCAAAAAAAATATATATATATAATTTCAGATTCTGAAATTTTAGCTATTAAAAATAATAATTTGCTAGCGGTATTTATTTGATTATGCTTTAATGTTAAAAAATGTACAAAAAAAATTAAGAGTAGTTTAGAAATTTGAAATACCGAACTATTTGAAAATGCTGTTACGAAAAATGTTATCTTCTCACTGACTTTCTCTCTGAATATTGCTCATTAAATGAACTTATGCATGAATTCGCACATTAAATTCCGAAAAAATGTAGCTCGTTTGAATTATTTACTGTATTCGCCTGTAAAAAAGTATAAATTTTAAACGTAAAATCATTTTTAAATATTCACGAAATTTTAAAGTAGTCAGAAACTTTTTCCAAATTTTGCATTTCAGAGTACTACTGAATGGGAATAGCATAATTCATTTTTCAAAAGCGAGTAATTCCGACAAGTGAGAAACTCACTTTGAAAATATTCTTGAGATTTCAAGCAAATTGCAACCCAGTTCTTTTCTTCGTAGAAAGTGACTGTATAATATCACCCTAAATGTCTCCTGATAGACTTTAATAAAGGCTAAAAATCAAAGTATTTTTTTCCATTTGAACTATTCAGACTTCAGACATATTTAGCTTGACAAGAAAAGTAAATTTCAACTTTTACTTAGTATTTTGTGATTTAGTAAGCTTACATTTTTAACATCACAATTATTAGAACACCTTGTAAACAGGCTAAGGTGGCTTTCACTTCAAAATAGGTAGTACCATTGTGAAATTAGTTGCTATGAGGCTTTAACCCTCTTTGAATACTAATCTAATCTTCATTTTATTATCTGGTTAAATTCTCTTACTAACCGTTAAGTTGCTAACACGTTAAACTCTTGGTTCACAAATTTGCGAAGAACGGACACTGAAGATATAACTTATTTGTCCTTTAATGCTCAGATGTGTGACATCGTTGGCGTAGTCTTCAGCGAGACATTTCTAAGTAATTGTGTGTATGTGTGTGTGGGGAGTGGGGCAGCGACGGACGTAAAAGGGAAATTCTCGTAGTTGTGTTTCAAACGATGGAAACAGACCTGTTAAACTTGAACTTATCATTAAAAAAAAATGACGAAAAAAGAAAATTCATCCTATCCTCTGCCTTGAAAAAAAAAAAAAAAAAAAAAGCTAAACTCTTTACATTTACTGTTTGAGTTGTGTTCAAATATTTTTATTTAAAAAAATTTAGTTTAATAAAAGCAAGTATAGTTGAAGAAACAGTATTTTCAAGCTTTCAAGCTACATAATTAAACAAATTATTAAATTATGCTTAATAATGTGTACATGTGTATTTAGCTGACAACATATGTGCGTGTATTGCACAGAAATCTCGAGCTCTGTAAGAGGAATTCTCCATTTCAGCATAAATACGCACGGATATATATATATACAGTGAGACCTCTCTGAGCACCCACCCCACTGTACAGGGAATATTTGGCCTCTCAGCGGGGCTGACGGCTCTGAAGGGTTTTATTTACTATTATATGATAATTTCTATAATGCGTAATATAAACAAGTCTGAGACATATTCCTTATTTAAAATGAAATTTAAAACTTATCTAAAGAGAAAATAGTGCTTTATTTAATGCTTTCTTACATTTTTTGAAAAAAAGAATACAATTTGTGTTTGTTTTAAGCTTTTACTTTTCTCTAAAACAAGCATGTGTCCCCATTTGCGTGAATGGCATTTTTGCTCCAAAATTACAGGAAGCCGCTTACAGTCAATTATGCAAGAGGTGCAATTCTCCCTTAGCTTTACCGATTGGAATTCCGAATAAAGGCCCTAGGACACCTTCGACGCCTGATTGTCCAGTTCCTCCTTCAGTTTCCATCGAGGAATTCCCCATCTTAAGAGTGTGGGGAGAATGCAAAAGAGATAACAAACTTAGTCTTTAACCTGGCCTCTAACAAAAGGGGAGAAACCGTGGGAATGGACTCCGCCAAGTTATCCCTGGATCTTATATTCGACCATAAACCTGACCTTGAGTTTTCCCCTTCAAAATTAAAGCATGGAGTTAGTAAAATTTCCCGAAAAATGAGATGGGCGATCCCACTCGGTGGCCGTTGAGAGGGGGTCGGGTGGCCGCTAATAGACGTTATTTCAACATTAGGTCTATAAGCCGAAAAATCCGTGCCGTGGAAAATTGGCCGTTTAGAGGGTTGGCCGCTCGGAGGGGTTTTATTGTATATATATATGCACACAGGGTATTCCTGAACTACATATTAAAAATGTAAAGGATGGTAGAAGGGACCAAGAAGGTTCAGAATCCCTTAGCAATGTGGGGTCGGAAATGTGTTCTTGTACCTGTTAATAATCACTTTGGAAGAACTGTTGATCTAAATTTTTAATCAAGTTTCACAAACATTGAACTTTTCTCCGAGATTGTCATCAATGGAACGAAATAGAATTTGTAAACTATCAGTTTTAGTTAAATGCTTTCTGTAAAAAAAATACGTTCATTTTTGACAAACGATGGTCGGAAAGTTCATTGTTACATCAACACTTCTTCCCAAGCCATTATTAACAAGCACCTGAAGACGAAATAGTCGACTCCACATTGCTGTGTGATTCTGGACGTCTTGGTCCCCTCTACCAACCTTTATTTTTTGGCATTAGTTTAGGACAACCCGGTGTATAGTAATATTTAGAATGTAGTTGCAGTTTTCTTTTTGTTTGAGGACTGCAGCACATCTTTTGGGCATAGAATGAACA
Organism: Cheiracanthium punctorium; assembly: GCA_038373885.1. Lineage (NCBI taxonomy): Eukaryota > Metazoa > Arthropoda > Arachnida > Araneae > Cheiracanthiidae > Cheiracanthium > Cheiracanthium punctorium. The sequence goes on along the minus strand of JAWZYV010009876.1, from coordinate 172,155 downwards.
AGGCTTCCTGAGATAAACAAAGGTCGTTCTGCGCGTTCTGACTAAAGGTGGTCAGTGAACCAAGGCTCGTCTAGTCCATAGTTCTTTTCTATAAGCTGTAAACCAATATTTCACCATTTTACAGATGGGCTTTGAGTCATTATCCTGCTGAAACATCCATCTACAAAGCATACGAGGATAATGCAGCGTGTGATCTTCTAAAATATTTTTCTAAACATCGGTGTGTAAGAGGGGGGACAATGACATCATGATAAAAAGTTCCCAAGATCATTACTGATTCCTTTCTCAGCTTATTGTTGGACTTCGGTATCGAGTATAAGTTCTGCTGCCTTTTGAATGATGAATATAAAGTCGGCCATTACTTCCAGACAAATTGAACTTAGATTCATTGCACCAAAAAAAAAAAAAAAAAAAAAAAAAATTACAATCTATCCACGTTTTGTGCTCTTTACCAAATTTCAATCGAAACTTCTGTTTTTTCACCCAAATAAAATAGGCCCTTTTGTAGGGACTTGCGCACACAATCCCGAAGCATCCATGATGCCTTATAGTACTCGTAAAAGGATTTCCTGCAGATAGATGTTTCAGCAAAATAATGATCAGCAAAGCACACCTCTAAAATGGCGAAAAAATTAATTTGAAGCTAAGAAAATTAAAGTTTTGGACTAGACAATCAGTCATCTGACCTTAATCCAATTGAACACCTGTGAGAACACATCTGAAGAAAAGTCTACACACGGAAATATTCTTGAAAGACAGAACTCCTTCAGGACTTTAATTGAAATGGGAAAATCCCTAGGTCCACCTTAGATGGCCTTGTTAATTTCATGCCCAGACGAAAGGGTTACGGGTATGTCACTGCATACTAAATATTGCCGTATTTTGCTACATTAAGACTATCAATTTCAATAAAAATTTGGAAAAACTGAATCGTCTGAAAATTTTTGCTTTCGACTTTTCTAATTCATGCTTGTTATTTTTTTTTAAACTAACAGTTTTCACACAAAAATTAGTTGCGAGCTATGAAAGAGAACCAAAGCAACAAATTAGTAATTTATATGATCAAGAAATTTTGAAAACAAATCGTCTGAAAAATTTTGCAAGTTACTGTATACGTATATATAAGTTTATATTTTTAGCAAGTTTCTATATTTAAGTTTATATTTTTGGTTTATATAGCCACGCGGACATGCCTCTTGAACACCTTTTTGAATCAAACGATTGCTTGTTAAAAAAATTAAGTTACAAAACAATTTAACAAATTAAATGTTTCAGAGAAATGATTTTTTATATGCACCAAAACTTGTACTTTAATAGAATGGCACAGTATTTGAGACTGAAGGAAGCTTTACCGTGTAATACGCAAATTCGAACGATATTACAAAAAAACTTAGTTTTCCTTGTGCTACTTCATAGAACTCCATTAAAATAATGAAAAATTTAAGATAATATATTAGCAGTAGATGTAAAATGCCTTATTTTCACCGCAGTTGTTAAAAAAGCAATATTTATAAGTGTACAAACGCGACTGACATTTTCATACAATAACCGCTTTTAACGTGAATTGATTGCATATGTCGCCTTTTCTTTTTCCTTTTTCAAGGTTTCTGAAAATGTATTGCTTGGAAAGTTCTTCGGATATTCTTAACATCACGTGACGCTGTTATTGTTCCCCCTATTATTTGAAACTTGCCTCCGTTACCGGATATTTGAATAAATAATGAAACCGTGGCTCGAGCACGTTGTTTTGGGGGCAGAAGCCGTTAATCAAAGCACAAAACTATCGGCTTTCAGAAGCGGAGCAATTTTGTAAAAAGTGTTTGAATGCGCAACATTACTTGAAGTTTTGTGCTAGTACTTCGTTTTACAGCATTTACTTTTCTTTGCTATAGTTTAATGTGCGTGGAACACTGAAAACTTTGACTGATGCTCACAAAATTTGAGGTTAAAATCCTCATGAAATTGAAACAAATGGAAAAATAAACTCATTTGTTGGTTATTTTAATTAGTACCAGAATTTCATAAAATATTCTATGATTTTGTGTCCGCTAGTCGTCTAATCGCTAAGCTCGCCGTTTCAGTGTAAACACAAAAAGTGAAAGCAGCACTGGCCTGGCCAGTGCTAGGGAGGGTGAATACCTCTCTCATCTGGACTGCTGTGGTAACGTGTACACTAATGGAAGCTTGTGCACGTATAATCTCCGTGGCTCCAGTGTCCCTCCATGTTCAAACAATGCCACTGCGGGTGCGAATTTCAGGTGCTAGGTCTCTCATCTGAAATTGGTTCAAAATTGGAAGACCACTCATATGGGGCAGCGTTGGTCTGCCTACTAAGTGCCCCCCATAATGAAGTGACCATTTCCAGCTCTTGTAGCTGTCAAGCCTCCAAGTAGGCCGCTGACCAGACATTAGGAAGAAAAAAAAAATTCTATATTTTTTTTATTAATTTCAAATATGCATCAGAGTTTAGAAAAATAATATATATTCGAGCTCAAATACATCATTTTAAAAAAAAGTTCGCTGAATGACATTTGAATTGAGTAAGCATATAGTTTTATAAGTAAGCAAATAGTAAGCGTATGTTTTTAAAATATGAAAAAAAGCACCATTTTTCATGTATTTAAACAGTACCAATGTACCATTTTTTTCTTAAAAATAGAACGATGAAAACGGAAATGAGAGCGCTATCCACAAACTGTCCATAGAAAACTAAGGGGAGTTGGATGCGCAAGAATTTTGCGCGTAAGATATTGTCAGAAGTCACGTGATGGTTTAAGTGCCTCAAGTCAAGGTTGCGTATCGCTCTCTGTCCTCCCTTCTTCTGTATGGTAAAGGGTTTCCAGCAAAATTTCTACAGAGTAGTCAAAAAAACCTCGACAGCATGCGTCGGTTGTAATCGCAAAATAGAATGATGCCTCGACGTTTCGACTGAACATGACTGAACTAGAATGAACTAGAATGAACTTCGACTGAACTAGAATGGCACGCTTCAACTTTTGACTCTCTTTCAGCAGTCACATACAACGATGAGCATCGTGCTGTCATTTCTTGTTTTCCAATAAAGGCCCCTTCTGTACACGCACCTTCCTGCGTTACCAACTTTCGCACTGTGATTGTTGCGTAGTCTGTCTCTTTTTCATTTGGCTGATACTTATATGATGTAATTTATCCCAAATTTTAATTCAATGAATCGAATCTAATGAGGGGTATTACTTGAACTTTTTTTGAAAATGTATTATCTGGTTGGATATGGTACTCTCTTAGTAACCAAGAAAGAACGGCGCGAACAACAGAAATGGATAATTAGAAGTAGCAAACTTAAAAAGCATTCTATGATGTTTACCCATACTGCAGGTAACAGAAACATGACTACAGTTTAATGATCTTATGAGAATTAAACTACACTTTATAGAGTAGAAAAACAAGGAATGAGATGAGTTTATTTCTTTAAAGGAAATATCTTACTGATTATGAAGGTTGTGGCTTAAATGGAATAATTGTTGGATTATGCGTAATTTAAAAAGATTACAAGTAACATCAGTTTCAATTTTCATTGGTAAATTCATTTTTGTAGCAGTTTTAAATTTATTAGCATTATGCATAAACGAAGTTTATGAATGTTTTAACATTTCAAATGTTATAATATTCTTATAAAACTCTAATAACATGCTTTGAAAAACTTTTCTTTCGTATTTTATTTAATTTTTGCTCTTCTGGGTACCTTATTTAGGGAAGAGGTGGATATCAGAAAATTTGGGTATCAGTAGCCACCCAAATTTTAATAATGCAATCTTTACGATTTTGATATTGTATATTCCTACTTCACTATTTCCTCCTATTTTATATTCCATCCCGAATTTTTTAATCATTCGCTGTATAACATTGGAAAATAAGTTCCTGAAGAAATATTCAGTTATTGATTAAACTTTTGTGCATTGTTTATTGATTACTTGAATTTTCTCAATGAGCTTCCGATATCTAAAAAAAGTCTTTATTTAATTAGTCTGAAGTTTTCGTCTGTGTAACACTTAGCTACAATTATCAATACTATCATTTTGGCTAATTTTTTAAAACTCACTGAAATTGTGTTAAAAACTACATCACATTAAAAAAAATGTCAGTAAATTGATTTCACATCTTTCAAACGCTCCTGAACGTTGTTGTGACTGTGACATTTATTTGCGACCACTAGAAAATTCTCCTTCACTAACGCAAAGCATAAATAACGTGACCGAAAAATCTTTATACTTAACAAGCTAAAGAAGGAGCATTAAATAAGCTTGTTTCCCTAAAACATGCACTTAAAGATTTTCTTTTTCGTAAATGTATCAGAAAATCTCAAGCGATATTTTATTGAATACAAGAATATTTATGGCAGTATACTTCTGGATAAAAATGGACATTTTCTTTAAAATGCATCTCCAGGAAACGATTTTTTCCCAGTTGTATTTGTGAAGATAAATTGCATACTTTAAGTAAAAAATATCAGAATAATGTATTTTAAGCATGTTCATTGGATTTGAAACACATTTTGCATAAATATGTTTAAGGAAAATAAGTTTACAAATTTTAAAATCTGGCGTAGATAGATGAAACACCTGAAAAAAGGGATATTTTTTACGATCATGCCTGTAAGCGATATGTTGGCGCACAATTTTTTGAGTATCGTAAAAATGTTTTGTTAGGAAATATTGGAGAAACGATACATTTATAGTAAACCCAAAAAAGGAGGGAAAAAAATTTATAGCTTTCAATAAATTTTCTAAGTATAAATCCAAGCCTAAATACGCAGTATTCATTTGACGGTATTTACGGCTACTTACATATGTTTTTTCTTATACTTTGAATTACTTTTTTTTTTCATTATAAAGCCAGTATCTAAGAATATTTTATTCAACTTCCGTAATACTTTTTTCGTACTGTCAGCATTGTTCTTTGTTTTCATAAAGAAAATGTAACGGTATCATGAGGAAGTTTTGCAAGCTCTACCACCCCCGTGTACACATATTTCTCTTACGAAACATGACACTTCTAAAGGGACTTAGTTTTTTATTTAGGGACGAAGAAGCAGAAATTCATCTCTACGTTCTCTGAACTTTAGGAAGTTTTAAATTATCGTACTCTATTGCACTTTGTAACAATCTATTAGGTTTTAATTGTCTCTTTTTAATAAGATTAGTCAGCAACGTCAGACATCTTATCAAAATGTTCAGAACACCGTTTTCAGACTTTGAATCGCACATTACACGTTCGAGGGATGTGCAGTGCATGTTAAATTTGTGGGTTGTCGTTAATATTGTTGTAGGATATTATTTCTATATTGAAAATTAAAAATTTTTAACCAGTTATTTATTCGTGCTTATGAGGAGGTACACAATACACAAAATTAATTGTTTAAATTTTCTTATTTGAAAGAGAAATTAAAAATTCCATACATTTTTCTCTCTTTCGCTGTAAAACATTTATTATGTCAACAAATTTATTATTTTCCGGAAAAACCAGTGTTTTTTCTCTTAAACATGCTAGAAAAATTAACAAATTGTTAAAAATGAATTCACAAATGAATTTACATCTTCATTTTTTATGTTACTTGAAAGCTTATCTATTTCTGAATTTCTGCCGTATTTCAGTTTATATTGTTATAAAGCATACATCTTGCATTTACCACCGTGTGCTTGAAAACAGCAGATTCACTCAAATGAAAACTTATTGTTCCTGTTTTTATTTTTAATATTATTACTATCTACCAAGAAAGGATAACGATTTTTAAAAACTAGAGCCCACATTTTTAATTATCATAATCTTTTGTTGGTAGTTCAAACCTTCCAAGAAAGCAGCTGATCCAAAGTGCTAGACACCTTTCAGTCTACTTTCAGTAGATACAGTAAATCTACTATGCGTTCCCCGGAGTAGCTTTCGAAACCGAGACACCATCAGTAAAAACAGTCCGAGGTAAACTTGTCTAAAGTTACCTTTTCCTGTAAATTTTGAAGAAAAATCTGCCATTGTGTAAGCTATCACAAAGCAAGGTATAAGTCGTTTAAACACTCTTATGAGTTCGAAAACTACGAAAACCACGCGCAAGGTCCTTTAATAGGCGTGCAGGCAAAGATTTAGCGAAGGGAAGAAATGCTCTTTGAAGTGGGAGAAGATGGCCTAAAATGATCCCCTTAAGAGAAAAACTTGAGTAAAATGACAAAAATGCTTGAATAAAACTTTGGCCCTTTGTTATCATTTTTTCTATATTTTGCATCATAAATATATTTTAATAATATTTTAAAAGTAGATTGAGTAATGAAAAAATATGGAATTTTAAGAAAGTGTCTAACGCAGACAGCACATAAGCTTAAATCAAGCTTGACATTTCTTTGAATTTCACGTATTAATACAAGATTGACATGTTCAATTCATTTTAAGCTTGCAGCAAGCTTGGAGAAGTCATTTGAACTGTCAAGCTTGAATATAACTTGATTACTGCTTGATTTGGAAAGCCACATCCACATAACAAATAATTTATCTCAGTCATAAATGTACTTGACCATAGAATTAAAAAAAAAAAGGATTCTATATTTCCAAATATGGAAATTCTTCAAAATAAAATGCAATTATACTACGAAATTGATTTCAAAATCAGTCGTTTGTCTCGATTTTGGCCAATAATGCACAACATGAGTGTCGCGATATTGAAAGCTTTAAAACGTGTGCTGCTTTTAAGTTTATATTACGATTATTTCCCTAGTAGTAGAGTCTATAAATCACACATAACATTATTTTAATTTTGATTCATCCCATGGAAAAATTAAAGAAACAGATCAGCATCGGCCACTGATCGATCTCGCCAGAAAACGGCGTGACGACCATAACAGTCACTTCAAACTTTAGTCATATCAGAGCGAGTCTCCCAAACCTTAGGTCCCGAGATCGATCGCGGACGCTTGATGGAAACAGATTAAAATAACTTGAAATTTCAGCGTAGAGGGGAAAATGCGTGGAAAAATAAAATATGTGGGGCGAGTTCGCCGACGGGTGCCCCGTGTATTTAGGAAAATTTTTTAAGCTTGAAATCAAGCTTGCTATGTCAAGCTTGATTCAAGCTTGCTACGTCAAGCTTAATGAAAGTTGGGCAAGTGTAAACTGGAACACTTGATTCAAGCTTGCATTAAGCTTACACGCTTGAAATTTTCAAGCTTAATTCAACTTTATTGACTTGATAAATCAAGCTTACTGCAAGTTTGATGCAAATTTGCTGTGCTGTCTGGGAAAGGATAATTTTACCCTCAACCAAAGGGCAAAATAATCCTTTATTTGAAAATAATTTTAAATGGTGTTTTTTGTTGTCAAAATAAACAATCTAAAAGTAATTATGACTATGCATAATGAAATAAAATAAGCCTTACTCGGTATGAATAATTGATTTTGTGAAAATTTAAAATAAAAAAATGTCACAAACAATAGAATGGAATATTTCAAAATCATAACTCAAAAATTATGGCTTACAATAAACGCAGAAATCAATTAAATAATATAATGGGTATTCACGCATTTTGAGAACGATTGAAGAGTTGCCATGACGCCTAAGACCCAGTACAGGAGTTTCTTTAATCGAGGGAACGTTTTACCAGGCGGTATCCCAGACAGCACAGCAAACTTGCATCAAACTTGCACCAAGCTTGATTTATCAAGTCAATAAACTTGAATTAGGCTTGAAAATTTGAAGCGAGTAAGCTTAATGCAAGCTTGAATCAAGTGTTCTAGTTTACACTTGCCCAGATTGCATTAAGCTTGACATAGCAAGCTTGAATCAAGCTTGACATAGCAAGCTTAATTTCCAGATTAAAAAAATTTTTATTAAAAAAAATATCCTAAATACACGGGGTGCCCGTCGGCGAACTCGCCCAACATATTTTATTTTTCCACGCATTTTCCCCTCTACGCTGAAATTTCAAGTTATTTTAATCTGTTATCATCAAGCGTTCGCGGCTGGGATCGAACTCGGTATCTAAGGGTTGGGAAGCCAGCGTCCTAACCACTCTGCCAACCTGAGTTGCGCTGATATGACTAAAGTTTGAAGTGATTGTTATGGTTATCACACCGTTTTCCGGCGAGATCGATCAGTGGCCGATGTGTTGATCTGTTGCTTTTATTTTTCCATGGGATGAATCAAAATTAAAATAATGTTATGTGTGATTTAGAGACTCTACTAATAGGAAAATAAGCATCACATAAACTTAAAAGCAGCACACGTTTTAAAACTTTCAATATCGCGACACTCATGTTGAGCAATACTGGCCAAAATCGAGACAAAGGACTGATTTTGAAATCAATTCGTAGTATATTTGTATTTTATTGAGAAGAATTTCAATATTTGGAAATATAGAATCTTTTTTTTAATTCTATGGTCAAGTACATTTATGACTGATGATAAATTATTTGTTATGTGGATGTGGCTTTCCAAATCAAGCAGTAATCAAGTTGTATTCAAGCTTGACAGTACAAATGACTTCTCCAAGCTTGCTGAAAGCTAAAAATGAATTGAACTCTCAAGCTTGTATTAATACGCCAAATTCAAAGAAATGTCAAGCTTGATTTAAGCTTATGTGCTGTTTGGGATGGTTTCTCCCTTTAGGTCATATTACTGGATGCCGCCGAGAAGCATAACAAATTTAGCAAGTGTAATTCCCATCTAAAAGCATAAAGCATACTCCATTCGGTGAACCAAGTCATATTTCTGTACATGACAGACTGCATGTCTAAATAAATAGGAAAGTTAGTGCCTGCCTTATAACGGATGTCATAAAACCCAATTTTAATTAGAATTCTATTTAGACGCTAATACTGTGACCGCTTGAATACTGATATTGCTTCTTCTTCTTCTTGGTACAACTACTTTATATGTTACCCGGTAGATAGCACTTCCTGTATCAAAGAAACATGTGACTCGTTTAGCAGCATTTCAACCATTAGCAATCGTGAATCCCGCTAGCATCATTTTGGTCTTTTTCCCTCTACCTTTCGTTGAAAAATACCATCTAGTTTGATTTGATTTTGGGAATACAACCAATTTTCTACACCAGCGTTTGACAACCTGCGGGGCGCGTCCTCCAAGGGGAGCGCAGAGCGTTTGCAGGGGTGGGGGGTGAGTAAAACCAAACACTAAGTAGTGATGCATGTTTTACTCAAAAATATATCCATTTTCGCTTAAAATGTTCATTCAAACTTTACTGATAGCATTATTTTGCAGAAAATTCGACTAAATGTTCATTGCTAAAGCTTAAAAATCTGAATGTATGCTGAAAAATGTGTGTATGGGGGGGGGGGAGCCACCGTAATTTAGCCTGTGTTGGGGGGGGGCGCGATGATAAAAGGTTGAGAACCGCTGATCGACACGAAGGATCTAGAAAGAGAGGGGAGGTGCCCTCCGTGGGTTTCTTACTATGGGATCCCTACCGTATTTACGTGAAGTTTCGGAGAAAAACACGATACCATCTGAATGAGAAAAGGAGAGATTAGGAGGCTGAAATAAGGTGATATGATATCAGTATAAGCAAAAAAAACTGAATTGTCTCATATGCAGAGTTACATTTTATAAAACGAATTTATGTTCAAATTTTTGGGGGCGTCAGAACTCCCTTAAAAATTTTCAAAATAGTGTCTTTTTCTTAGCAACGAGGAACGGGTTCTATTCTTGGCAGTGAGAAACTCATTACCAAGAAAAGGCTTTAAAAAAATTACATGGGTTCCGACTTCCTAACCCCTCTTCGTTCTGGCTACGTCACTGAGTTATTATATTTTTAATGAACTTCGTAAAACGCTTTTAATGGAAACAATTAAGGGAGTAGACTAGTCAACCTAGTCCATCAATGACACTGCACTACATGGCACGTTAAGTTTAAAGAACGAATTATCGACAAAACGAATTGAAAAATTCAACATTTATTTTTTTGGAATGATAATCATTTATAGCCGTAGCTTAAGTTTTGCACGATTTTCCGAAATGGCGCTTTGTTCTCCATTTTTTCAACTAAAGCTGTTAAAAGTGCTCATGCAGGCAGCCGTTTACACCAAAAGCCGTAGAAATAAAATTATATTTCCACAAACGTTAATAATCGTAGGAATGTTTTGCTTGCGTTTTGTTTCCTTCATGACATTTTGCACATTCTATTAAAATATCTTTATATGACATTAATTTTGAGAGCATTTTTTATGTTAGGGCTTTTTACTATATTCCAAGAAATGTTACCTAGCGCATTGCAAGGCATCTCTTGCACATGAGATAAAGTTATAAATTTAGAAGTATTTCTTGAATTAGTAGAAGAGATAATATCTAATCAAGGCATATAAAGAGTCTCCCAAGCGTTAAATGAAAGAATTATAAATAAGAACTTATCAAAGATTAATCTTGCTCGGGAATTAAACGAAAGATCTATTGTATCAAGATAAATCTAGAATTATTTGATAAAAAGCAAGCTATTTGAGCAAGGAGGTACTTTTTCAACACATCTTTAACACCACTATTTATTGGTAAATGTTATACTTCTATAATTTTATAGTCATCTTTTTAAATAATAGACATTGATTTTAAATTTATAAACAATTACTTTTTATCTGGAAAGTTTATTCTTTAAATTATTCTTAAATTATATATTTTTAAACGATTCATCTTCTTTTTAAGATTACAAAACAATAAAAATAAATTACAAAATCCTAAATTACATTAAACCCCGGCGGCCAAATTTACTGGAACTTATTAAGCGTTACCAAACAAATTTATGGAAACGATCCATTATTTTGAGTATAGGGAAATAACAACGGTTTCAAAATTGGCTAACTTCCAAGCATATGAGAAATTTTTAAAATGTTAGACGTGCCGCATTTTGTTGGTTTGAAATATTAATAGACCTCATGCAACTTTAATGCAGAGGTGACTTCACATAAACTTAGCAATAAAAATCGGTATTGATTACGCATGTTATGGAAACAAAAACTATTACGCTAAATATTACTGTTTTTTAAGTCAGGATTACAATTTATAATATAGACCAGACTTTAGATGTCATTAACGATAAATTTTACTAAAACTATATAAAATTCGGATTACCGATACTCTTACTTTGTTTTTACCGTTAAAAGACTATCTACAAATCTCTTTTGAATAACATTAATAAACCTTTTTTGCAAAGTAGAAACAGTTTTCTGAATATTATCTTCAATTTTGCTACATTATTTTTATGTAACATTAAATAATAGACAAGTACTGGTAGTTTTTTAATTTATATTTTAACTAATAATGTTTCTTTTTAAAAAATCGCGTCACTGAAGCTTTTTCAGCCATTTTAAGCGCTTTAAAATATTTTTGAAATGCCGTAGCGTAATTTAAAGTATAAAATAGCAAAAATAATAAGAATTTTACATCCCACATTCCTCAGACGATTTTTGAACAGATTGCATAATTTTCCTCTTCTCTAAATTAGCAGTAGTCATTTATGTGGTGACTGTGTAAAACTTTTGTTCAGTAAACGTCTGACGCAAAAGCCGAAGAGCGTTACAATTTATTTGTTCGTACATTAACATGATTTCTCATTGCACGCATACTATGTTGTCCTGCACAGATATTCGCTAAAGAATTGTTAATTTTACCATTCCAAACATCACGCTCTCATTCCAACCAGAAGCTAATTAAATTTTACGAAAATTAAATGTAGCAGGGAAAATAATTACAGCAATACGGTGCCTAGAATGAAAGGAATTTTGATTTAAATAGATTGCCTTTTTTGAGGGATGTAGTATCATCTTTAGTAATTTTTCGGAAGTGAGATCAATTATAGCCTTCGAGTTTCGTAATCATATTTTAAATGACGCAAGAGATGAATGTTTTAATTATTCAATATTAGATGTAATAATCTTATGATTAACTATAAATTATCAAATCTAGCACAGGGATAATGAATGTTAATCTTAAAGGGAAAAATATTGGTAAAACGCATTAAAAGAAACATTATTTACTAATTTTAAACCGTTTATTATTAATTTAATGCATCTGTAACATGTGTGCATCGGTTTTAAACAATATCTCAGAATTATGGCGGTTCAAATTACCAGAGAAACTGCTCAAAGACTTCTATAGTTAATATTATACCTTGATTTTAAAAACCAGGCCATTCGGTCAAATGGCATTGGATTTTCAGATTGTGGATTGTGGATTTTCAGTATGATTCACACACCACTCAAAATTGAGATTTTCTAAAGATTGTGGATTTTCAGTATGATTCACACTCAATTATTTCCCAGTATGCATGTAACAGAAACCAGAGTGTGCTTTAATTAAAAATATGGTAAAGTAAATTCGGGCGGTGCAATTCACCATAATGTTTTTATTATGTGAATGGAAACGAATTACAACTCATTATTATCAACTTTAATAGAAAGTAGGCCTAAAATGATAGCTTTTTTCATAGTGATAACGTATGATATAAAAAATATAATTAAGCATAATGAACTAAATACTTCTGAATTCCCGAGATTTAGGTTTTTTTTTTAATGAAATTGATCAAGTTTATGCATTAGAAGGACACTTTTAACACTGTCAACATTAAGCCTTGTAAAAGACTTTTGAAAATGTTTCATTCGAACAGAAAGATTACCATTTCACAAAAGCTTAACGAAGAGGAATTTTTCTTAAAATTCAACTATCTCTGATATTTGTCTGGTGTTGTGTGAAATTATTTTTCCTTCCCATTCGCAGTGTTGTGATGCATAATCGAAGAAATGAAAGCAAGAGTTCATGGTTTTATTGGAATCCAAAGCGAATTTCGATTGTGAGAAACCGAAGCCCGCAGAAGTCGTTTGAAAGATATCCTCCATTAATAACTGACTTAGATACAGGTATTTATGGTAAATGCCTCAGCATTGGGGCAAAGGAAGATAATGGTGCTTGAATGCTCAGTTCTTCAAAAGCGTAGCCTGGTTTGAATTTCAAAATAAATATCCCCGAAAATTTGCGATTACGCTTTATGTGTATCGTGCAAAAATTCCGATCATTTAGTCATCACTTATTTCATATATCCCCGGCTGAAAAGTTTTCCTCGTTATGACCATGAAGCAGTTGAATTCAGATTTAAATTGTTCACTTGAAGCGGTCCAAATACGGAATGACAGAAATTCACCATCTGCGCCCAGAACAAAGACGTTTGTTATGGACAGTATTTTTATTTATTTTCCAGAAAATGAGCCGAATAGGGTGTAGTACCTTCTTTGTCCCAGAAAAAGGGTATCAGGACATATTGTTGATTATTTGTTATCCCAGAACTGCAGGAAATGTCACAAGGCACAAATATTATGCAGGATGGTTCCCCACTCCATTTTTGTTGTGACATTCGATAGACATTGTAACAGATCGTTGTGTCTCCGCAGTGGTCCGAGCGCTAAACACCGTTCCCACTAGAACACAGCAAGTGAAGCAGCATCCGACTTGGACAGTGCTGTGGAAGGTGATCTCCTCTCTCGGCTGGACTGCTGTGGGACCGTGTACGTTAATAGAAGCTGGTGCACACAAAATCCGTCGTGGCTCCAATGTCCTCCAAGTTGCTAAACGATATCTCTGGGGGTGCCGATTTCAGGTGGTTGGTCCAAGATCTTAAATTGGTTCAAAATTAGGGAACCCCAAGAGAAGATGGACTACCTCCCTCGGCTCATTCGAATGGAAGTCCTCTCCTTCTGCCCCCTATATGGAGGATCTGGTATCTCTGTGCTGTTGCCAGAGGGCGTCAGAAACATCAACAACACAGATCGCTGTCACGTGATGATCAATCTTTTTTTTTTCGCACAGTTTGGCCTCCTTGCTCGCCTGAATTAGATTTCTAATTATGGAGAGTTTTAAAGAAAAGGGTCTACTCAGAGAACAACCCAGAATACTGGAATATCCGAAAAACTGCATTATCTGGCTTTTCCATGGAAGTAATCAAGATCAACTCTGTTCCGCTGTGTAGCACACTGTTTTGCCATTGGAAAAGGCTGAGGAACAAAGTCAAAATCTTTGTTCCTCAGCCAAAATCAAAATCTTTGACCCTTTCTAGAATAGTTTTCTTTTTTGAAACACCACCTTATTGGTGACTTTTAGTACATTTTTAATAAAAGTAAACTGTAAAAGCATGACTTGAAGTCTCTGTTGTCCAAATTTTACATCAATATGATCAGTAGAACCCCCTAACTTCCTGAATTGAGGAAGTTTAACTTTGATTTCCTTCTGTAAATGCAAAAATGTGCATGCATGTGTCAATTCCATGTGCATGCCTGTAAGATATTTATTACATAGATCACATATATCAAAATAAAAAAATTGTATTTTTCAGATCACAAAAAATGCAGAGATATTTTCTAGTGGCCTTTAACGTGTTTTAATTTTACTTTTAACTTCATATCCTGGAGCAGGATAGATTATTATTTTCTTGGTTCATGCAGCGAAAGAATTTCGATACGCGTTTTAAAATCACTAAACTACTATATAAAACTTTAATTTACCTGAAAGCTTCTCAATTTCATATAATCGATTAAATGCATTTTAAAATTTAACTTTAAAAAAATATACAACGAACGTCAGTCATCATATCTCTCGGGAGTAAATTTGTAATTCTAAGAGCATTCTAATTTAAAAGCAGAGTTTGCATGACATAATATTTTTGCGTCTAGCAATTCAAAAACGTGCTTCGACTTCAAAAACAGTTTATTATCAAAAATTTAAAACTGTACTTGAAGCACAAAACAAATAACCATGAACCTATAAATTTTCTGTTAGAGTCTGCACATTATATAATTAGTTTCGTTGAGAGCATGAATTTTAGATTATTATGGTGGACTTTTTATGCTTTCAAGTATGGGTTTGTGCTTCTGTACCTCTATGTATGTCTGTCTTAAACGCACAAACACATACATGTGTATATAATTAGGTAGTTTAAAAAATAAGGTAACAAGGTCTCTCACGGATGCACATATTCGAATGAAATTCCGTATCTAGGAAAAACTGACAATCACAGTATTCAAATGCCACTAGGAGGAGCTAGTTGTGTCGTAAGCACCGAAATTTGAGATAGAAAAAATGGAAGTGCTGATGGATACATTACAAAGTGCGAAGTATAATTCCATTTTTCTGGTCATGAAAACAATTCCAGCGACTGTTGTTGTTGTCACATGTTGAAGAACGCAAGTTTTCTTTTATAATTTCAGACAAATAACAATTATTAGCCAGCTTCGCAACTCCATAACTTATTATTCATTATACTTAGAACATTGTTGGCCAAATTTTTTGTCTCATTTCAACGAAAGGCATGTTTCTTTGTTTTAACAATAGGTGTCATTAAATTTATTTAGGTTAGAGTTGCTACAAATTTTGGGTGTCATAATAAAAGCCGCAGGTTGCCATGCCGAATACGGACATTGCAAAAATATGAAAATATGTAATTGAATGATTATAAAAATAACATTAGTAGGAAAATTGCAATTTCATTATTTAAATCTCTTTCACTGATGAAAGTTGGTAAAAATAACGAAAAATAATTTCTCTGGAGAGCAATATGATGTTGTTTACCTCCAAGAAAAATAAACATGGTTTTATTTCATATTGTCCAACCATCTTTATTTATTGCCCCTGGATATAGTGCTTTGTCCCACTACATAATGCGAAAAATTCACATCAAGGGCATAGTTTTCTTTAAAAAATATAGAAATAGTATCCTTTACCTCCGGGCACTGATGTGTAAGTGAAACAAACCTTCCAATCATTCTGAAACTTATTTATGTACGTATTTAATTATTTCAGAAGGCGATACTACAGTGACATAGTCAAAAGAACGTACTCTAGTAAGGGCTACATACAGCTCTTCCGGAATAAACACTGGATTAGATAGATCCATGAACATATATTGTCGAATGCATGCCTTTGTGACACATTTAGATTCATAGAGAATACTATTCAAATAGTAAACTTTAATATATATATATATATATATATATATATATATATATATGTATCGTGTTCTTTAATCTTCGCAACCATCGTCGTCGGCATTCGCTTTGCCGACGACTGTTAAGCCTAATAACTTGTTCATCTCCGTTTTCTCTTAGTCTCCTATCACTTAATAAATTATTGCATCTTTTTCTTTCTTGTCTTCCTTCCCATGTTTCTCTTGCTCGTATAGCTTGCCTTTGAGCATTTCTTAACTGATTTCGAAAATTCATGTCAATTAACAGAGAAGCCAAAACTTTCTCAATGTTCAGTACGGTTGCCGTTCGGCTAATGTTCACATCCAGCCTTTACCTTTCGTAGTGAGGGAATATCATCGATTTTATATGTAGCTTCTTTCCCAAGTTTCACTTTATTAGTATAGTTTCTTAAATTAATTATTCATATCACTAAACAAATTTCTACATAAATATTTCTTAATGACAGCAAATGCAGGCTTTCTTAAATTAGTATTCCTTAATTACAGCAGTTGCAGACTTTCAAGTTAGTGCTCAGACTGTTGACGTTCCATTCATAAGCTCCGTCGTTCAGCTAATGTATACATGTAGTTTTTGTTACTAAAGCGTAGAAATATCATCGATTTTGGTAGCGTATATATTAGTGTAATGCAAATATAGATTGTGTATTATAGAAATAGAAATCTGTTGAAAATCTTCTGTTGTATATGACTGTAGTATAATAAAATTATACTACAGTCAATAAAATATAAACGACTTTTTTTATAATTTACATGAATATTGGTTGTCCAGATATCGTATTCCATTTATCTACGGTGAAAAGGCAGTAATAAATCACGTGATAAAACATTTGTAAGTTACTTATTAGCTTACCTTCTTATTTCAATGACATTTAGAACAGAATATTTCTTATTAAAAATGGTGTGCATAGAACTTTTAAATATTTATCAAAATCACACAAAGTGATTGAATTACAGACTATGAAACACCTGGTCATTGAAACATATCCTTCAGTAAAACTGTTTTAATTTGCTTCCACAGTATTTCATTATTTAATGCACAGTGGGGGCTCGTACTTAGGCACTGTGGAGCTGCAGCGCCCATACAATTTTTTATTCCTCTGTCCTTTCTTAATACTTGTACCTTACACATTCATTAAGCTTCAAGTCAGTGACCGTCACGTAACAACGACAAAAAAAAAAATCGTCCTCAATATATAAAAAAATCGAAAAATATAATAAAAAGCTTTGCTCGGAGCTGTTTTCGAAATAGCTACTGCAAGCGTAGCGATAATTACTCCGCGCCTGCGCGAAGTCTTACACGATACGTGCCCATATAGATAGACAAAGCGAAGAGAGAACTGTAGAATTCACAGATCCAACCAGGGAGCGTTCGGTTACGAGAACTCTAATTTAGCTGATAAAAGCAATGCAGGGCCTGTTTAAATGAATTTGGTAACATCGTAGGCCCGTATTTCTTTCGCAAGTCTCTTTTCCATTCTCGACAATGAAAATTGTACTTCTTTAAATGTGAAAATTGCCCGAAAATGAGAGAACATTTTTGTTTGGCGAATGACGCAATCAATATTATTACTTGCAGTGAAAAAGTATAAATGTATTAACATATTGAAAAACACATTTCTTGTGTTAGTTTTGTTCCATTGCTGTTTATGCAAAAACTGCTGTCTTTAATGGTTTTAGAAATTCAAACTTTTGTGGATTTTTGCCAGTCCAAAACTTAAAAATTTACAAACTCTGCTCGTCTTAAAATCAGGTATTTTGTGAAGTTTCCTACTTGGCGTTTTGGGTGTTTGTTCACAAAAAAAAAGGAGGGAAGGGAAATCAAGCATTTAACTTTTATGAATTATGTATTAGCATTTATGACCTTGTGTGGATAAAAATTCTGAAAATAAACTGTCGTAGAAGATAAACCATTTATTAAAATGTAATATCTTAGTAGACTTATAAAATAACAAGGCATTGGATATATATAAAAATTTGTGTAAAGTAGAAATTATTATTTTTGACATACCATAATACTACTAGATTTTCTGACTCAACTGGTTTTCTTTTTTGAATTTTCGCAAATACGTAAATGCAAAGCTTTATAACAATTAATGTAAAAAAATAGTTTTGTTTTTTCTTCTTTGTTTTTTTACGTCATAGACATTTTCCCCATATTTATCTAATGTTACTTTTTACACAACATAAAAACAACAGATTATTTTTTTTAGGCAGCACCCCCATTAACTGAGGCTAGGAGCAGCCACTGCTAATGCATGTACACGTAGAGGGGCATTTGTGTTAGATGTTTTGTAATCAAATGACATGTTTTTCGTGTTTAAAGTTTATAATTTAATCTTAAAGTTCTCTTGGTAAAGAGAAGTTATTTTCCAAATATGAAGATCTGCATCCAAAAACACATTGGGAACAATGCTGCTTTATTTAAATATTTAAAAATACGACTGTCTTTTTTCTTATTTTATAAAACAATTCCATAAAACTATAAATGCGTGTAATGTATGAAACAATCCATTTATTTAATTCTTTCGCATCTTTACTAGCCAAGAAGGCTGATTTCAGAAATTTCAAAATACCGAATCAAAAATTTCTCTCGGATTTAATGGAAAACAAATAGTATTACTTACAAATTAAATTTATTTCATTGATAAACATGGCACACATATTTTAACATTTATTCACACTTTCGCCAGTAGAAAAATTTCTCATCTATCGATTGTTCCTCATCCTGTATTGTATTTTAATGGGTATACATAATTCATTTTGCTGTATATTAAAAAAAAAAACTAACTCGAAAATTATCTGCGTTCGCGGAGATGCTAATTTGAGGATTTATGATGAATAATGATAATTATACACATTTTTCAAGAGAATATAATATTGTGTTTGAGATGTTTTTCATTTTTATATATTTTCCATTTAAACTGTTAGAAAAAATGCATTATATAACGTATAGCGAGTAATTAGATGAATTTTATATATATTAAAAAAGACTTATTAATCTTTTTATTTTATATGGTACTTCAAAAGCTACTTCCTAATTTCAAAGATATGACAGATGTTTACAATTATTTTATACTTTGAACTAGCAGTGTTTATAATTTAGTTTTGAATCATTTTTAAATAAAATTTAGATATTCATTCATAATAAGAGAAATAGTCGCAGCTTCGGTTGAAGTTACTTCTATCAGAAGCTCAGTTGGAAAATGAATGCTGCTAAAAGTGTTCAGTATAAAACAGACAACGGGTGTGCCTGTATCACTGCTGTTCTATAAACACCACGTATTCTAAATGTACAAATACAAAAAATTCCCAGTGAATCTAGAAATTTATTTATTTATAGATAAACATAAATTTGTCTGCATTATGACCAAGTATCGTAATTACCTACAAAATAATCTCGAATGCCCCTAGGAGCAGTCGAAGACAATGTAACAGTTTCGTTTCTAAGGAAGTTTATTTCAGAGTGATTAGATAATAACCACGAGTTAAATGAATTGCTAAAATACTGTCAAAAATGTGTTGTTGTCCACATAACTTCCTTGTACTCCTGTTAAATTTTAAATATTTTGGATGAAATTAATCTGAACGTATTTCATATGAAATTCCTCTACAATACTTTAATAATAGGTTTACCGATTTCTTACTGAATATGAGCTATATCTCCAAGCTGAGTTCAGTTTGGAATATTAATTTTTTGGCATTTAATTGGCACTATATCGCGAAAAACGGCCAAACTAGGCAGTAGTTTACGAGGTTTTGGCCATAGTGATTGACCACAGCCTTTTAATGCGTTGAAGTCATTGGCGCAAATTGCCATGTAACATTGAAGGGGGGGGGGCAAAATGCATTCTGTTGTAGAGAATACTATTGTCAAATAGATGATATCTGACTTTTTTTATTTTAGAGGGGTAATTGTCTCTCTTGACCATAGTAAGTTAAGCCTATGATTGAAGGTATGCAATTCGGTTGAAGTTACTTCTGAATGAAGATTGGTCATAATGCAGATTGAAGGTATGCTCAATGTATTAAAAGATTTTTGGGTGACCCTGTAAAAATTGCCCAGTCGATTGCAAACAAAAAAAAGACATGCACAACTAGATGTTACAAAAGTTCTAAGTACAAAATTTTAACTTTCTAGGCTAAAAGTTTTAAGATAATTTTTCAATTTCATTTTAAAAATAAAATTTCAAAATAAAGAAATCAACCGTATATTTTTAAGTACTTAAATTACTTTTATAATATATAATGGTTTATTTTTTTAAAACTCTTTTTTAAATTGTCAAATTGCTGCATGTGACATTTTTATTTCGACTGCAAAAATTCGGCTAGACTAACAAGCTCCTGATTACTCTTGTTATCCGTGGAATGCATCGCTGAATTAGAAGAAGCATCTCAGAAGAAATTTACTTCCGAGGGAGAATTCTTTATCGAGGCATGTTTGTCTCGGGCAATTAAGGATAATGATTTCTGCCATCTAACAAATTTTCAACAGTCGGAAAGTGGGAATGGGATTAAAACACGATATTTCGCTCAAATGCTTTCTTTAAGAAGGTACTTTTATGATCAGTTGTTTGAAAGAATGTTCTTCAGTAATATTTTAATGCACATAAAAATAAATAAAAGGTATTTTTGTTAAAATGAGTTAATGCTGTTGAAAACTATTTATGATCTCTAGCGGAAAACCTTAATGCTTCAGAATAGTTTTTTTTTAATGAAAGCAATTGAATGATACCTAAGAGCGTCACAAAATGTGTCAAAGCGTAATTCCATAAGTTTTTAATATTATTCTTATTTTCTTTTCTTTAATTTCTAATTTTGCAGGTTGATTACAAATAAATATCCCAGTTTTTAAGAGCTATATTTTCAAAGCTGCAGAACAAACAAGAAATTTAGGAAAAATAAATCAATAACAGTATTGTAAAGTCACTGATAGTGTGAAGTTATATTTAAAGTTCAATGAGACCATCGCCAGAAATGGAACAATATCCATTCTGTAGCAGAATTCGACCCACGTACTTTTTCGAATTATTTTAGAATCTAATTATTTTATTTACTTTTGACTGATAATTTTACTATGAACTACCGTAAAAACACTAGCCAGTTATTATCAAAAACGGCATTGGAAACAAATCTATTGACAAATTAATTTTTTGTTTAAAAACCAAGTTTATTGTCAATATATATAAAATCATGCTGCACTGCAAAGGAATTTTAACATTAATTGCAATTACACCAGGTTTTATAGTTAAAATGTTTCATAATGAATAGTCATTTATGATGGTAAAATGAAATACTTTCTTTGAATAAAAAAAATAATACAGATAGCTGCAAAATTGCTTATGAGAATGAAGGTTTTTGAAATGGATGATTTTAAATTATATTGATTACTTGCTGAAGTACCCGTTCTTCGTACAAGAATGAGGCATATTTTTATTAAAAACTATGAAATAAGTCATGAATAAGTAAACAGACTTTCTGCATGCCATAAAATTTATGCTAACTCCCCTGGAAGTTTCAGGGAAGAAAAGTACCCGATATTTCTCACCTAGTTACGCTTCTGATATCATGAGCGAATTTCTTCTTATGCTGCATTGCTATCGCACAATTAAAACAAACTTTAAAATCTTGAACTCATTTCCGTCGTTCGAGGTTAAGGTATATTTAAGCAGGATAATATTGGTCCTCGTATTGTTAGGTTTATTAGTTTTCCTTCCAAGTGTTAGAGATATTCCTCACACCAAATTCCTTGCCTCTGATTGCAAATCTGCTTGTCTCTGCTCACATAGAGAAGAATGCTGATTGCAGAGGGATAGAATAAAAACAGCCCTTAAAAATAAATCTTAGGATACTCATTAAGAATATTTTCCGTTTGATTTTAAGTCGTCATAGGACTTCTTGTTTGTTATATTGAGTAGCTTAATTCCGGGATTGATGGATCAGCCAAATATTTAGTTAATTCACCTCTTCATGTATGGCACAACTATCTCATTGAGACACTTATAGAGATTTTGTAAGGCGTGTTACTATTTGATAGTCAAAAAATATAATAATTTTTCAGCTAAGTATCATTGTTGCTGTTGGTGAGTCAAATAATTTTTTCATATGGTTATAATTCTACAATTAAAAGTTTTATTTTATATGTGGTTTATCAGGTTTTGATGATGCAATCTTGGGGAACATGCGTGCTTTCAAATAACCGAAAATGGTGACGTGAAATCCACATTGCCCAAGTACAACCCACCAAATATAAATTTGGTGGTTTGTACTTGTCATCCGCCGATCGGGAAAGATGGACCGCACCTAGGCGAGAGAGATGGACCACGTCTAGGCGGGAGAGATGAACCAGGTTTTGTGTCAATCTTAAGTGATAGCACATAAAAACAATTTCATATATGTTAAATGTCACATAGTAATTCATGTAAACTTAATAAATTAATTAAAATTAATTTAATTGCAAGTAAGTTCATTTTAATTTTCACGTAATGAAAATAAACATTTATAAACTTAATACATGTAAACCTTTTTCATTATTTTATGGTGGTCCATCTTTCCCATCCATATAGTCCATCTCACCCATATAGTAAATATTTTTAAAAATCATAACAAAAAAGTTTCTTTACATATATGATCATCTGCATTAGGATTTTTGTAAGAAATATCATACACTATATGTATGTATTGTGAAAAGTAAAATATATATAAATATATGGCTTATAGAGAACGAAGAACAAACGTGGTCCATTTCTACCGGAATTGCCCTACTAACATCTAACCATACTTACTTATATTTATGCGACTGATACAGTGCAGAGCTTCATTATATAGTATATACATATGTATTTGCAAGCGTAAATTGATTACCTCTTCATTGTATTTCAATTTTAATCGCACTTTTAATTTTTGCAGTTGTCATCGACCGCGCTAAAATACTAAAGCATATATGCTTGGTGTACAATCTAAATTACACAACGAGTACATAAAATTGCTAAAAGGAAACAAAAACATAACATTTTTTCTAAGTGCTAAGTGTCTTCTGGGTCACTATATTTTACTGAAATTAATAAAAATCTATCAAAATTGCTATTATCATATATTTGCAGATCAGAAACTTTTATTCTATTCTATAATGCATTTAAAATTAAAAATTTTATATGAATAAATTTTGGTGTATAGCTTATTTAAATAAAATATTTATATATATTATAAGTAAATGTATTATTTAAATAACAAAGTCGTTGATTGATCTAAAGCATCTACTTGGACGTTACAAACATTCATACTTTTGATGTATGAGAAAGCTATTCAGAAACATAAAAATTACCAGACTGAATAAAAGCATTCAGACATATTGATATAAACTTTTGATATTAAAAAAAATACTGTTATAAATCACTTGTCGAAGACACTAGAAGAAAGTACATGTATAACTTTAAAGCCCTTGTTTAAAAGTGATTCATCTTCATTTGTAAGAAAATTATGATTAAATAAAAAAAGCAGTCACTGAGATTTTTTGCAGTTAAGAATTTTATCAGTTGTTACTTGAAAAGGAATTTATTCTGCAAGAAAATAGAAAGTGTAAGTTTTAAAATGTAAAAAATATGCATTTTTGACTATGCATTTTTATTTGAGAGTTTAGTTTCTGCTTCTCTCTTACTTTCAAATGAAAAAAGATATTCTTGATTGTGTATTTAGAATGTAAATCATTCTAACAGCTAGTTTTTCATATGCTGTTTCATACTTATGTATTTATTTATGAGTGCATCTTTTTTTGAGCATATATCAATTGTTGCATGTTTTTCCTTTGACAATGTGTTGCAATTGTTTCTTAATACCAAGCAGTATTTTCTGCTTTATTTATTCTATAAGCACATAATTAATAGTTTATTCCAGAACTCATGAGCTTATTGTATCGCTGTGTCACTTTAATTTATTTGTCTAGCGATGCATTGGTTTATTTGCTACCTTTACATTTAACTATGTAAAGTTTCTTTTTCCAGGCACATTTATTAACGTATACTGCACTTTATCTACATATTTTATGTTAACAATTTCGAGATTAATATTTATTTATACGTATTCTGTATGTTACTGTAAATCAGACAATTTATTTGAGACAATAGGATTTATTTTATGTTTCTATGCTTCAAGTATATATACAGGGTGTCCCAAAAAGGTGTTAACGGTCTTTAATTCTTTATCTATTAGAGATAAGTGGCGTATGTGAATTGAAAAATGTTCGAAATATGGAAGGAAATAAGACTCCATTAAGAAAAAAACTCCTCCCGTTCATTTTCAAAAAGTTATACTTTTAAAATTCGTCTACCCCCGTACACTGATGAGGTGATGTACCAAATTTCAGAACTACACCTTTAAAAGTGTCAGAGATATAACGATAAGTATAACGCTGATTTAAACCACTTTTCAATGGCTCTCGAAGGGTAAAAAAAACCATTTCTGGGGGTGTCGTACAGAAATTACGAAAGAAAATCTTTTTTTCATTCTAGCAATAAACGTTCGTATTCAAAATCATGTATAGTCTCCGATCATTTTCTTTAAAGATATCTCTGAGACGTTGTATGAAGAAAGGCTCAAATTTAGTACATCGCCTCATTAGTGTAAGGAACACATTTTACTAACTGGGAATGTTTTTGCATGGTCGGGTATTTTAAAAATGTATACAAATTTAAAAAGTGTAACTTTATGTAAAAGAACGAGAAGAATGTTTTCTTAACACTTATTTCCGACCTTATTTTGAGCATTTCTTTCAATTTACGCTGCCCACTTATCTCTAATAGATATATAATTAAATCCCGTTACCAACTTTTTGGGACATTCTGTATATGCCATTCTAGAAGCATTGTTTACAATACTAGAAACTTTGTTTACAACACAGGTGTCATAATGTTTTGACACGTGTTTAATTTTCAGTAACGCAGACATCAAAATTTATGATAAATTTTCTAAACATAATTTTAAAGGAAACAGGTTGAATGAACAAAATAAACGCTTTTTAGCCTCCGTTAAAGCACTAGAAAGGAAATCTTGCATGGAAATGGCCAAACCACAACTTGTGATAGTGTGATCGCCATACTTCTTTACAGCTCTGGATGCTACTTTGATTCAACCGTCAATTTAAGATTTAGTAAATTTATTTAATGTCAGTTTTAACTTCCTATAATGGGAAATAATCAATCGGAGATAACATAGAATGTATCAATCGTCTATACCGCAAAACATTCACTTGGAGCCGCCTTTTATAGATTAACAGTGTAAAATAAAATTCCTCGTTTTGTTTGAAAACAAAAGTAAATTTATGAATTCATTGTAGAAGATTAAAAATAATTACTTTAAAGCATGTTTTAAAAGAATTTGTTATGATATAATGCCGGACATTGTCTCTGTAAAAATATGATAATGTCGCTATGGCAAAAGGGAAAACATTAAATCCGTCATCAATTTTGCTGCAAAGCGTTATGGAAGAAAACACTTTTTTATTATTTTTTTTGTAATTAATTTTATGATATTTAATTTACGATGACGCATTAAAATTTTAACGTGAAAACAACTTTACGTCATTTGCCCATTTATAATACCATCTAACTGCGTCAATCTGAAGTGGGAGTATTTACTGTATATCATTGTGACTATCACAACGCTTATAGTTTAAAATAAAATATAACGCTTTTTTCACACATGAAGTTTTAATAGTTGTTTTCTTTGTATAGAGTAGAATGGTTTTGATCAATTTTAATCCTTTTATTTGAAATTATATTTCCTTTAATTTGCAACGCCTGACTACGCAAGAACGTGATTGATCCCATCAGTGCTGCAGCCTTGGAGCACAGCACTTTGTGTTGTAAATTAACTCACGAAATGACGTAATGACGTTGATAAGCCAATAAGAACCTTGAATAAGAACGTTGATAAGAACCTTGTGCAACAAATTGACACAGTCTTTACATCACAACGTGTTGGCGTTACGTTTACACACCCCCCCCCAGTTGTGCTGTGGTGTAGCAGTAAATATATTTTTTTTAGTGTATCATCGTATGTACATGTAACATTAACATTTCAAGATTTCATTTTTTAATGATTTTTTAAAATAAAATGAAAAAATTGCAAAAGTCTTTGCAGTACTTTTGTCTTTTAATCCTTTTTAGCTTAAATCTGAATATTACCATTGTGTTACATATATGAGAAAAGTCTGTAGGATTAATACATAAAATTTGGATCAATGCATGCATGAATAAAGGACGCTTTTAGTCAGGTAAATTAAATGATTATTAGTAAGAGACACTTTGAGGTTAGATCTTCCAATTTCTCTTATTTCTTGCCTTATCCATAACAATGATATTTGAAGTACTAACGCAAAATGCTAAGCCCATGGCAGTAACGAAAGAAAAGCCGTAACTCTTATGGAGCAATTAATTAACAGAGCTGAAGATAATTAATTAAGAAAGTGGAAGTGTTGTTTTACTCACTTTTTTGTTTTGCTTTTTTATTTTTTCCTATTCCACAAATTTTCTCAAGCAGATGTTGGATAAAATAATTAGCTCACGAGTATGACAATACTTTCTAAGCTCATAGTTAAAAATATCGAAGCACCACAATGGGATTAATCGAATAAAGCTAAAGTGTGTCTTTCAAAAAAGGACTTTTGCAATAATTATTGTAATTGGTATTAAGTAGATAAGTTTATGCTTAATCTCACATTTGCTTACAACAGGAATCGAACTAAGTTTATAGTAAGAAGAACGATAAAAAGTAAAGTTATAATTTAATAATAAAAATTATTTCAGATTTTTAAGACAATAATGAAAATACAAATATGCATACTTTTAACTTTTTAACATTTTTCAACAGTTACAAATTATTCATATTTTTCACTTTCCTGTTTATCTCCGTTCTGACTTCCGTAAATATCTATCGACTTCTATGAAATTTATGCGTAGTATTGCTTTGTATTATATCATATTATACTGAATAGAATGCATCTTGGAAAATAATTACAAATTTATTGGGCGAACCAAGACATTCACTACATTAGTATCTATTATGTAATCATTCACTGTACATTGTTTAATACGTTCATCTGTTTAAAGCTGCTTTTCAAAAGAATACTGTTTGTGTAAAAAAAGAGTGCATAACACTTGCTTCTTTTTTACTGAAGCAAGCTAAAAAAATCAATGCAATGACAAGTAAAAATACTTTATATCTTTGTTTGCTTTTTATATTGCAATTATTCTGTTGTAGTAGTTGCACGCAAACCGATCAACAGCATATGCAAGACATATGCGGGCATTTTCAAAGACGTTAGCTGGATGCAATTTTGGGAACAGAATAGAAATCGCTGTCATTGAATCTTTGCAGCTATTAGAGAAAAAAAAAATTATAAAACTATTAAGCAGAAAAGTTGTGGCCGATTGCTGGGGATCGCAAACAAGTTCGTGGTGGAAAATACTTTATAATCGAGGTTAACATATTTCTCTTTTGTTTCTTCAGCAAATGCACTGTCTAATTTGCAGTGTTTAACATTGCTTATTTGTGCACTACGAGAACCACTTATTAAAAATCCTTCTTTACAGTTAGATGGGGTCATTGGGGTATTATAAATTTGCACTGCTTCTAAAAATGAGAGAAAAGTATGAATAGTGAAATTTTAGTTCTATACCTATTGTAAATTATTTATAAATAAACTTCTAATGAGTGAAATTACCTTTCTGCTGGTGAAAGTGCTTTCATGTGGGTGTAGAAGGGCTTTTATACAGGGTGTCCAAAAAGAAGATTGTAACGGGCTTTAATTCTTTACCAATTAGAGATAAATTAACAATGTAAATTGAAAAAAAAATGCTCAAAATAAAGTCGGAAATAAGACTCTTGCGAAAAACAATCCTCTCGTTAATTTTCAAAAAGTCACACTTTTTAAATTTGTATATGACCTTCATACAAAAAAAAAAACATTCCCAGTTAGTAAAAAGTGCGTCATACACAAATCAGGCGATATACAAAATATGAGAATTATTTTTAAAAAGTGTCAGAGATATAAAGATTAAAATTATGCTGAATTAAAACACTTTTCACTTGCTATCGAAGGGAGAAATCAAGTCAGAAGATCGCATTTCAGGGGTCATACAGAAATTAAGAAAGAAAATAATCACATTTTTAAGCTAGCAATAAGCATTTACATTCAATTTGATGCATAGCCCCCGATAATTTTTGGTTAAAGAAAGAGAATTTTTCTGATGAAAGGTTGAAATTTCGTACATTTTCTCAATCGTATATGATGCACATTTTACTAATTAGGAAACTTTTTTGTACGGGGGTGTTATACCAATTTAAAAAGCGTAATTTTTTTAATTAACGAGAGAAATTTTTTCTTATTTCCGACCTTACTTTGAATATTTTTCATTTATATAATTCACTTTTCTTATAATAAGAATAGAGAATTAAAGCCCGTTACCCCCTTTTTCGGATAAGTTGTATACGCTTATGAATGCTTTTATGAGTGTTTATTCGTTTTTAATACTTAAACTGTTTCGTAGATTAAACCCAAATGTTTGACAATGATTAATTTGAAAAATGCTTAAAGTGCTTTGTTTGATGTAGGCTTTACAAAAATGTTATTCGATATTAGAACGGATTTCAGACTGATTTTATAAAATATCAGCAATATTTGAGACAAAAGAAAAAAAAAAGATTTATAACAATAGATTGCGTTCAGTTAAACAATCGAAAAAAATTAATTAATTAAGCAGGACATATAACGTCTGCAATGCATTGTAATATCTAATAAATAAAAATTATGTGTACATGTTGACCAAAACATTTCTATAAACCTGCTTTATCAGCTTTGGTACCAACATAGTGAATATATGAGAGAGAGATTTTTAAAAGGAGAACGCACATTTTGTTCAATCAAAATATAAGAATGGAAAGATTGCTATGATTTTTCGCTATTTTCTCTCTCTGGAAGTAAAGTACTGTAAAAATATGAAAAAAATATCTTGCATGTATGTAAAATCAACTTATTTATTCAATACTCAAATAAAGTAAAATATTTTTTCATATTTTATAAAATCTTTCAGATATTAAATACAAAAAAAATATGTACTCTTTAAACAATACTTGAATACACATCCATACTCTTATTTGATTTTATTCTTCTTATTTTTTTTAATTAGGTAAGTGCAACAATAATTTGTCATCCTGAAAACCCAATGAAAAAGTGCATAGCATCAAATTTGCAGCTTTTGGTTTTAAACTAAAGAAGTTTATTTCAAAAATATGCATTAGAATAATTTTTTCATTCAAATAAAAAATAAGCAAGAAAAAAACTAGTGCATTTATAAGAAAAGATCTTTTACGTTTTTGTTTGCATGAAGGATTCTTTTTTTCTCTGAAAAGAATATTTTTTATAGTATATGCGCTTTGAATAAAATCCTTTAACTATATGCATACCATAAATTGAGCTTTCAAAAATTGTATTTTCTTTTTTAGGGTAAATTTAAAATTTTTAACGACAGTATGTGGTTTAGAACTCAAAAGAGAATTTAAGAAATTATCCTAAAAAAGTGTGATGTATCGTATGTTTCAGCAAATTGAGTATTGGAAACTGAAAAAAAGAAAAGAAAAAGGCGAATATTTTACATATACTTTTGTTAGCTCTTTTAAAGATATATTGAAGTTGAAAAATCGTACAGACTTAAGTATATGAATTTTTTTATTATTATATAAGCATATAGAAATTTACTATTGCTGAAATATAAAAATTTACTTTTGCCAAAATAATTTCTAAATTTTAAAATCTTTCTTTATCATGAATAGCGTTAGTTTCCATGAAACCAATATTATGCATGGTGCATATTTTATTCACTAGTTTAAAATTAGCCTGCTGCCTATTCATACAGCTAATTCCTAGCAGTGGCGGATCCAAAAAAATTCTGGAGGTGACACAAAACATTATTTATCACATTGTCTTATATAATCACTAGAATTTACAAAACAAGTCAATCTTCTAGAGTGTAAATTTAGTTCGTCTGGAGGAGCACGTGCCTCTGTGCCACCCCCCCCCTCTGGATCCGCCTGTGATTACTAAAATATTTTGGACCATAATATATAGAACATTCATGAATATTTGCATATAAATGTAGAACATTCATGAATATAATCTGCAATTGTGCCGTTGTTGCTTCAGTGAGGTATCGCTTATTGTTCCCAATAAGTCTGTAAGTCGTTTACATGTTTACTAGGAGTTGTCCAATAATTTCTTTTGCTTACTGGAGGTTATGCGCTTTTTGCTTTGGAACTCTTCTAACCATAGTTTCAGTCAGTCAAGTCGTTTACATGTAGTCTATATAAAACATGCAGGCAGTTTTACAGTTTCTAGAGACAAAATGCAATATTTCTTGTTTTCCCGATGATTAGAAATACGCAACCAACAGTTAAAAAAGGTGACCGAAATCAACAAAGATCTTCATTAAAATCGAACAGTGGTTGAATTCAGAGTAAGCATGCATAGTTGAGGTACAGCATAAAGATTGTCACTCACGAACGAGATTTTCTCAAAGTTTGGATCGAGCAGACCAGGTGTGGTGCTTTTCCGTGGTAAAAGTAACTTTTTATTCCCATTAGAGAAAGCCAAAAGTGATCGTATAGTGATGTGCCGCAAACTAACCTTCCTAGCTAGTACTCCTGTAACTCATCTAAATAACATACGAAAAGGGTACACACAAAATACTGGAAAGAATTTAACAAATTTAAACTGAAAACATAATTTTATTTGGGAGACTTAAAATTATTTCCTAAAAATTACAACCAACAAGCACAAACATTTCCTTGGCTAAGATGTAGAAGTCTGGGGAGATGTGGTATTAGGAGACGATATTTAGATTGATAGTACAAAGCGGCACTTTGCAGGATAATGGAAAAAAATAATATATTCACCAAATCAGACGCGTGGATTAACAGTTGATGTTCTGGAGATCTCCGCCATGAGGAAGCAACGTCGGCGTGTCTCACACAAAACAAAACAAAAAAAAAAAACATGTTACGTCACTTGTTATATGTAACTTGTCGCAATAGCATAGACCTTTTCATATGTCATCATGGTAAGGTTTTTTGCAACGCTTCTGGATCACTCTTCTCTGGGTTTTCTTTTCTTCTTTTCTTCTCGTTTTCGCAGGGGCTCCTAATCGTATGCCCCTTATTTACATACGCTGGGGAGGGTTCTAATGGATGCCGCATCCGCCCTAAGCCGAATCATCGTGCCGAGGCGGAGGACTGTTGCCCTGTATATTTCGATGTGCCATAAATATTTTTCTTTTGGAGACTTATTGTGATTAGACTCTCACTATCATCGACAGTCTGGTGACTATTCCAATTTATTGCCACCCTGTGTGGTCTTCCAGTTATAAAAACACCAGTCTTCTTGGGATTTTTCTCTTTTTAAAATAAATTCCCGTATCATGCCCTTTTACGCGCCGACAGCAGAATTTGAGAAATTTTTCAACGTTTGTGGTGGTTCCCGTAAGAAATGAGACCAAAACCAACTGAAGATGATGCTATTGAAATCCCCAAGTCCTTCTCTTGAGAATTTCCGTCAGGAATATTCTCTCCTTTCGTGGTCGAAGTTTCCGTTGAGAAAATGCCTGAAGCTTTTTTCTGAGTATTTTCAGTAATTACTCGACTTTCTTGAGTCATCAGAGATCCGCCTAGGGAAACTACGTTGTGTAAATAAAGGCAGTTTCTTCTGTCTCGTCTTTGAGACGAAAGAAACAAAAAGGTTAATGCTCAGTTCAAAACTTTTAAATGTTTTGAAGGCTATTTTAAAATTTTATCATAAAAATGCAATACAATTGGAGCGGTTTAGGCCTTTTTTAACACTTTTCAACCAGGTTGGAAAGTTTTTATGTCGGTTTTTCAATGTCTTTTTCATGCTGCAAATATACATCAATTACTAGAAAATTTATGTGTAATTTGTATGTGCTATAATATACCATGCTCCTATTGAAAATGATGAATGTACCATTTATAGTTCCTTCACAGGAGCACCCAAAACAATATCAATACATTACGTTGTATGGGCAGTCACTGTTTAAAGCGTGCTTTAGAGATAATTGGCTATTTCTATCAAAACAAATCTGACACATGCTTTAATTATTAAAAAATAATGCTTTTCATCGAAATGTCTGTAGCATTTATATTTCTACTAGAGCACTCAAAAGAACTCCAATACATTACGGTCTATGACAATTTACCGACACTTATCCATTTCAAGCAAACACTGTAGACGTCTATGACAGTTTATTCTACTTTTTAAAAATGATAATAACATTTAAAATTTTTATGCATGATCTCGCAAAATTACACTAATAGTAATATATAACTTTTTTCAGGTAATTCCAAAATTTCACAAAATTTGACTGCAACACATCACCGAGTTCAGAGCAAAAAAATTATTGTGTTGGAAAGTGTCTTATGATCGATACATTTGGCATGATTTATCTTTCTTGTATTTTTTTTTCCTTGTGTGCGCTACTGTTACATTATGGTGATCCTTCTGTGTTCTATAAAACCAAAGAAAGCACGAGAATATATCACGTCTTCGCCTGTATTCGAGTAGCTATTTCTGACACCAAACACGAAAAGTATCTCAAACAAGTTTCGCTATCATTTCTTTGAATACAGTAACATTACGTACAATATGCAGACGGTAGGAAAATTAAATCAAGTTATGAATGCAATATAGATTCAAGCTAAACTCGTGTTAAAATTCCGGATGTATTTAGATTCACCAATTTCATTCGTAAATTTTTTTCACAAGCACAAAGGGATCATTCAACTCTTCAAATTCAAATAAATAAATTTTGGTCTTTTAATATCTGCTCTTGCGTGAAAAGAAATGATGACATCAGTAACTCCTGAATGCAAATAGCTAAGCTAATTTTTGACTATATATTCAAAACATTGGAAGCCCTTCACATTCTATATTTCACATTTCAAGTCGTTATACATATTAAGTGAGTATTTATATGTCCTGATACATATTTGTTGAAAATCTGCTAGTGGCTGCATGTTAAAATACTCCAACATGTCCAAAAAACGAAAATAACACTTTATTCGACATATCGGAGTCCCGAATCTCACAGTCACAGTGGGTCTTTAGATATAACAGCAATAACACTATTCAAATGGCAATATCAATCGTTTAACTCTCCTCTTTACATCAGCAGTTCGTCATACTAACTCGACAGCGAGAGAGACTGTATTTATAGATTTCCAAGCAGGAAGTGACGACATATAGGACGTGGTATCATATGTCTAGATTTTTTCAGTAACTTCATTTCTAATTGGGATGCAGCAAAAATTCCACTGGAAGTTTCTATTCGTCTTCGAAGTCGTCAAATTTGTCGCCAAGTTTGACGCCAAGATCAGGGGGTCACATACTCATTTCACTTGCAACAATGCCTGCACAACTCTGTTTCCTGCAAAACACGCATTAGTGCAGGAAATCATTACAATTTTGTAACAATATTGTGTTTCTAATTCTTTTCACAGAGTAGGCCAAAAATATCTTTATCATCGATGAAGTAACTTGCTAGCAGCAAGACATAACCACTGACCACCTTTCACCCACCCAAAAAATCACTGTGAATGGTGAGTGAAGAATAACTTGCAGAAACTCAGATATTTTTCAGGGCATTTCGTTCTCTTGATCTCACTTTAACGTGACATTTGTTCTCGCCAGATGCTCTATAGATTGTGTTTCATCAATAAACCTATAAACATTACTCATCTGAAGATCAATACGATATCAATATCCTTCCATAAATTTAAGATACAGCAAGAGATGTGACAAGCCGTTATGAAAGATTTCATAGACGGTTTTGGATAAAATGTATAGTGCTACCTTAGAATTTTTTAACAAATGTTTCTCAAAAAATAATTTCAAACACTTTATACTGTCATATACATGAATATATATATTTGTATTTAAACATCTTCTGTACATATTTGTGTATTTAAATATATTCTATACATATTTGCGTATTTGAATATATATTCTCATTTTAAATTTTTAATTGTTTCTCTTAAATCTAAAAAAGTAGTATTTTTATTTTCTGATCATTTTGTGTTGAATTTTTGTTTTTGAACATTCGTTTCCATTACATAGAATTGTGCGATAAAACAAAACACAACAAACACAACTTAATATATATTTTACAAATTTATTTTTTTAATCTACAGCTTTTTATATGAATCCGCAAAATGTGTTTAAAATTTTAGAATCACATGGATTATTTAATATGATTTTATGATGGACATTCTTTCAATTACAAATAATTATAGCTATTAATTAAAATGAGAGGTAGTTTTTCATTTATTACATTTAGAATTAAATTTTGCTTGCTTACATTGAACAGAGTTTTTTTTTTTTAAAGCCATAAATTAATGTAATGCATCAAATACATTAAGATGATTTCAGGCTTAGAACACGCGGTCTGCTTGACTCCCGTAATGAGAAAATCTATTTAGTATTAACTCCTGCCTGATATAGTTAGCATTTCTGATTAGTTGAGTTCTGTTTAAGGATTACACTCCACCTTAGCTTCCACAAATCGGTTTCATTCGTATTCTCCATGAATATCGGTTGAGTTCGGTCTCTTATTTTGTGAATTATACCTAATATAAATGGGTATCGTATTTCTGCGTAATCCCATTGCTCAAACTTTCCGTCAATGCTAGTTGGATTATACATATTGGTAGCAAATGAATGATGAATAAACTTGAAATGCAAGCATATTCCGCTTAACTAATCGATTGGTAACTGAACAGGAGATCCTTATCAATAATTTATAATAACATTCACTTATGAACATTGATTTTAATAGCTACGAGTTTATTATGATGGAATGCTATAAAACTAAATTCAAAATTTGCATAAACATAAGCACTGCATTATATATACTATACGGGATGTCCCAAGAAGGTTGTAACACGATTTAATTCTTTATCTATTAGAGATAAGAGGGCAGTGTAAATTTTTAAAAAAATGGTCGGAAATATGACTATGTTAAGAAAACATTCCTCTCGTTCATTTTCAAAAAGTTACTATTTTTAAATTTGTATACAACTCCTCGTACTAAAACATTTCCAATTAGCAAAACGCGCCTCATAAACTAATGAGGTGCTGCACGAAACTTGAGCCTTTCGTCATACAACGTCGCAGAGATATCTTTAAAAAAAAGATGATCGGGGACTATACGAGATTCTCAATGCAAACGTTTATCGCTAGAGTGAAAAAAGAGACTTTCTGTCGTAATTTCTGTACGACCTCTGAAATGCGATTATTCGACGTGAAATTTTCCCCTTCGAGATCCGTGGAAAACTGGTTTAAGTCAGAGTTATATTTATCTCCATATCTCTGACACTTTTTAAGGTATAATGCTCCAATTTTGCATGTCACCTCATAAGTGTACAGGATACATTTTACTAACTGAGAATGTTCTTGTACAGGGGTGGTATACAAATTTTAAAAAGTGTAACTTTAGGAAAATGAATGAGAGGAATTTTTTCTTAGTCTTATTGAACAATTTTGAACATTTTCTTCAATTTACACTGCCCTCTTATCTCTAATAGATAAAGAATTAAAGCCCGTTAACACCTTTTTGGGACAGTCTGTATTTCTGATGATTTTCGCAAATTGGAACAAAATACGACATCTTTTCTGTCACAGATTTTTAAGGGAAATAATTTTTTTTTTACTTCCTTATCCAGCATATTGTACTATCCAAAATATTTTATTCGATTCCTAATGAAAAAAAAATCTCTTTAGCTGTTGTTACAGAACCAATACATATGGTACAGAAATGACAGGGACAGTGACCGAAATGATAAAAACTTTTTTACGGTTCTAAAATTGTAAAATAAAATAATGAGTACCCAATAAATTATAGTTTATTTTAATAATAATTCCTCCTTCCGCCTCATGGGAAAAAGTGTAGAATTTGAGACAATAATTAAAATAACTCCTACGAGTACTAAAACTAAGCCCTACTAGTTTTCTAGAGCATTTAGCACAAAAATCCTAAGAGTTAATACTCAAGAATTTTATGTTTTTTATTTAATAGAAAATTAACGAATGTTAAAGAAATATAATTTTAATTCAGAAAAAAATGAGTACAAATTAATTTTAAATTTTTAGAATTAAAATTATATTATGGAATAAAAGGTAAACGTTCCAGAAATAAGCCACTTAAGGATATTTCCTCAATTATCATCTTAACTTTAGAGAAGTTTTCTTAATCTATATTTTTTTACGGTTGTTCAAACTCGTATCTAAAGTAATAATCATCTAAAATATCAAAATAATTTTGGTATAATTTAAAAAATAAATTAAAATTTAGGTCACTTTTTTGCACCAGAGATGGACATAGCAAAATTTTGACGTACCAGTAGTGAGCACACCAAAAGTGCACCTCCTAGACTATCAAATAGCTACGGAAAGTAGAATGAAGTCCTTATAAATAGTAATAATGCTCATGCATTACTATTATACTCTGTAAAAATACAATAAAAATGTCAGATGAAATGTTTTATTTATAGATTCTAAACACATGAGGTATACATTGTTCTCATGTGTTTAGAAGATTTAACAACCTATTTTTCAATAAAGGATTATGTTCCTAGTTATATGTTAATTCTCGGTCTTTCATTGTAAGTTCTGGTTTGAGCATTCAATATATTAAATCTTTATACGTTATGTTGAATAAATCGTTTCGAACTATTGTGATTATTTTCTAAATTTTATTCGTTGAACATATATTTATTCATCCTTACACAACCCAAAAATACACCTATTTTGTGCATTTCTTTTACCTCCCATGAGGGACTTCCGACGAAATTGACCATTGTTCAGCTCTAATTTGTCAGAGATAGGCAATTCTTTTTCTTTGCTCTCATTGCTATCAAAATCACTCAATTTATTCATGATAGAATCATTAAGTGAAATTGAAGACTCAATGAAGATATTCTAGTTCTCTTTGTGTGGAGTTTTTTCTTCTCATGCTCCATTTCAACAGCATTTGCATTTTTATCATTTTCTTTCCTCTTATAATCCATAATCATTAGTGTTGAAGTAACCACAGCAGGAAGTTTATCATGTTTTCTCTTTTTTATACCAGCTGCCCTCTGTGGACAGAAAAAATACCCTTTTAAAGGGTGATGGAATGTTTTTAATGGCCCGGAGATAGTCATCATTGTTTGCCTAGCTACTGAGCCCAATTGATTCACCGGTTGTTCCTGACCGACCAACTGTTCACCGTTGCCTGGCCACCAGAATTAACTTTTGGTGACTGTCCAATGTTTTTAGTGCATTTTTATTATAACTTTTCATTTCATTATTTTGGCTGTGTTTCAAAAATCCTTTTTTTTTCCTGTTTTTTTTTTTCTTTCTTTTTTGTGAAGTAAGAAATTTCCGACGTAGTTTTATATTGAAGCTCTGTTTCACTTTCAAACTAGATAGAGATGTGGTCCAGTTATTTCTGTGAGAGGCTCTTCTGTTATAAAGGTTGTGCACGTGCAGCCCTACAGGAGTGTACCAGTAGTGAGCTATTAGTAAATCAGATGTGGGGCATGTGGCCCACTACTGGAGCACACGAGAAAAAGCATGTGCTCCAGTACGGGATCCCTCGTTCCACTTCTGAAGCATTTAGTAAACCATACATCTAAAAGTGGGTCACCCATCACTATCCATAAACTACTATTATAATTTTATTCAATGATATTTTATAATACATTCAGTTGATAATCAAATAATACCAGCAACAATTGATTTTAAAAACGAATAACGGTTTGAAAATGGTTTGAATGAAGCCTCTTAAGGAAATCACTAAAATAGTCTTAGAATGCTTCTCTAAAAGACGAACTTCAGTAACAAACTTTCTTGTACCTAACTAAACAGGAAATGAAAGCCCTGCACCTTTGATATTTAGTTGATAAGGGTTTCAGCCAATCAGAGGTTTGATCTCTCACCTCAATGGACAGTTGAAATTTCTCGTTTTTCAACTTAAAATTTCAAATGGCTCACTACTGGTACATGGACCACTACTCGAGCACTTCCCTTATTCTACTTTTCTTACTTTCAAAACATTAGTGTATTTCTGTTTAAAATGGAAGCTAAAAAAAAAGAAGAAGAAGAAAAATCCAAAATATGAATAGCGAAGTGATTTCAGGTACAAGAACCTAGCGACAGAATTTGACTTCAATGAAAGAATTTGGGTGGGAAAAAATTAGATATTTTAAAAATAACAATTATACAAAATTTGAACATTATATCATCTCTTAGTCATGAAAATGTAACGTCTCTACTTTTGTCTCTGTTCTGATTCTGCATGATAAATAAGAAATAACATGAGACGTGTTCACATTAATACTTCCCGTCGTTAGCAAAAATACTAAAGATAAAAACATGTATGAAATTTTTTAATATAGTAAAATTTGTCTAAAACGGACTCGTTACGAAAATATTTTGTTCTATTAATATTATTTCTTTTATAAAAATTCGTTCGCACATATTCAGCTGTCCCCTAAGATTATCAGGAAAACGTTTTCGCTCCTTCGACTCCGTTTGAGGCAAGCTTTTAAAATTTTTAATAAATAAGACATAATGTGAATATGTTTCCTAACACTAAAATTTTGAATCTCACTGAAATAATTAGTAAAATTGATTTTTAAAGTTTCTTTTTTCCACTGTACTAGTTATTTGAAATATTTCCTTAATTCTGTACTTAAAACAACCTGTTGATCAAACTGAAAAATCTGCAGGTTTTAGGACTGAATATGTCTGAAGGCTATTTAAATATAGGATACAAGTGAGATTTAAAACAAAAATCAGAAAATTTGTAAATTTTTGTCACTATTGTAAATTTATTTTGCCTTTTATTAATAAGAAGCAGTTATACCAATATTGCATTTTTTTAATCACTTTATTATGATCATTCCTCTACAAAAATGTCTTCTTTGTGCCCCACTATAGTGAAGAAACAAAACAGATCCTACAACGTCACTAAAGAATCCCGTCCAATGATAGCTCATTCAGTATAATCCACGCAGGATTATTTTGTGCGCCCCTATAAAAGAACTCATAAATCCTACATATATCATCCTCAGTAGATAATAAATATCAGTAGCATACTTTAATTACAGAATGCTCAATACGTATTTGCTTCAGTTAAAGGGTGATCAGGAAATAAAACATCTCAGCAATCTCAAGTAAGAAACTCTTTTCGTATCATGTTAATGTTTATTTTTACCAAAATATTGAAATATTATTTTAGCTTATTAAAGTTCATTTGAAAGATTTAGCGCCCTTATGCTGTACTGAACTGGAAATCTTCGTTGCTTTCCCTGGAGTAGCTACCTATGTATATACTCAACATTTTCTGTGAAAAAAAATGCATTGACAGAACTGTGTCTGGAAGCAACGATGGACGGAAGTAAACTCTCTGTCAAATATTGTTACTGATGGAAACAAACAAGTTAAAGACATATATCTCTGGTGCAATAAAATACTGAAGTATTTAATTTTCTCACTGCCTAATACCTAAACCTATGACTTTCTTTTTCTTTGATTCACGAAACATCCATAAATCTTAAGCAGATTAGTTTCAGTTTAGAGTATTTGTTTATAAACTTTACCAACCCATACATCTATATAATATAACGGATTATATATATGTATACTGTGTGTCCGAAAACACTTATCTACGATTTTATTCCTTATATACTCATTATAAGCATGTACATCATATTACAAAGCTACGTAGAAAAATACAGAAGTTTGAATAAAATGATGATGGACAAAAATTCAGTATTTTATGCCAAAAAGTTTCGGAGAAAAGGAAAGAAAATTACATATGCTAACTTAAACCATTTTTCGGTGGTTTTTCAAGGAGAAAAATCACATTATTCTTACTGGTATTGTTCTTTATTATATAATACACATTATTCTTACTGGTATTACATGGCCCACAACTTCTTTGTTTTAACATATATCTGAGGCTTTTTAAGATGAAAGATTGAAACTTTGCACATTATCTCATTTTGTGGTACATGTTTTACTAAATGGATTTTTTTTTGTTCGGAGGTCGTATATTAATTTGAATTTTGTATTTATTTAGATTTAATTTCCTGAAAAGTTTAATCGATACCATAAAATTCTGTATCCTTTTTCTACATAAATGTGTAATTTATTATGAATGTCTGTTATCAATATTAAAGAAGTCTAGTTCAGTGTTTTGGAACGGTCTGTTTATACTAGCTGAAGTACCCGTCCTCGTCGGGTTAGTGAATGAAAATTTCCAAAAAGCAAGAACTTTCGTCAGCATTGTAGGAGTACACAGAATGGATGTAGTATGTTGCCACAGTAAAGAAAGCGAAGTTATGATTTTTATGTATTGTTAAAATATTACAGGTTAGAGAGTAACTAAGTAATATCATTTCATTCGCTTTAGTCGTAATTATGTGATGCGCGAACGAATATTTACGCATATTGAAATAATTTTCGCAAAATCTCAAAATTTAATCAACATTTTTGAAAAATTAGAAGCCTAGAATTTAAGTTGAGTGACAACCTATCCTGTCACCCAAATTCGTTTCATTCCCTGCAGTCTTTATTTCGTGATGCTGGAACAAATTTTCAGCATTTTAAAACGAATTTCGAAAAATCTCAAAATGTAAGCAAAATATTTTAAAAATTCTCTCTCTCTCTCTCAACGCCTATAAATTAAGATTAGCAACTACCTATCATATCACTCAATTTCGTATCATTCGTATTAGTCGTTATTACGTGATGTTTGAAGAAATATAGACGTATTTTGAGAGAATTTTCACAAAATCTCAAACTCTAATAAAAATGTTTAAAAAATTGGACTCCTACAGTTTATGTTGAGCAACAATCTATCGTGTGACCAAATTTCATGTCATTCGCTTTAGTCGTTATTACGTAATACGGGAACAAAGATTCACTCAGTTTTAAACGATTTTCACAAAATCTCGAAATCTAATGGATTTCTTTTAATTAGATGCTTATAGTTTAAGGTGAGTGACCACCTATCATTTCACCATATATCATTTTTTCATCTTTGCAGTTATTACGTGATGTGCGAACACAAATTTACGCAGTTTGAAATGATTTTCGCAAAATTTCAAAATCTAATCAGAATTTTTTAAAAATTGGACGCTTATGTTTTAAGTTGAGTGACCACCTATCATGTCACCCAATTTCATATCATTCGCTTCAGTCGTTTTTGCGTGATACTTGAACACAAATTTACGCAGTTTGAAACGATTTTCGCAAAATCTCAAAATCCAATCAGAATTTTTTTTAAATTGGACGCTTATGTTTTAAGTTGAGTGACCACCTATCATGACACCCAATTTCATATCATTCACTTCAGCCGTTTTTGCGTGATGCTTGAACACAAATTTACGCAGTTTGAAACGATTTTCGCAAAAATCTCAAAATCCAATCAAGATTTTTTAAAAGTTCGACGCCTATGTTTTAAGTTGAGTGACCACCTATCATGTCACTCAATTTCATATCATTCGCTTCAGTCGTTTTTACGTGATGCTTAAACACAAATTTACGCAGTTTGAAGGGATTTTCGCAAAATCTCAAAATCCAATCAGAATTTTTTAAAAATTGGACGCCTATGTTTTAAGTTGAGTGACCACCTATCATGACACCCAATTTCATATCATTCGCTTCAGTCGTTTTTGCGTGATGCTTGAACACAAATTTACGCAGTTTGAAACGATTTTCGCAAAATCTGAAAATCTAATCAAGATTTTTTAAAAATTCGACGCCTATGTTTTAAGTTGAGTGACCACCTATCATGACACCAAATTTCATATCATTCGCTTCAGTCGTTTTTACGTGATTCTTAAACAAAAAAAGCGTCACGGACAGAATGACAGAATGACAGACAGAGAAACTTTTTTTTGAGGGTCGCATCGGATTCCCGGGTGCTTGAAACGGATAAAAATCGCAAAATTTTTGAATTCCAAGAACTGTACAGACAAAAGTCTAATTTTATTTATATAGATATATACACATATATCACGAACATCTCTAATGACGTAAACAAATACTAACACAGACAATAATGTATTAAGACTTTTGAGTCTCCCTCTGAAACAAAGATTGCAATTTCTATATACACCATTGTGAATAGAATACATGGTATATAAATAATTCATATAAACTTTTTAGCCATAAATTCATATATACGTAAGTTAGAGCAAAGACAGACAGACAAAAAAAAAATCATAAATACTTTTCAACCTTGTTGGAAAGTGATACTTTCTAAAATGCTAATTGTTTCAAAAATTATTAATTGTTTCAAAAATGGCAATTATGGAAATCATTTAAGCTTTATTTAGTTGTTAGTAAATTAAAAAAAGAAAATCGAAAATATTATATATGTTATGCTTTCCCCCCCCCCAAAATAACAATTTTTGCATTCTACGCATTGTCATCTCTGACATTTTTCAAGGCTTTGAGAAAACAAATTGAAATCTGTCAAAATGTTGAGGAATAGACAGGAAATTTCCTACCATGCATTTTTCACTGAAAAAAGCAACACATTTTCTAAATATATTATAAAGTTTGAGGGTTCCAATATTCAAATCTGAGCACGTGAGATACATGTCTTCCCGAAAGCCTTAATTTGAGTGTCAGATTAAAAATAATTTCATTTTAACAAAGGTCAAAGATTAAATATTATGAATTCAGCACACAACAACTCCGCAATGCTACAGAATTAAATGCTTTTGTTCCACTGAATAGACAAATAACTTCAAGTGCATTGCAGCTCTAAGTAATCTTTTGAAGTCACAATAACATAGGAAAATACGAAGACAGAATACCAATGTTTTACGCCAGCAAAATAAGTATTCTCTTTTGCGGCATTTAAAATAGATGTATAGGTGGGATTTTACTTGAAATCATATCCTTGAATTGAATGTTGATTATAATACTTACTGAGCGACATTGTTTAAACTGTGAATATATTTCATGTGTGTTTAATTCGAATTAGTGTATTTATACAGCAAGTTTTTTTTTTCATTAGTAATATTTCATGTCAATTTTAAATATTTAATTCAAAAATTTTGAAATTAGGATTTACACATTCATTTTGAACAAGAAAATTGCATGAATTAAAATAATCATAAATTAGCAGAGTACAGTATTTTTGCATTCTACTCCTTAAATTTTTGAATATTAGAACGAGGCTATTACATATATCTATGTACGCATTCTGCATACACGTTTATTGCATCATTGATGCTCGCAATACGAGTTCATTTTACTTAGTGCGAAAACTGTGTGGATTTTATTTTTTTACTAAAAGTGTGAAACTCATTTTCCAAATCCATATACGAATTTTCACAATTTCATTTAGGCAACTTAGTTATAATTCCATCTCTTTTTTAGAGACTGTCCTTTACACTACCCGTGAATTTGATTCGGAAATAAACCTAGGAAAAGATAATCCAATTTCTGATGAATATTTATTTATTTATTCTGAATCAGTACACAGATACCTCTAGTAAAATACTTTATTGCTTTTAAAGTTTTAATCACTGATTTTTAGTAATGGAAATCGTTACTAACTCGAGTCCAGAGGGGAAAAAGCCACCAAAATGCGCTGTTTTTATCAAAGTGAATTGACAATATCATCTGTTGCTAAGTCAATAAGTGTTTCTTACATTCGTTTTTGGAATGCTTGCGCTTAGTTCGTTATGATTCAATCTCAACAAACAAGTTTTTTAAATATTTTTTTATTTGTTCTTTACTTAATAACAATTCATCAGCTTTTAATTTTTTTCCCTCAAAATCACAGCTAAATATCAGTTAAGGGCTGGATTGTGTGGCAGTCAGCACCTCACTCTACGATCGATGGGCCAGGGTTCAACACCCAGTTTGGAAATGGTGGCTGAATTGTTTGTTCCTTCAGAGAGGGTAACTTCAGATTACTTACAGTGTTTCCCCGTAATAGCTTAATCAATACTTGTTGCCTTAGTAGTGG
Organism: Cheiracanthium punctorium; assembly: GCA_038373885.1. Taxonomy (NCBI): domain Eukaryota; kingdom Metazoa; phylum Arthropoda; class Arachnida; order Araneae; family Cheiracanthiidae; genus Cheiracanthium; species Cheiracanthium punctorium. The sequence continues at coordinate 128,069 of JAWZYV010009876.1, read as the reverse complement.
CCAAATGCCTGGATGGCAAGTGTTCGGCATTTTTAAAAAATGTACGAAGTGTTTAGAGTTTTAACAGTTCTAAATTCATTTGAATGCTTAGAAATTAAATGCTTTATCGATATATCAGGCATTTAATAAAAAATATGTCTGATATCTTGATGGTTAGGTATCTAAGTTGCCGATCAAACAAAAATTGAATGTTTATTTAATAACAGTACATAAAAAAATTGTAGTTTTTATACAAAAAAATCTGATGTGTCCAACACATGACTTCCTTGCACGTCTATTAAATAAAAATGTTTTCTACGCACTTCCTCTAAACTTATTTGTTTGAAAGAGATAAAATATCAATAATAGTAAGGTTTAGCGATTTCTAGCCAAATATTTCGATATCGCCAAGCTGAGTTCAATTTGAAAGATTTCCTTCTGACACTTTATTTGGCGATATTTCACCAAAAGCCGACAAACTTGAGATAGTTTGCGAGATTTTGGGGATAGCCACAGTAGTCATTGACCACAGACTTTCAATGAATTGAATGCATCCATACACCTTAATGTATTTAAAGTCATTTGGCTCACCCTATAAATAAATTCTTAGTGGATTGCTGTCAAAAAAGATATTGAAAACAGTTAGATATTATAATATAGTTCTAAATACAAAAGTTCAAAATTCTACGGGTTAAAGTTTTAGAGTTATACAAAATACGAAATAATTTTTGGCGCCAAATTTGGCGATATTTCGGCGAAACTCGTCAATGTCGACGACATTTGGCGAGATATTAAGCATGGACCAACAATGACAGATTATCGCCAAATTTGGCGATATTTCGCCAAAACTCGCCAAGAACGATGACAAATAGCGATACTTTGGGCATGGACGAAATGACTGACTATCGCCAAATTTGGCGACATTTCTGCAAAACTCGCCAAAGTCCAGGACAGTCGGCGAGATTTTGGGCATGTACCAAACAATCACTGTCTGCAATTGTATTATATTGAAGATGTCCATAGACATTAAAGTACTGAAATTCTTTTCGGTGGTCCTGTAAATAAACTCTCCAGTAGATTGGAACCAAAAATCGAGATGCACAACTAGATGTTACAACAATCTTATATATAAAATTTCATAATAGTTTTTGAGGTTTGAGAGTTAAATATACACACACGTCACTAAAAGTCGCCAAGCTTGGCGACTTTTGGCACAGTTCTTGAGGGAGGCACGTGACCGTGGTCGGACCATTACCTAACTTACGTGGTAAGACGGTATTGTGCTTTAAATGGATGAATGCCCCTAAAATTGCCATTGACCGTAATGTATTGGAAATCTTTTGAGTGTTCCTGTAGCAGAACTGTAAATGATAAAGACACCTTTTTTAATGGAGAAATTCATTTTCTAACTCTTTTCAGCATATATCACTTCTGAGTCGTCTGAAATAGCCCAATACCTCTAAAAAACGCTTTGATGAATTTCGGCCCATAGAGCGTAATGTATTTCGAATCTTTTAGGCGGTTCTGTAGATAAACTATCCAGTCGAATGGAACCGAAAGGGGAAGTGAACAACTAGATGTTACAACAATCCTAAATATGAAGTTTCGAAATTCTACGCCTAATAGTTTTTGAGATATGCGAGTTTAATGAATTTCGGCCCATAGAGCGTAATGTATTTCGAATCTTTTGGGCGGTCCTGTACATAAACTATACATTCGATTGCAACCAAAAGGGGAGGTGCACAACTAGATCATAGAACAATCCTAAATATCAAATCTCAACATTCTACGACCAATAGTTTTTGAGATATGCGAGTTACATACATACGTACGTACGTACGTACGTACAGACGGCATGGAAAAACTGACCACAATACACCGGCCGCTGGTCAAAATGAGTTGCAGACGCGTTTATATGATCGTGCATGCTAGCCTACGATGAGATGCATCGAAAAAATTCTTAAAATTAAATTTAGAGGTAGTCAAAATCGGTTTTTAGTCGAAATTTGGCCCCCAAAATTTTTCGGGATCACATTACTTCCTTATACTACGTACAAGGAAGTAATTATAATAAACATCGTTTTTAAAGGAAAAATATTTCAGACTTGATTATTAAAAAATTACATAAAACAGTACTTTTTGAGTCTGTGCTTATAGTACATTTTTAGTGAACCTATTTTTATGCGTGGAGTTCACGGCTTTTTTTTTAGAAATATGTATTTTTTTTATTATCATATGTATTTTATCCTCCAAAATAAGTACCATTTTTTACTTTTCTCTCCAAACATCACTGATTTCTTATTTTTAAAACAAGTCACTGCAGCATGAACAACAGCAACTGTAGCATCAAATTTTTAAACATAAAAACTAGTAATATTCTTGCAGAAAAATGCTAATCACATAAATTCCGATACGTTTTTCTATATCTCTCAAATAAAACAATTTCACAAAGCTATAAACAATATATCAGATCTTGGATTTATAAATACATAAATACTTGGCATGCAGGTAAAACTGTTATAAACCAATACATAATCAATCTTATCTAATTAACTAAACAATTTTGTTATATTCATTTCCAAAACTTCTCAGAACCACTTTTTAATCCTCTTTAAATTCTTTTCAATAAAATTATTTTTTTCTTTTGATAAGACTGGCAAATTTCAATTCTAATTGCATAAATTTGTCTCAATGGTTGGTCACAAATTTGTTACAAATGAAAAAATTTCATTTTGCCGTTTTTCTTCTAGAAAGTTTCAGTTCATTTACTTTAAATTTACGTGCATTCAGACATATAAAAAAAAGCATTACTGGAAAAGTATGTCTGTATGTCAATTTGAAATTTCAGAGACGAAAATCTTTTGAAGTGAATTTCTGAAGAAATCACGATTTTAGTTGGGAGAATGTAACAACAATCTACGCTTGGACATCCATCATGTAGTCTGCATTATAATTAATGAGTCTCGCACGAAGTAATTAAAGTTGATAACTTCAAGCTACTGCATGTGAACACATTGATTATGCAAGGAATATTTTGTATGAATAGTTAAAAAGTAAGCGGTGTTCTTTGTAAAATTTCATAGTATAAATTTAAACTTTGCGAAATTAAATACGTTGTGGTTTTTTAATGTATCAGAAAGCAAGAATGCATGCTGTTCAAACGAAATTTTACTTTTTCTATGAAAAGTTATTTATTATTAGACAAAACTTAATTTACAAAATCCATTTTGAGATTTGTCTAAGACTAATTAAAGGAGTCTTTTGGCTGTTCTTTGAAAAGCAGTTAAATGACTGCTCCTGATTTTGAATCGCATGAGAGCTGTATATCAAAACAGCAATCAGTTTAATACATACATGGCTGTTTTTTATCATTTTTGTTAGCAGTTATCACGACAATTATTTCACCGAACTAAATTTGTTCTTCAACGGCTTTATCTGAAATTAACCATCTTCAAACGGAAGTAAACAATTATTCTTCATTTTGGAAAAGTAAAAGTGTCTGACATCAAATTATCATAATGTTTGTTATATACTTGTCTACTTTCGTATATATTTAAACAATCCAATAATTCCAGCAAATTTTCTCAGTATATCGTCATGTTTAGTGACAGATGTGCTCGCAAAACTGACGTCAGTTTCGCAATATCCAACCAAAAATGGAAACATTCTCATTGGTAGTAAGAGGTGTTGAAAGTTTGGGTTTCCATGATGCTAGTTGCACGTGGTGCTCTGTCTTTCTCCCTTCTTTTTTACTTTTTCTTTCTCTATTTTTGTGTTTCCTTTGTACAGTGCCTTGCTTTCTGCCTTTTAATTTCATGTCTTTGTAAACTTTTATGAGCATAGAGTTGAGTTGTCACAACAAGAAGAGTAAAAGACTAACAAAGAGCCATAGACTTCCAAAATATCACCAGCAAAATTCAAAAAAGGATAATAAGAACACTCAGCTAAAGACTATTAAAAAAGTAAAAATAATTAAAAATCTTGTTAATTTATACCATAAAATATAGGTTTCGCAGTATGATCGTTTCTTATGGTACAAAAAAGGCCCACCCTTCATCATTTACTTGGATGTTCAACTATCCAATCTACTATACAGGTAAAAAGAATATTCCTTTAAAATGGAATATAAAAGTTTTATTTTCTTTGATATTCATCAGAAATTGGATACTTACTGAAGCACTGTTTAATTATCGTATTTAGATGCAACAAGATTCAAATATTTGATCAGCTGGAAATTAATTTTACCTTAAATTACAACCTAAAGAAGCAAATTATCTCCTAAAGTGGTAAGATGACTACCTTTTGAAGATTTACATGTCCTGGACAGCCGCTGGAAGATCTGCTGCTAGGAAGAGGAATTTGCAATAGCAGTTATTTACCTTGTTAATAATATATCGATCTCAATACTTCAAATTAGTTTTCAGAAATTTATAATCGAATTAAGTTGCTTTTTAATGTTTTTTTTAAATATATCGCCCATTAATTAATACGTTTAACAAATACAGATCAGTATATGTTGTGCTTTGCATCAATCTAATAGTACAAAAGCTGACTTCCATATTTTTAAGGTGTACAAGAAACGTATATGCCGAAGTTCAACTTCTGCTTTTATACGAATTATCCAAAGTTTATAGATTCCGCTTATCCGCATAAGTCAGAATGAGACTGAGACATGGTTTTAACACATTGTCGTGTCTCTCACAAAGTTTCCTCCTAAAACAAAACGTTCCTTCTACCAGGCACTTGCATTAGTTATTGCCTCCTCAATAATGGGAGCATATTTTTAACACATTCTTCAGGTTCAGTGCCAGTTTTGATTAAAAAAATACTTTTGACATCAATTTTATAAATAATAACTTTACTGGAAAGTATGGGCTGAAAAGGAAAGGATTCTCACTTCATTTTACAACCCTTAAGCTTTTTATAAAAGCAAAATATATTCACCTGTTTTCCTTTTTAATGTATTTTATCGTGTTTTATCTACTGCATGTACGCCCAAGGATTTGTGACCAGTGGTTTATGTTGCACTTGAAATGAATTTAAAAAAAAAAAATTCACCGGGAATCAAAAAATTGGAAAGTTCACTAATAATGCTTGAGTATATTCCGATCGACAGTCAATTTGTCAGTTTTCTGTTCTCTTTACAGCAAGGACACGGTGAGTTAAAGGGTTAAATGCATTACATAAAAAGTAAACATGAAAAGGTTTTTTTTTCTTCCTTAGACATAGTTAGGGGAAGGTAGCCCAAAATGATGGTAGCGGGCAAAACGATCTACATGTTTTCTTCCAGACAGACAGCGATATCTACCAGTTAACACATAAACTAGTTGTGTCCAAGTCAAGAACCAATGGCGGTATTTAAGCGAACGGTGGATTAAGTGTCTGAGTAGATTTTTCAAAAAACTGGGTTTTATCATATATTTTATAAGGTAAGCACTAAAGGTCCTATTTATTTGAAATACAGTCTTTAATGTTCAGAAACATGACTTGGTTTACTGAATAGAGTATGTTTTTAGATGTGAATTACACTTGCTAAGTTTGTAATGTTTCTCGGCGTATTCCAGTAATATGACCTAAAGTGGAAAGCTATATTGCTGGGTAAAATGATCCCTTGACTGAAGAAACTCCAGTACCGGATCCTAGACGTCATGGCAGCCCTTCAACTGTTTTCAAAATGCGTGACTCTCCATTACATTATTTAATTTATTTTTGCATTTGTTGTAAGCCATAATTTTTTAATCATAATTTTAAAATATTCCATTTTATTGTTTGTGACACTTTTTTGTTTTAAAATTATTATAAAATAAATCATTCATACTGTATGATTGTAAAATTTACTTATTTCCTTATGTATAGTCATAAATACTTTTATATCTTTTATTTTACTGATGAGCAATTTAAAATAATTTTCAAATGAAGGATCATTTTACCTTTGGGTTGAGAGTAAAGTGATCCTTTAAAAAAAAGTGTTTTTTCATTACCCATTTGTCTTTTAAAAATTACTGAAATATGTTCATGGTACAAGAAAAATGTAAAATATTGTAGCAAAGGGCTATTTTTTTTTTAATATTTATGTTATTTTTTGCAAGTTTTAACTTTAAGAGTATCATTTTGGGCCACCTTCCCCTACATAGAAGCTATATGTTTCATTAGAAAAAAGTTACCTCTAAATATTTAGAAGTTACTTCGTTTTGCAATAAAAACACTTAAATGTTTCTTTTTAACAAAGAATAAAAAATGAATTTCACGTTTTTAAAATGTGTATTTGAATTTTCAATAGCGTCTTGCGAAAATGATAGTGGATGGGGTACAACCACTATCATTTTGTAAGACGTTATAGAAAATTTAACACATTTTCAAATTTAACATTTTATAAAAAAATGTTAGTTTATATTAACTTCTATAGGATTCATATTATAGTTACTGTCTGCATAGAATTAATGTTACTCTTTCCTTGTGCTCTATTTACATTCCATTTGTAATTAAATGCACAGCGCATTTAACTTTGCTGACTTTTACGAAAAATTCTGCAAAAGGACGACAACAGAATTTATTAATTAACTGAATTAGGTTTCTAATTTCTATAAAACTAATTAGTATATATTCTGCGCGTCAGGTTACATGTCATTGTAATACAGTCATGCTCATCTGATTCAAATTACGCTTTTAGCAAGCACTAGATTGTAGTACAGTGTGTCATAACACATCTTGGTTATGACGAACAGATGCAATGTAAACAGGTTTTTTTTTAATTATAATTGACATTAAACATACAGTTACGCTTGCCACATATGACCTGATCATGACGTCGCTTTTCGATATTCCCCACATGGTCATAACCCGCGAAGCAGTTACATGTATATGCATATTTAGTGTTCAGAGCATATCACATTTAGTGCAATGCTAATAAATTAGCTTTAGGTAAATTTATGCGAATAACTGTTCAGTTGGTATTGATTCAGCAAATGTTGCAATAATAGCTGCATCAGCACATTCAAATAGAACGCCTATAATTATCTGTTTGTAGAACAGCTCCAACAAATCGCAATACAGTAGTTAACACGTTTGATAATGCATTTATTTACCGTTTGTTTCAAAGGCGTAACTTACTAAGGGCAAAGCGGGGAGGGCAATTACTCCAACCCCTTAAAATCCAAGTATCACCTATTTGTAAACAGTATTTTCCACAATAGGAAACATTTTGACCCTCAATGTTACATGTTAATTTACGCCAAGGGTTGTTTGCTTTACTAAAATCACAGAAAACATATCGTAGTAAAATAAGACGTTGGGTATGATGAGTTAATTCTGTGAATCTTGGAGATTTTTCCGTTTCAAAAAGACACATAGTACCTTTCAAAAGCAACCATTTTTAAATTTCAGAAGCATGTGTATTATAGTTTATCTTGATATACAAATATAGTTATTTTGATACGTAATAATCATTTTACTTTTAGCTGACCAAGCTACTATTAAAAACCTTTTTGAATATTTGAGTTTTGTTTTGTTCTTTATACATTGTGAAAAAATCAATTCTCTAGAAATATTTTTAGTCTTAGTTTAGTCATCAGAAAAGGTGGGAAAATGCTGTTTTGAATCAAAAGAACAACAAAAAAAATCACTATTTATAATGCTCTGTAAGCAATCTCTGCAGGTATATGATTTACTTTTTTTCACGTTTTTGTCACAGGGATACTAACTTTGCATCCTCCTGAGTCGCTGTATCCAATCTCATAATCTAGTTTTAAAAAACGGCGGATAATGCTAAAAATCAGGAAAAGGGATGATTTTCAGATTTTTGTAGTAGCTCAGAGTGTTTTCTATATTTTTTTACTTGATTATGAAAAACTTCAAGCCGATCGGTGTGGTTTTTATTGCGCATTTTGAGCATAACTTGGAGTAATTTTTGAAGTAATGGCGGTAAAAGTTTTGTTTTGAAATGATACAATCCGGAATCGTTACACTTAGGCTTTCATTTATCAGGTAATTATTTAATCGAACAGGAATAAATGACACAAATGTTGTCACAGGACAGAATAAAACTTATTAACAAAAGTGGATAATATATCATTTAGACTTTTTAGTTATGCTCAAGATAATACATCTTGTCAAGCAAAGCACAGTTCGAAGGAGCTGGATCGGGCAATTACAGCAAATATGGAGGGTGTGGCAACCTTTGTCCTTTTCAAACTGTCACAATTGCCTGCAGTGTTCCTTACTCAAGCTCTGCTTCCTACATTTAACGGAATGATATACGTTTGTTCGCCTGGATTAAATTCTACCCAGCTGTCACATTTGTTGCTGCATGCAACATTGATGTCCCGTACGGACACCTTTGGTGGCCAAACAGTTGTAGACGATAAGCCTTGCGGGGGTTTCGTTCGCGTACACCGACACCATGCGAGGATGTCTAGCTCAATCATCTAATAAGGATTCAGATTCACATAGGAATGTGAAATCGGGAAAGCTGTCTTCATGTAGGTGCTGATAATCACTTTGGAATAATAGTGAACTTTTTGACCATGCTTCGTCGAAAGCTAAATGGATCTTTCACAAAAAGCACTTTACTAAAACTGATTATTAACAGGACTGATTAATTAAAGGAGGGACTATATATTGATTATAGGACTGATTATTGGATTGATTCTTAAAGTGAATGTTAGTGAGTAAGCGGAAGTGGCGTTTTTGACTCCACATTGCTATGTGATTCTGATTCCTTATTATATGCCTTATCTAAGTTTGTCGGGACACTTTTGAAACACCGTGTATATGTAATATGGTTGTTGAATACCCAGCCTATGTGAATAATAAAAGTAATGAGACTGTTGGTATGTAAACCAAGTCCTTTCCTTCCATCATGACGTCATAGCAGTCGTGTACAGTCTCCCCACGAGAGACATCAGGAACGGGAAGGTTCACGGCATTATAAGTTTAGATAATTAGAATAATGGGGGGAAAGTGAATTTTCGATTGTGTATCATCTTCAGGATGGCACATGACATATGTATAGCAGGCAAAGGCCATCATTGATTATGACGTCTGTAATTTAGATACGTCAAAATACTCTAATTGGTTATGGCCATGTGAGACCTGGGGCGGTACATAGCGTTTATTTATTGTCTATTTCCCTTCGCTTACATGACAAAATCTTTCGAGAATTTTCTTCGGTTTCCCGATAACCCGAGGATTATAGAATGCAATTTAAGATAGTTGAATAATGGGATTTCTAAAATGGCTACAGATTTATGATGTCGTAATTTGACAGACAGAACTCACTACTCTTTAATTTCATTGCATATATACATAAAGTATTTCTAAATTACTTTTTCACACCTTAAGTCTATTTAAACGATTTCTTGTTTAATGCAATCATCATAACGCAAAATGAATTGAATTCCTTGGAAACGTTAAAAAGGTAGCTCATTCTAGTTCAATTTGCATCTTAATTTGACAAAGAAAAGTTGACGTGGAGTAGCGGAAAGCAAATGTCAGTTACTGACATAAACATCTCAGCTTGAAGAAAGAAATTACTCAATGCTGAAAACTGCTCTCGTAGGCGAAGATGTTTCATTATTTCAAACAATGAACAGTTATTCTTCAGAATATGGATGCTTTTTCTTTTGTAATTTGCTAAATAATTCGTATGTGACAATTCAGACATTCAGTTCCAAATGAGCAAATTGGTTCTCTTGAATAGAATTTCAATATGCTTCTACTAACACATTTGTTTAAATACCACATTATGTACATCGATGTTATATGTATTGATAGTTTTAGCATTGAATTAAAAAAAATGCTTCAAATTTTTCTTGAACCTAGTTTCATTTCAGTGTACACCCTTCTGGTTATATTCAAATATTTCTATCAATTAATTTTAATCTTGAAAAATACTAGCAAAACGATAGCATAACAAAATTTTTAACGAAAACGGCGTTTATGAAACAACTTCAATTATATGAATAAGGAAAACTTGGATCAGATCACTTTAATGTTAGTGCAGGTAATGGTACTTCCGTCTTTTCTGAGAATCAGAATAAAGAATTTATTTCAGACATTACAAAAATTAGCTTTTTGTGCCAAATGCGTTTCCTTGTTTAAAAATGTTGATACGCATTTTTTTCTGTAAAAAGTTTTCATACAAATTATATCCGAAAACATTCCCAATTACCCCCAAAATCCCCATTAAAATTATATTATGTTCTTTACATTTAGTATATCAAAATTTTCAAGAAGTTTGAACACCAGAGTTTGGAACACTTTGTAATGCTTTGGTTAAATGAAGACTCTTTTGGCAAAACTCATCCAAATTGTAAAAATACTTTAACTGTAGGAAATGTGATAAAAATAAGCTATAACTTCAAAGACAATTAAACTATCAAGGATATTTCTCTAACGGCTTAAAATAAAATGTTTGTATAATGTTCTTGTGATGCAGTTCATCACATATTTTCAATTTATTCTTCCTGTTATAAATCAAATAACTTTTGACATTTTAATTCCCATTTTTCTCCGCTGTTCTGCTATTTCCTTCCACTTTTTGTAAAATTTTGTTTTTCACTGTTAAAGCATTAAATTAAATCTTCGGTTGGCACTTGCCTGCCGTGTTTGTTTTTGTAGTTGATCTCATTTTTCCACGGAATCAATAGAATAGTTGCCTCACCATTGCACAGTGGTTATGTCACTGAAAATGGAAGACGGCCGAAGAGTGGAGGTATCGGCTTCGGGTCCCATCACGCGGCTGTCGATATAACGGTCTGGAGTTTTGGTAGGTTTTCTCCGGAAGTAACGTGAGTACACGTTAAAACACCTTAGAAAGTCCCCCTAGCCAAGGCATCCCCGAACCGTGGCAGATTGCCCTCACATAGCGTTGCTATAATCACACAAATGAATCAATAGAATAGCTGGGGTGCTTTGTATCCCTAACTATATGCCATTGGCTATTCTTCAATTAAAAATTATTAAAACTAATTTATGCTTTACCGCCATCGACGATACATTAAATTGGCAATTTTACAGCCGTTCTATCGTGCTCCATAGCTCTGGCCAACTTGGCTTGCAGTGTTCTCATGCTTGTTCCGTCCTCTGCACTAAATTTGTACTGCGTGTAGCAACGTATGTCTCTGCGTTACCATCCATAATTAAAATACCTTTAAAGGTTTTTAAATAAACCAGTTTGATTCTACTCGTAACCTATCCAATCCCATTGGCAGTGGTTCCTGCCAATAACGTTTACATTTTTCTTTTTCATTTACTTTTATTCCGTTTACATTTTTTTTTTTATAATAAAACCTCAAGAAAATAATACTGGGATTTAATGAGTTAAATGTTTATTTTGAGTATTGTGTTTCAGGTTATTGCACGTTAATTCTATACGATTGCATCAACCTACCTGAACTTAATTTTTATTTTCAATTTACCAACAAACTACTTCATGCCTCTGTCTTCTGTAATAGAGAAACATTGAAAAGTATATCTCTATTCTAAAACAAAGTAACGGCCGCTGTCAAGAGCTTGTTTGGCTATCTTCTCCTAAACCGTCGGGATTTGAATTTCGAGAAACATGTCCACAGATTCGAAAAATTCCGAGGAACCTGATAAGCTGACTTAAATTTCGGAAATCGAATTATTTTAGAAGATATTAATTAAAACTGAAAAAATAAAACATAATGGTTGCCAGATTTGGTATAAAATCATTCATTCCTTTGCAAAAAAGCAATTCCAAGTATGTAGAATCGCTTGAAATTCACAAACATGAAGTAGAATTACACCCATTTTACGCCAAATTAAAAAGTATATGAAATAAATAACTCAAAGTATGTTACACAAAGTTAACAATTTTCAAATAGTAAGTTCGCTTAGACAACAGGAGTTTAGAATTAGCGATTATTCATTTTTCCAAAACAGAATAACTAATTCTAACTGATTTTAAAAGCGCCATCTTGGCATTAGGAATGATCTGGCAAAATGGTATCTTTCCAAGCAGGGTGAATCTAAACCGCGAGTTCAAAAACGTTAGAACCCAATATCTTGAAAATGAACAATAATTAAAATGCAGATTATTTTAAAGCCGGTTCGGTCCAGCTGGAGTATTTGCTACCAGTATAGAGTACCTAATACACAAAGTGTTTCATGGGTTTCACATAATAAAAATAGTGCGAAGTTTAAATTTTTATGTTCCAAAAAACATGCAAGAACCAAGCAATGTGTAGCTCGGTAGCATTCTATCTGATCCAAGCTTTGGGTTTTGTTTGTTGAAATTATTCCTTTTTTTACGAATAAGCCTTATTAGGGGTCGAATTCCTCATACGAAAAGCGAGCGTAGCGAGTCTAGGGGTTTTGGCCCCTAGTTTCTTACAAAATAAATGTCGCTGAAACTAAAATGACGAACTCTTCGACCTCTTTTGTCCCTTACAAAACCAACATTCTCCAGTATTTTTGAGGCTCATTTACTCATACTACACCTGCCTCTTAATTCGTTCCTCTAATATTCCTTAAAGCTCGTTTGTTTGTATTAAATCCACAGAGCTGCGATTCGAATGATGATGTCTTCTTGAGAATGTCAAACACAGCCAAAACTGGGAAACCGATCTAACAAGTAGCAAATATGCTCCAGCATTGGTTCGAGTTAAGTCATTTATCCCACAGAATAAAGTTCCTCCATTATACCATAAATTATCTCAGTCCGTAGATGGTTAATTTGAATTCTAATGCGTGTTTCAATTAATTCCATCTAGAAAGCTTTGCGCATAATTCCAATGTCAATTACCATTAGTAATGTGCTTTAGAGGTCCAATCTACTTTTCCAGGACATTTACTAGTTGTAATATAGATTTCGCCGGGCAAATAGGTTTTTACATTCAATTGAAATGTATGATGCGTATTAAAATGTATGAACTGGAAATGTAATTATATACTCTATTTTAGCAGCGCTAATTTAATATCCAACCGTACACGAACATTTTTGAAGCAAAATTTAAATTTAATTCAAGCATATGTGACCTCAGATAAGGCATTTTAATGTTAATGTCTAACTAAAGTTGGTGTTTCATATTTTAGCCTTCATTATATTGAATTTGTAGCACCCTAATGCGCTGTTACAACCAATTTTATAAAACCGGTAATTATTTGAAAGAGCATTTGAGTGGTAAAACAGCATTTTTAGCGAACATAAAGATAACATCGTGAATTGAATGCTTTATGAACGTTAACGTAATGAACTTAGACTTCTTGCTTGATTATTCTGTATTATGTACAAAATATTTAAATCGGTTAAAAATGTCTTTAGTTTAAAAAAATTTTAGTTTACCAAAAGCATGGCTTATTCCTTTTTAAAACAGATATTACAAAATAATTTTTTCAGATCCATCCAGATGGTGTAGTAGCTTAAAAGCCATTCGTTCGGGCCCTGGGTTACGCTTAGGGTTCGGGTTCGAATGCCGGATTGGGCTTGGATGTTAATTTGTCGGTCTGTTCATAGGGATAGCGCCGGGCGCCCCAGTATTATTTTTAGCCAATTTTGTCTTCAGAAATATAAACTATAAGAGAATTTAGAACTATGCAGTTTGAAATTTTGCATAGATGCTTGAAGCGATAAAGAATGTCATAGGCGACTTTCAAATTCTACAAATCTACCAGTTTTCCCATTTTTACCCATTTTTTGCTAATTCCAAGCTCCATAAAGCTTTCCCAATTGCGATGAGTTAAAAAAACTATGAGATTTCTTTATCAAGATATCAAGATAAATTTATAATATAGGAATTAAAAATCACGTCGCAAGAAAAATTATTTCTATAACTTTTTACAACCTCAGTGAGCTTCGATTGTCTGGTTGAGAGTTCCAAGATTTAAGATGGACCTTCATTGCAAGACTAAAATAAATAAACATTAATTATCTCAATACGTTTTACAGCACAAACCAAGATATAAGAATTAATAGACCAAGATCTTAATTTATCTTACGTTATGTTTTTAAGGGAATGGGTTCTGTGCCCCGGGTGGAGAGAGAAAAGGGCGAGTTGCACCGCTGATGAATTTAATACTCGGGCGAGTTGCACCGCTGATGAATTTAATACTCGGGCGAGTTGCACCCGCGAAATGGAGGGTAGGAGGACAATCATCGAGGAACCCTGCTGTCTCGCAATGGGTCAGTAGTAACAAATTTTCTGGGGTACCCCTACAGCGATGGCCGGGCCCAGTAATGCTTTTTTGGGGGGAGGGGTGTCTCGCAAAAGGGCAGCGGTAACATTTTTTCGAGGGACCCCCTACAGCGCTGGCCGGGCCCAGTAATGCTTTATTTTTGGGGGGGGGGGTGTCTCGCAAAAGGGCAGCGGTAACATTTTTTCGAGGGACCCCCTACAGCGCTGGCCGGGCCGAGTGATGTTTTTTGGTTTTCGCAGAGGGCCAGTGGTAGCATATTTTTGAGGGGGGAGCAAAATAAGGATTCCGGTGCAACTCACCCCACGATTGGATTGATAGCTGTTGGCGCGGGTGCAACTGACCCTCATCCTTTTTCAAGCCTGCCTTAAATTACTGTTTTAACCATTTTGAGCTAAGAATTAGCTCTAAAAATAATTTTTCGTTATAATATGTCAGTTTTTAGAATTAGAAACCAAGAATAAAGTAAGTTTCTCTTTACTGGCCCTGCATTGTACAGTTTGGGAGGAAGAAGTATTAGTGAAAATGCAGACAGTCTAAGAGTTAAATAACGTTTAAACTTTCGATTTTCAGCGCGTGGCTAGCTTTACCATAAGCAACGCACAAGCATATATATTAATTCATTCGTAACCCGTAAAAAAATATATATATTAAAAATATTACAAAACTCCATCGAGTATTTCAGTGCACTTATGTACCTGATATAAATTTAGAAATAACTTCTTTAAACTCGTTTATCTTTAAACGAATAATATTATAATTCAATCTTTTTAATAATTCAATATGTATGGTAAGATAAAATATGAATGTGAAAAAAATTGCAAAAGTTCGGAAGTTTTCCTTTTAAGCATCATATATTCCTTGAATTAGATAATCTGAAATCACATAACATGGAGTAAACAAATATTTATTGGCTTCCTTTTGGATATATTGGGTTCGCCAGAAAGACCTAATCTCAGTTTAAAATGAACTCAACATGTAGCTTAAGTACTATTAAATGCAATGGCGAGTTAGGCACTTACAGCTGGAAAAAGGTTTGTACATTAACTAGTCGTTTCCGAAAAGTTTTGTAAATCTCATGAACTTCTTCCCTTTGAGCTGTGACTAAATTCATATAATTAATTATGAAGTTTAAAATTTAAAATAAAATAAAATAAAGAAATTAGTCTAATTTTGGTGCACCCATTTTATCATTAGTGTGGTTGGAAGTATAAACATCCATTATATGAGTTTGAAACCATTAAGTCTTAAAATTATTTCCAGTCAGGAATTTCAGTTTACAAAACTAATTAGCTCGAGATGTGTTTAATGTTATTTTTAAAATGCTCACATATTAGTTAGCAAAGTAGATAATTTAATATTAAGTGCAATCATCTAAACATCCATAAGATTCATATATTTAGTATGGAAATTTTATCTGAGCTTGTGCATTAGCAATTTTCAAGACTGCGTTTGGCTCTTGAATCAAGATATTGCTTTTCTTCAAGATGTAAAAAAATGATGTTTTTTTTATTTGCTTGGCATGTTTCTTTATAAGGAAAAGTTTATAATTCGTAATGCAAGATATTTTTTAAATTTAGTTTGGAATATATTAGCATCTGTCTATTGCAAATAATGTTAAAAGGTTATGCTAAAACAGTAATGTAAATTTTAGGCTTTTTTTAATTAAAATATTCAAGATAGTTACATTTAAAACAAGTAATTAACTCAGTAAAATGTGAAATTTCTAAAGTGTAACTTTCTGTGTGCAGTTAGAATTTCATAGTAAAATTCTAATTTTCTTACAAAAGATAAATTTACACATTTTTTTAGAATATGTGTGAAATTATCAGACTGTTTTGTTAGCTAAGACTTGGTTAACAAAATTTAAGCCACAGACACGACTTATTTTATCCCTATATAAAAAATTTTAAATCTTTCATATAAAAAAATTTAAAATGATTATAATCAAGACCAATGCCTTTTCTTCTTAAATTTCAATTAGTAATCATTAAAAGTATAGAACGCCAGTAACTGTATTCTGAAGTAAATAAAGCTTTCAAAACTTAATATATTATTCCTAAAAATAATTCAAGTGCAATAAAGTTTTTTGCAAAACATAATAAATTACCATTTCTCTAAGCGATTATAATCGACTGTAAATCGTTGTAAAGTGCGCTTTAAACATTAGATTTGATACATTGAGTAAATATGTTAACTGAAAATCAAACCTAAGTTTTTTTGATAAAAATATGCAATTTAAATCTGACTATGAAGGGAAAATGCTCATGGGTAAATCCTTTTCGTTCCCCTCTCTCTCTTCTGAACAATTTTAGATGTCTTTCAACTTTTGTAAGTACTCAGCTCGAGGCAAGCAAAGGCATGTAATTTGACGAAAAAACAATGGGAATATTATAAATCACCAATAAATAAATCAAATCCAAATTATCCAAGTTTAATATAATGTTTCGTTTGAAATCAGAACTGGAAAGTTATTCAATTTTTTTTTACTTGGTATTTATATAAAGTTAAAAACATTGAGGCCAATTTTGTTCACTTCAGTTGTTATTTAGATGCCAAAAACTAACAAACAGGACTAAGTAGCCTCAAAACAGCTTTAAGCAACAAAATTCGCCAAGTATCTCCCGTCTCTATATTCTTCAATGGTAATGGCGGTATTTGAAATGTTAGAGTATCCCATCTGCATTGTTTACTATTTAGTTAGGTGCAACTAGTACTCCAATTTCTTTAAAGATCCAGTTAAGTTAAATTATTCACCCGTTTTCGAACTCATTAACAACATTCTAAACTATTTTACCGATACCAAAATTATTAAAATTACTGCAGTTTGCAGAATCTGAAACTGCTGAAAAATAGTGTATCATATTTTATAAACATAAAAATTAGGTCTTCTTTTCTATGCTTACATATCTAAAAAAATGTTTTAATTAATGGTACTAAATGATAAATAAATTTCTGAGTATCTGTTGAAGTATATAAAATAAATTTATCATATATATTTAGGAATAATGATGTAATAAATTAAAATAGTTGAATCAGAAATTAGCATACTATATTATTAAGTGAATTCAGTTAATTTTGCGTCTATCCTCAAATAAGTAAATTATATTAGCTCATTCATGTACCTTCAACGTGTTTTATTATTTTAATTATAAACTTTAATTCCCAATTATAATTAAAACACAGCCACATACAATTGGAAAAAGAAATTTTTACACAGTTTAAAATATTTTTACCACTTATTTTAAAACAGCTTCATTCTCTATCGAGAAATTTAGAGTTAAAATTTGAGGGTAAATTAATTAGCTTCATCGATTTTAATTTTTATTATTTTCGGGAATGCTGCAGAAAGTAAAGCAACTAAAACGTTAATAACAAAAATGCCCTTTTATTTTTTTCTGAACAATTATTAACAGCAGCGGAAGGTAATGCCCCATTTCTTTACATGAAATAAAAACAAATAGATTTTCAACAAGTATTGAATTACAAACAATCTGTGCCTAAGCTTAGAACTCATATTTGTTAAATTTTAAAGCGAGAATTTTATAGATAATATTTCTTTTTTATTTCAAGAAAAACTGGCCACCCTCTTCCCCCTTTTTTTCATGTCTGCCTTCTTTAGAGGGTTATATTCGAAATGTTTTGAAATCGATTTTTATGTATTCGTGGATGTTGTATTTTACAGCAAGAATTGCATAGGTATCTCTTTTCTTCTTTGAGCTCAAGCAGGATATGTGAAAAGAACGTTTTGGACACCTATTCTCCATCATTTATGAATTTTGGAAAATGTTCTCGAATCCAGCACTTACGCTAAAAAACTCACATACATGCCAAATTACGTATTATTAGCTTCAGTAGGCTAGGTAAAATATTGGCGTACGAAAAAATGACATAATTTTCCGATACACCTAATATTTACTCCAGGACTAATATCAAATTGTTGTTGCAACTAATGCCCTCTGGCAATCGCTGAGCGGTGACAGATCCCCCATATAGGACGGCAGCGGGCGGAAGGGGAGGTCTTCCATTTTAATGAGTCCCAGTACCAGTGGGAGGAAATGCGACTTCGCTCTGGGTCCCCTAACTTTGAACCAATTCCAGATGAGACACCAACCACCTGAAATCGGCACCCCAGAGGTACACTGAAAAAAAATGATTACAGCACAATGTGTGGGTAGACGTAACGCCAACACGTTGGGATGTTGGCGTTTAGCTTATCTCACACGTTGTGCTGTAGACTGTGCCAATTTGTTATACAATGTTCTTTGTGACTGGCTTATCAACGTCATTGCGTCATTTTATGAGTGGATTTACATCCGGCGTTGCATTATTTTACAGCACAGCGTGTGGGTAGACATAACGCCAACACGTTGTGATGCAGACTGTGTCAGTTGACTGTGTCAGTCCATTCAATAATTGCCATAGGTTCGTCATGATTGGCTTATCAATGTCATTACGTCATTTTTGAGTGGATTTACAGCGCTGTATTGTTTTACAGCAATATGTGTGGTAAAATTCCCGGTATTTCTTTGTATCGTTGAAACTTGGAAGACATTGCAGCCAAGATTTACGTGCACCAGCTACAATGAGCGTACATGGTCCCAAAGTAGTCCAGCCGAGAGAGGAGTTCACCCTCCCAAGCGCAGGCCAAGCTGGATGCTGCTTCGCTTTCCGTGTTCTTACGAGAATAGAGTTTAGAGACTAGGTCACTGCTGGACTATTATCAAGTAATAGAATGTAATATAAGTCATAATGTCAGAGACAAAAATTAATTATTATACGGAGAACTAAATACATATTTATAATAATTTATTATAAATATATATTTAGTTCTCAGTATAATAATTTATTTTAATTAAGAATATATTCATGAAAACCTAAACTTTATAAGCATACTTTGTACCAACTAGTATTATTACGCACAATCATATAAAAGTGTATAACCAGGTGTCACTCCATTACAAAAACAACTCCGAATAGAAATTATGTTTTACGCAATTTACCATACTATTCTTTTATTGTTATAACATAAAAACAATACAGCGCGAAATTTAAAAAAAAATGGAAACAAGAAACAAAAATTCCGTTCTTTTTTTCTTCAGTTCACACAGACATTAAAGAAAGCAAACAAATCTCAAATTCTATTTGGATATTATTTAGATCGCCTCTAGGTCTTATCAGACATCGCATGCAACATTTATGTCAGCGCAAATTTCGACAGATACAATCTCCTGTTGATAAAATTTCTGTGCATTCCGTATTTTAGAGAAAACACGCAACATTTCCACTTGAATCTGATTTCTTTTTCTCGTTTTCTAATGTTACTACTTTCTTTTCAGTTTCTTTCATTCTGTTCAGAAAGACTCTAGTAAGATTCAGTATTTTCAAAATGCAGCTACTGAAATCCATTTCAGCGTGTATGCCATACGTCATTAATTGAAAAGCGAAAATAGATCTGATACTGACGAGCAGAATTTAGTAAATCCAAACAAATGCTCGTGACAGAATGGGGGAAAAGGCGGGTTTAGGATGGTTATTCTAAATACTTTTACGTTTCTTTCAATAAATGTATTTCGTTAAAATTGGCATTCTGAAGACACTAAAATGTCACATAAAATACTTTCTAAGGAAATTAGATTATTTCCGTTTTTCTGAATAAACACATTTGTGAGAAAAGCTATTATATTATCTAATTCAATTCTTCAAAAGAATGAATGTTGGTTGTACATGAATGTTGAATTAACTCAATAACTGACATATAGCTTTGAAGGGCGCATTCTGACTGAATTAGCTGTGACGGAAATAGCTCTATTTTAATGCTTTCTGTTTAAAATTGCCTTCTGTTCATGAACTTATGAATCAAAATTTTTGACTTTAATTTTATGTTTCTATGTTGAATAGTTTAAAATCTCTGTAGTCTTAGATTTAAGACATGATCTTATAAATGATTTCAGATTATTAATATTCGACTGGCCAAAAAGTTTATTCATTCAAGTCAGTTATAAATTAAAGAAATGAGACGATTCTCGAAAAAGAATGAAAATATATATTGTAAACAGGCAAAAAGACGTTTTTTAATAGAAACTTTTAGAAAATCGTTTGATATTTACATCGTTATTTTAATGATAAAGATGAACAAGAACAGCAAAAAGAAACAAGATTTTTTAGCATTCTTAAATTTACTTTGACTATGACTGAGTGACGACTCAAAATACGATAGCAAATGCATAAGTACGTAATTATGCACGTAATTATGCATTTGTGATCTATTTGACCGATCGTGAATCTATTATGACTAGTTTTGTGGTGACGTCTGTGCATACGTATGTGCGTTTGAACGTATCTATGTACGTAACTGGCATAAATCAATAAGGATTATTCGTAATATTTAAATGTGGTTTTTAGGATTACTGTAACATCTGGTTTTCCACCTCCCTTTTTCATTGCAATCAAATGAGCAGTTTATTTACAGGGTCATCCAAATAACTTTGAACACATGAAACTCTATGGACATATTCAATACATTAAAAGTCTACGGTAAATCATTGAGCCTTTCCCAAAATATATGTTTTTCATAGCCAACAATAAATCGTGTGGTTACCTTCTACGTAATACTTCACAGAAGCACGTTGCTTCTTATCTTTAGAAATAGTGAAAGCGAATGCATTTTGTTTTCAAGCATTGATAAGTACTTCTATAAGAACGTGATGATTCTCCTATCTAAAGAATTTTTCAGATTATATGAGTAACACTTAAAAAATGTTTCGTTCATTCAACAAAACTTTGGTTGGCTCTATTTCAAAGAAATTATTTTGTTGGATCAACAAAACTTTGGCAGCACAGCCATCTGTGTCAGAAAACTTCTTTGGTTCTGTGTCGCCAGATGGTCGATTTGGACGACCGCCATGTAGTTGGTAATTAATGAATCGATGGCAACGGCTGCCATCGAAGCATTGAGATGTGTTGGGGCCATTCAATCATATTTTTTTGCGACTAGCAGTGAAAGCGCTGAAATAAAGTGGTTTTACATGGCGCAACCACCTTGCATCATAGGGTTAACTGAATTGTGTGTTTCCTGAAAATAATAATTATTCATTTTATATTCATGTTACGATTTGATAAAAAAAAATGCTTGAAAAGTGTGTTTCTTCCAATAAAGTGCAAGGTCCATCGGAACTGAAGCAAAAAGTACAGGGCGTATTGCTGATAAAGCAAAAAGGGCAGGATGAATCAGCACTGTAAAAAAAGGCGGATAGAACAGCGCACCATTTACAAAATGCCAAAACTGAACGCAGTCGTCGATGATTAACTATGCATTCGTTGATTAGGTGATTTTTTCCCGAGTGTTTGAGAGAATATCAGGCAGTACTGTGATATTTCTCTAGGTGTAATAATTTTTTCCCTCACGCTTTGTTAAAAATATGTTAAACATTCAAATGAAGCAACATAGTAAGTTTCTTGCGAAATTTTATTCGTCAAATTCCATTCGTGAATAAAAGAGAGATAGAGAGAGATCCCATATCTGAACTCTCTTTTATTCAGATATGGGATCTCTATCTCTCTTAGTATTGTCTGTGAAGACGCTTTTCGTAAAGTATTAAATTCATGTGTAAAAATAGACACCTTGTTCTCCTGATCTTGCACCCCATCTGACACTTTTGTATTCACCAAACACAAATCTGTTAATGCTCTGGCTGATCATCCCGTGATTTCCACGGGCAACTCAAATGTAGCAAAATTTGCTTATCCCGCGATTTTCACGGGCAGGTGTTTTTCTTCCTGTATTGAGGAGAGCATCCCGCATTTTCACTGTTTAACCAGTGAAATAAATTAGATACAGTGTTAGACGTTTAATTTAGGTTTTGACCAACACATGTCGTTAGTCGTCCACTAAATTGAGGCATTTGAAGGTAATACTCGGTATGTAATGCTCTAACTTCACTTGTGTGCCGCCTTGTCTAATCAGAAATGGCTGGTAGAAATCGTTCAGCAATTGACAGAGTGTATATTACGGATGATTTATGAGATTCTGAAAGAGATTTTAGTTTTGATAGTGATAGTGATTTAGATTTTTCGGACTGCTCCTCAGACGGCGATGAATCTGACTATGATTCAATAAACCTGCAAAGCGTTAGGCGGTGGTGCATTTTATGTTATTATGTAGTAAACGGAAATTAACTGTAATACAACTGAATTTATTTTTTTTAAATTATGTAATAACATCTGAAATTGTTTTTTCTGGAGCTTAGTTTCTCATGATAAAAATCTTTTCTAGAAAGAAAAAATGCACATTTCAATTCTCCAATGTATATGGATTTGAAATATGAAAAAAAAAATTACACAATTTTTGAAGCGATTTTAGTCCAAAAATTGAGCAGTCAGAGGATTAAGAGGTACCTGATTTCAGAGTAAAAGAATGAGAGACGGAATCTTTAAGCATGCTTACAGCAGGCGACCAGAAACGCTTTGAACCAAGTGGGAAAACTCGCATGTAACATATTGCCATGTAGAATAAGTACATCGAAAATTATCAATATTTTATCTGTGAAATATAATTTTAATCTGTGAAACATAAATCTGAGTACGTTAATTTTTTCGTGAAATCTTTTTTCTGGTAACCTTTTACAGACCGCATTGAGATCCAGGCATATTTTAAATTACTTTTTTGCATATTTTGTCTTAATGCGTTAATTAATGGATATTAGTCATTTAAATGGTGGAGAAAATTTTTAATACAATTTCACCGTGTTTGCGTGGGAGCAAATGTCATTCCTGACTATAATTTACATTGGTTTCAAAAACTGAATATACTGATGGGTAGTTTAAGTAAGTGAAATATTGAGAGTTAATAAAATATTTATTTTTAAATTTCAGTAAAGATATGAATTAAGTTTGAAAGGGGGAGGGTTTATAAAGATAGCTCTGTATATATTTATGAATATGGTTATTTTCATGATTTTTTTCCAGTTTTCCAATAATGATAGAAATGTAGCTTCTATTTAAAAAAATCAAGTCATCTTTTAACTATACCTGCTAATGAAAAGAAATTAAAATTTATCAAAATAAAATTTTAACAATGTTGACTTAAAAATTACAAATAAAATTTCATTTTTGAATAAATTTTTTCGATATTTTCAATTGGGAACATTGGCCTGTAAAGGGCTAATATTGCATGAAAATTTTTATGGTATCAGTATGGTTGTTAAATAAACACGAAATTCGGTAATTAAGTCATCAGCTTGGCTACACCATGTTATATAACTGTAGGTTTATAATGAAAATAAATTAAAATTTATCAAAATGAAATTTTAACAATATTGACTTAAAAATTACAGATAAAATTTTATTTTTGAATAAACTTTTCCGATATTTTCAATTGGGAACATTGGCCTTTAAAGGGTTAATATTGCATGAAAAGTTTTATGGTATCAGTATGGTTGTTAAACACGAATTCGGTAATTAAGTCATCAGCTTGGCTACACCATGTTATATAACTGTAGGTTTATAATGAAAATAAATTAAAATTTATCAAAATGAAATTTTAACAATATTGACTTAAAAATTACAAATAAAATTTTATTTTTGAATAAACTTTTCCGATATTTTCAATTGGGAACATTGGCCTGTAAAGGGTTAATATTGCATGAAAATTTTTATGGTATCAGTATGGTTGTTAAATAAACACGAATTCGATAATTAAGTCATCAGCTTGGGTACACCATATTATATAACTGTAGGTTTATAATGAAAATAAATTTACGCATTCACTATCATGTGAAATATGTAACTGTAACCGTAAAGTTGCGGCGCCATCATTTATCCTAAATTCTTCTTGAAGATTAGCCCTTAGGTATTCCAAATAATTATATTCCCACCTAGACGCATTTAACATTTTACGCCAGCCTTCCCGAAACTAAAGATTAAATAAAGCATTTCTTCAAAACATGAAATTTCGGATTCTGAACCTAAATTAAAGAGGCTTCATAATTAGAATAAATGCGCCGTAATAGCTAAGCATATTTAAACGCTCTAACATTTGATATTCAAAGGGATTTCCCTTAAGTGCTTTCATCCTAAAATGTAGTTGAAATTTTTCGCGTGTTGCGTTTTAAAAGTAAGAACTATGCTATTAGTTACGAAAGCTTCCTAAAACATCTGCAAAATTAACTCCTTTATCTATCTATGTGTAAGTAGGGGACTCAAAATGAGAGGAACAAACTTCTAGAAGGGGTAGGTTAAACGAATCACATAGGAATGTGGGGTAGGAAACAGTGTCTTTTATGTACCTGTTAATAATCGCTTTAGAATACGTGCTGATTCAATAGTGAACTTTTTCAAAAACTAATGTATTTTTCACAGATCGCACATGATAATAATTGTTAACTCATATTAACCTAGTGTTGCATTAATGCAACATCACTGATGTTACCGTAATCCTTATTTTTTTATCATCAAATGAACTTTATGTTAATGCCCAGCGTTGCATTTGTGCAACATCCAGTATTTTATAAAATATGTATCAATGTGTCTCGAAACTAGTGAACACTAGTCAAACTAGTGAAAAACTTTGAAGTATGTGATACGATTCCATTAAAATATGCTTTGAGGGTAAATTCAAACTATTTTTCAAACAAACAATTCAGGCTAATGTAGGTTAATTCGGGAAAAAAAAATTTATTACACTGATAAAATTGTCGGAGGAAAGTCCATTGTTGATGAAACTTTATGGACGGACAGTTCAACACTTCTTCGAAAATGATTTTTAATAGGTTCATGAAACTACGTTTCCAGCCCCACATTGCTATGTGATTCTGAACTGTTTTGGTGTAGCCTACCAATCCTGGAAGTTTGTTCCTCTAATTTCGAAAGACCCTCTAAGATGGAATTCGTTTATAATTGAAATATGCGTGTTACACAAGACTTATTTCGGCTTAGTTCATACTGTCCGCAGCCCGACATTGGAGCAAGAATTGAAAATACAAAAAAGAAATTAACAATAGATAATTACTAAAGAAACGAAAATAAATTGTATAAAATCGAGATAAAAAGCTGAAGATAGGTTTATCATTAAGTATTCATATTGATCATTCAGACTTTTATTTTTGTTAACGTTTCTATTAGTATGGGAGTTTCTATCTAATCGAAATTAAGGAATGCTCCGTTTTTAAATCGGGCATATGTTGTAAAATATACCCATTTTGTACAAATGCTCTGCCAAGCAGTCATGTCCGCTCTGCAGCCTGAAAATTTTTACTTCCTCTTTAAGTGATTATTAACCGTATAGTTTTTAACACAGGGTGTCTACCATCATGCAAAGGTCACGAAAGTCACAGGAAAGTCAAGAAAAGGTCAAGAAATGAAGCACTAGGTCACGATTATCGACTCAACTCCCTTTTCTATTTCATTCAAATTCTCAAATTTTCGTAACTAAATTTCCTAAACTTTTGTGCACTATTTTTACAGTTTTGCTAATAAACGTACAGTTTACGCATAATACTATCGATCTTTGTTGTAGAGATATTCAATTTTGAAATCAGGGCTTATTCGCTGATCACCCTGTATATTAATAGTGTTAAATTTAAAAGTCTAATTTTTCTTCATTCTCTCAGGGGTGCAGAAACTGTTTTTACTCTCAACATTTCCCTCAATCCATGTGCAAAATTCCCCAAAATTTTATGATATGTTTATAGACTTGCATAAGTTCTGTATTACCATAAGTGTAAAAATATTTGCAATGTACAAGCTACATACATGTTTACTAAATAGCAATTGGTCCAAGTTAAGAGAAAGCAAACTGCTGATCGGTGAAAAAGTTGAAACAAAAATCCCTTTAAAAATAGGAATGGGAAAGAATAACTCGAAGAATTTTGTAATTCATTGTTAAATTCAAAATCAGTTGTATATTTTCTGCAAAATTTCCCCCAGCTAGCTAAAATTTCCCCCTATCCTAGATTGCCGGATCGTACATATTCTGCATCCCTGGCACGAATGTATTTTTGATATTAGTGTTTCGTATTTATTATGGTCAAGAAAAGGTCAAGAAAAAATCAAGAAAAGGTCAAGAAATCAAGCTTACTTTATGTGGTAGACACCCTGTAACATTTTTGCAATTTTTTAAAGGTTTACCTTTTATTTACCATTTCCGTGTTATTAACTTCATTTAATTTATCAAAAACACACCTTTCGAGATTATTGACACATTTAAAATTGTTTTTTAAACATCTTAAAACGAATTAGAATTGTTATAAAGTGTGCCCCAAGAAGGTGGTATCAATCTTTAACTCTTTATACATAAGAGATAAGTGAACACTGTAAATTGAAAAAACTGTTCAAAATAAGGTCGGAAATAACACTGCATTTAAAAAAAATTCTCACGTTTATTTTCAAAAATTTACTCTTTTTAAATTTGTATACGACCACCGTACAAAAACATTCCTAGCTAGTAAAATGTGCTCCATACACTAATGAGGTGATGTATTGGGTCTAGTAATAAGTTTTAAAGCGCATGTCTTACAAATGAATATGCAATTTAGAACTTAGAATATTTAGAATACTTGGAATTACTGTGGGAAAGTGTACAGAAGACAAGGCATTGTTAATCGACTAAAATAGATGATAGTCCGAATGGGCTATGCCAGAGCTGTACGCCGGGTGCTCCAAAACTTCACAGCCAAACTTTGCTGAAGTGTCCTTGACAGGTTTTACAACAAGAGGCCTTGCATTGTCGGGTGGGATATGAAGGGTGTACTGTACTACAAGCTGTTGGAGCCCGATGAAAGTGTAACTGCTGAACGCTATAAACAACAATTGCTGCGACTGAAGCAGGTGATCGATTGTAAACGCCCGTTTATTGGCAAAGGTATGCAGCCCGTCTATTTGCTCCATGATAATGCAAGGCCGCATGTTGTAAAAAAGGCAAGTTCGGCTGCGAAGTTTTGTAACACCCATCGTACAGCCCTGACAAAGCCCCCTTCGGACTATCATCTATTTCGGTAGATGAACAATGCCTTGTCTTCCCCACGGTGAACGAAGAACGAAAATAAGTTGATGACTACATAGCATCAAAAGTCGAATTCTTCTACTCTGCCGTAAATGTGTGCACTACCTGACCAATGGCGGGAAGTGCTGGAAAATAAAGGAAATTACTTTCATCAATAAAGGCATAAGTTCTAAATTGCGCATTCATTTCCTTGACACGCGCTTTAAAATTTATTACTAGATACAATATAAATTTTCAGCCTTTCAACATAAACCGTCTCAGAGATATCTATAAACAAAGAAGATCGGGGCCTATACATGAATTTCAGTGTAAACGTTTATTCCAAGAGTGGGAAAAAAAATTTCTTTTGTACTTTTTGTACGACCCTTGAAATGTTATCATCCGACGTGATTTTTTTCCCTTCGAGAGCTGTTGAAAGGGGATTTAAGTCAGCATATATTTATCTTCATATTTCTCACAACTTGTAGAACATACTTCTCAAGTTTTGTACATCACTTCACTAGTGTATAGAGCGCATTTTACTTACTGGAAATTTTTGTACGGGGTCGTATACAAATTAAAAAAAAAATGAAACTTTTTGAAAATGAAATAAATGAATTTTTTTGTAGCGTAGTCTTTCTTCCGTAGTTCTTATTTTGAACATTTGTTCAATTTGCTTTTCCCACTTACCTCTAATAGATAAAAAATGAAAACGCGTTACTATCTTTTTGGGGACATCCTGTATATGGTATTTTACTGCCATTTACTCTCTCTCTCTTAGTCTTGTTCATCACTTAATCATGACATATATTAATTCGATAACCAATCTCTAACAAAACGTTGCGGAGCATGTCCATTTTGACTGTAGCAATTGCATCGACAACTCTCACCCGTAAATATGTCAGGACCAGTGCCTGTATGCTGTAAACGAGGCTCTTGATCTAACCCCAGGAAACTTAGTCGAGAGGTACTAAATCAGGACTTCTCGCATGCCATAGCACAGGACCAGCTCTACTAATCCCTATGTTGGAAACAGTTGTTGAGAGTTTGTAAACGTGTCTGCTAGATTTGCAAATCTTGGACACTTTTCAGGTTATTTGAAAATAATGTTATTGCGCTTGCTAATTTCTTTTAGAATAACGATTTTTCAAATTGTACCCAAACAGTCTTAATGACCCTGTATAATGACACTGCCGTATTGACTAAGAATTTCATGTTTGATTAAAAATTTTTGGATGCCACTGCAGATACATCTCTAGTTAAAATATAAAAAAATTAAATATTTTAAAAAATGAATGATACGGCACTTCATAAAAATTACTATATTTTCTCATATTTAAATAACCGCAAGAAATAAAAACTGATTATTTATAAATGTACGTATTTTCGTTCCCACTTAAAATGATTCAAAAACTGAACCAAAGGAAGACATCAATAACCATTCTTTTTGCAATATTTAGTTTATTGTATTTGGTGGAAAAATGGGAAAAACATTTCTTCCACAAGCTGACAAATAAAACACAGCTCCGAAAAAAACAAGTTAAGCGAGAAAAGGGTGCTTTCATAGAAGATTTAAATTTTTTTTACTGGTAACGTAAAGGTAAAAAGTATGAATAGTTTCTTTCTTTCTTTTTAAATATTGATAAAGCGTAAAGTGTGGAAAGATTTTCAGATGATGGCAATTTTGCTTCGTTGTTTTATGCGTTTGTTCTTTCAAACAATTTCACGGTAACTTTAACTAAAATTTTCTGCATGAAGTTAAGATTTGAAAAATTATATTGAAAAAGAATAAGTTAATAGGTTTCATTGATGCGAGTCACTAAAATAGTGTAACAAGCACTCATACCAAAAAATCAATAAAGGATTTTTTCAAGATTCTAAGACAGTAAAAAGCCAAAACCTTTTTTTTTTTTTTTTTCGTATTCTTTATTTCACGAAAAAAAGAAAAGAAGAAAAAAAAATTCACAATATTCTAGGGTATTGTGAATTTCTTGTACAGATTTAGGTTGTTCCTTTAAATTTAGAATTTAGTTTTTTTTTATTTCTATCTCATCGTTGCATTTAGAGACGCGCTGCCATCAATAGAAGTAGTTCAACGTTTTACCATACAATGGTGCTAAATTAACCGCATCCTTTCTATGGAGAAAGTTTTACCATGTTTTTGTTCCACTGATCAGTTTAAGTACCAAATCGAGGTTCAGCGCTTCTCCATAGAAAGGTTGCAACAAATTCAGCACCAGTTTGCAATTCAGAACCAGTTATGGTGAATTGCTAACTATTTTTATTGACGGTATAAGGTTAATTCAAATTAACATTATTACACCGAGCAATTCTGCTTGATTCATACAATCTAGCATAAATTTGCAGCACTTCCTTCTGCCACTTATTCATGTACGGCTTTCAAAACACTGAGCCAATACAGTTACTTTGAGAGAGAAATTTTCACTGTTAGATTTTTGGGATGGTGGAAAACGTCTTTCATATTATTTTACCTGAAAAAGCATCTTACAGGACAATACGAACAGGATGATGATTAGATCAAAACAGTTTTAAAATGCGGTTTCAATAACAGATGGTGATGAGTTTGTACCTGGATTTAAAATTGGTGGCAACTTTGTAAAAAATTAAGAATGTACCATAAAGTAATTTATAACGAACATTTCATGGGGAGCTTGCGTGTGTGACATTTTGTGTTTGCATTTCGAAAATTCTTCGTATTTAATTTTAAAATTATCTGTGTTAAAACATACATTTTGAGTATACTAAAAGACGCATTTAAATATAAATGTCTTCGTAATGAGTCAAATTCATATTAATTACATAAATAACCAAGAATATTGATATTCGCTTGATAAATAGCGTTCCTGTAAATATAATTTGAGTATGCAGCTCTAATATGCAAGCAAGTAATTTCCAGTTTACAGTAGAGTAATATCGTTTTAGCCTAATGATTGTCGCTTATATCATTCAAATCTCATTTATTTAAAGTAGCCTGATGCACCGTTTGGTTAAACGGCTCAAACGATTAAACTAGCAATTTTAAGACTTAGTTGCGTTGTAACGTATTCCGTATTACACATCAAGGATGGATCAAGAATCTTCAATTCGTGGGACGAATTTGTTACTCAGCATCAACTACCATCGTGATCGCTGGTAATTTTGTCATAAATTCATCAAGTTTAGAGCATAAATTTAGGTGGCCTCTTTTTACTTTAAAACCAATTTAGTTAAACATTCAAAAGACTCTTTTCTGGAGAAATTTCATATATAATTGTAATTTATTTTTTACTTTAATTAAAATAAATTGTGTAGATTCATGACAGGCATATTATATTCAATTTCTTTTCAATAATATGTTGCATTTTTAACTGATATGACTTCCTAAATGTTGCTTGAACTAATCCCACTGCCCGGGATCTTCTCTGGCAGAGCGTTTTGCCCTCTAGCGGCTTACAATCCTGTTTCTAACCTCTAGCTCCCGTATAATTCATATTCCTCATAACTTCATACACACATATGGACCGTTTGGATATGACTTTTTGAGCCACCCTCTATATGCATGTAAATAGATCGGAGTACATTTTTAATACCTTAAAGCAAAGCAACTAGTGCTCTTTATTGGGTTTTTCCTTTGTTTATATATCGGTTAATGAATGTCCACTTGACAAGTACATGACTAAAAAAGTGCATAACTTCGTACCAACAGTAAAAGATTAAAACACACTATTCATAAAATCAAATTAAAGAAGATATTTTTAAACTTTTACACTTATAATTTTTTTGTTTCAATATAAGTGTCCAGGAAAAAAAAATGGGGTGGTGATATTTTTTATAATGTAATTAATAGTTTAGAACTTCAGTTTCTGAATTAGTCGGTATGTTTCTTTGCATGATTTCGAACTTTCTGAAATATGCCTAGGATTATTTGAAATTTACATATCTTATTAACATTTACTATATTTCCTTTTCAAAATAATATGAATGAACATAGAGCTCTTTTTCAGGGCATGCAACTAATTTCAATGTATCATTATTTATAGAAAGTATTGTATATTTAATGGCCTCATATCACTTTAACGAGATATATTTTTTTTTACAATAGAACACATCATATGAAAAATCATGTAAAGTACATTAATTTGTATTTAATATCTAACTACAGCAAATTCACCCTGAAAATAGTATGCGTAACACTCACAACTCTTTTAAAGTGAATAACAATGTAATTGATTTACTCTCTATGCAGGGTAATTCATCGCTATGGTTTAATAACTTTTATTTAATTTCAGTTAATTTTTCAGTTCCGAAAAATGAAGCATTTTATTAATATTTTTGCAGAAAAAATTAAATTATTATCGGGAAAAGTCCTCTTTTGCACTGAATAAGAAATAACTTTTTTTTTTAGTAATTGAACTACCTCATCGATTTTACTCTACGACTAAAAAAAGTTTCTTTATGAATAAGCAGTCAGTCAGACTTGTTAAAATTTTTAATTGCGACATATTTCTGTTTAAAACTGATCTAGAAAAGTAGTATGCTTAGCAAAGTTTATACTGTTTCTCTTTAGATTTTAAAACAATTTTTTTTTTGTTTTTTAGTCTCAGATTAAAATTGAGCTATAGAGTATTTATGAAACTGTTATAAACTATTTATTTATTAAAATTCATTTTTTCTTCTATGTTCGAAAGTCTTTTTAGATTATTTTTTTAAGTTTTCTACTAAAAATATTAATAAATATTCCAAGCAACGATTTTGATACTTCTGAAAATAAATGAGGAATGATAAAGGGATTTTGTATTTTATTTATACTTTGGATAATTCGAATAATTTTCAATTTCTGTCATTATTTGCTTATTTCGTTCTTATATACGTAGAGTAGCGTAATCGGTTTGATTAACGAATGATATTATTTCATTTGAAATGCGTCTTCCAGTTAGCAGTTTCATCCTAATAAAAGTCTTATCAATTTTCTACCATGAAAATGTTTCATAATACTTGATAGGATGATTTTATTGCCACCAGTGTAAGTGCTTGTAGAGTTCTTGAACAATCTATTAACAATAAATATTGTGGTCTAGATTAAATGATTGAATGAAGTAGTACCAAATCCCTGAATATAGCAGAATTTATTTATTCCGTCAAAATCCTATCTCTATACAATAAAATATCTACTATAGTCTTAAGTTAACTAAATGGGGTCACATTTTTGTGAGTGTAAATCTTGGCCTATCATAAATTTCTCACTTTTCATTGATAGCTTTCAATTGGTAAGATTTTTATTCCTGTTAAATGAAATTCTCAACTACTGTAGTTTCTAGCACAGAAAAGTGCAGGATGAAATGGATGTTTGGTTCCTTCTTTTTGCTTTCATCCTCATCTAAATTCATATCGATAATTTTCCGTTTGCGTGTATCTTTTAGGAGCCTGCAAAAATCCTTTGCTAATATACCAAATATACTTCCGTTCCAGAACATATATTTATAATGTTTCCGATATACTAAATAGGCTCAGATGCGGTAATCTAAGTATAAAAATTGGAATTTTTAATCTTAAATTCAATTATCTTTTGCATGCAGATGCGAAAAGTGCAGGATGAAATATATGTTTGACTGCTACACTTTGCTTTCAACTTCATCTCAATTTATTCTAGATAACAGACCAAATATGGAACACTTGTGTTCCAGAATATATATCTGTTTCTGATCTAATAGATTCTGACGTGATAATTAAAGTATGAAAACAGGATTGTTTTTAATTGGACTGGATTTTAAATGGATTTTTTTAATTCAATTATCGTTTAAAAAGCTTTAAAAAAATCTTATAATTTATCAATTAATATTTACTTTATTTCTATACGTTATACTTGTGTCCTTTTAAGATATAAATTTTAAAATGCTGATTGATAAAAAGAGAAAAACACTTAAAAGAACTATCTATTACGTTTTGTTTTGTATTTTCTCTTTAAATAAATGAATCTTTTGAATCAAAGTGGAATTCAAATATTTTATTGGTTCTTTGTGTTTTTCTCTGAGTAATGGTCCTCTTACAATTCTTTTAAATTCACGAGTTTCTTTTATTTTATTTACCTTTTATCTGTTTATTTATTTGGTCCTAATTCTAAACATGCTTTTTATTTTAGTTTTCTTTATTTTTTGCAACTTTATTTTTTACCCACCTATTTTTTTTAAAAGTAGTCTTTTTAACGTAAGTCTTTTACTCAATTGAAAAGTTAAAAACAAAATACCTGTTTTCGGTTTGCCGTTTCTTTATGCGATTAAATTTCAACAAATTGATGGAATACTTTGAAATTTAAGTGTGGTTTTTTAGTTAAAAATAACGAACAGATGTATAAGAAACAAATATAAAATCTTTTTTCCTGTTCAACCAGTGTTTTTTTTCTTTTTCGCATTTAAGTACAGAAATATCATTTCTTTGTGAATAGGGAGAGTCACAAATAATTTAACAAAAAATTAATTTAACAACTGATAATAAGCATAAAATATTCAATTCACTTAGTAGTAACCGATTGATGCATCTTATAGATTGATAGTTCTTGATTAGATTCGAAGTATATTCTTCCTATTCAGACGAACAAACTGCTTAAACGGATTAATGGAGCAAAATCATGGAAAATTTTTTTCAATAGCTGAGCAGCAGATAATTTTATGATGAAATGTTGAACTAATCATATTAATAGTGAAGTATTGAAAGCTTTTGAACCTCCCATCCAATAATAGATACATTCGTTTTTTATCTGGTCTACCTCTCACTCTTTTGAATGAACCACACAACCCTCTGAAGGTTCTTTCTCAAAAATCTAAATCTTTCACTTGCAGTACTTTCTGTATTTAAAAGTCTGAATTATCTCTGTCAAATCCCAATCTAATGATACAATGCAATTTTGGATTTTGCAGGTTTAAACACGGTAAGAATCTGGAGAAGAATTGGGTGAATTTTAAAAACTAAAATTATATTGCCGTCTGAACATGCCTCACGAAGTTTCTACCCACATAGGCAAAGATGATTACAATGTTTGTATCAACTTCAACTTAGTGCTTCATGTCTTTGCATTCGAAATACCTAAAGGGAGAGTACTTTGTAGTATTGGATGTTCTAAAGATGAATTGTCTGGTGGATATAGCTGCAAGTTAAGGGAGTGAAATTAGAAAGAGAAAAAAAAGACATATGATATGCAAAATGTAATTTTCTTTTTCCATAAGTACTCATTTTCATAACTTCAAAGGAACAGAAACAAAAAAGGTACATATTTCTTTTAGTTCAAAATTGTAAAAAATAAACAATTAACATTTAAAATTGTCGAGTTGTGATCAATTCTTCTTTCATGATCTTCTTTATAATTTTCAATCATTAAAACCATTTTAATTCAAAATTTATGCAATTTTGAGGTTTGTTTGAAATTGCATCAATGTAATAATCAATGTCTATTATAATGCAGTGTCAAATAATAGATAATTCATTCCTCATGTTGATGAATAGTTTGTGTGTTAGGTAGTGAAATCTAACGTTGTTTGTAAGTAATTTAATCATTAATTTGGTGTTTTTTTTATTTTGTTTTATTTTCGCTTTATTTCTTGCTGCAAAAGGTACTTTCATCAAAGTTTAGAAATACAACACAGGTAAGCTTTATAGTTTTGCAATTAATAGAATGAGCAATGCATCGTATTACGTCAATTACTGGAGCAAAAATTTAATATTTAATGTAAATAATGACACAAGCTTTCTATATTTTGTGTACCTATTTATAAAGATTCAGATTGTCAACGAGGGTAAATGCACATCATCTTGCTATAACTAAAATCGTTTTTCTACTACAGCTATCATTTCAAATTCACTGATGCAAAGAAAATTGTAAAAGAAGCCTTTTGAAATTTCATTCAACATTTATTTTCTCCACTTACTTATCATTTCCCTCATCTAAACTATTTTTATGAAATATTTGATAAAAATAACTCCGTCGCATATAAGTAATACTAACATATGAATGAATTTAGATTACCGAACTGGAAGATAAAAATAACAAATGCACCATCCTGAAGAGGTTTATTAACCGTCATAAATTTAGCGGATTCTTGCAATTTCAAGTATTAATTGCTAAATAAATCATCTCATTATGTGCCAGTGTGTACTTACAACAAGATAACACCGATATAAAAACCAACCCCATAGGAAATTCCCCATTCTTAATTACGTACCAAGGTGAGAGAATCTTAATTGGTCCTTCATTACGGAAGCCATTATGCTGAGGTATTTCATTAGAATCTGGAGCATTTTTAAACCCACTGTTGCATTCCGGGTTTAACGTTGTGTTACACGGCTAAACAGTTTAGCGTAAGTGCATCTTGTTAGGAATTCAGTAAATTATTGTTTGAGATAAATTAAGTTTGCTTTCGCTTTTTGTCTTCGTGGTCTTTTTTTTTTTAAGTTTTGTTCAATTTTAGGAAGAAGCCAGCACTTGAGAATTGTATTTCGTAAAATTGAAACTGGATAATTACTTTAAACGAAAATTTGGATTTTTGGTTTGAAATATTTCACTACGTAAATATTTAACAATGAGACATTTTCCCTTTAATTTTTTAATAAATCTTAGATAATTACAAAGCTTCAGTAATGCTACTTTTATCTCCGCTGTGTCATTTATTGAAGAATAAGCGCGGAAAGGCAGAAAAATACTGCTCCAACATTCAATGTTGAATTTTCAATTTTCTAAGACTGAAGTTCAGAAGTTAGATTAGGCTTTAAATATTGCTCATAACAAGGCACACTAACGGCGCAATGTATGCTTAGGCAATCAGTAACTTCTTCAGATAAAATAAATAGAGCATCTGAAAAACTAACGAATTTTATTGACAAATTAAAATCTGATAAACGTGACAAAATTATAGATGAAACCAACGTGCTTTGAGCTTTTCCAACACTAACCCTTCATATAACAGCTGATGGAGATTGTAATATCATTGAAAAGAGTTGATGTCCTTATTTGCAACTTTTGTCTATACAGTTACTGACATTGCGATTTGCGAATGACAGTGCGACTGGTTAGCGATATGCTACAGAGCTGCGAAAGTCGCAGAGCAGGCTGAATTTTGAATTCCAAGGAAAAAATTCTTATTATTTTGCAAAAGGGGGGGGGTCTTTCTTTCTTTTTTTTTTTGTGTGTGTGCATTTTTTTTCTGAAAAGTAAGTGTCCAAAGGATGAAAATTACTCACGTTTTTCCACTAAATAAACACTGTTGGAAATCAAAATCTTTATTCATGAAACTAAGATGGGAAGATGGTATAATGCTACTGTATAAAGCTCAGCCAGAAATGAAGTATCGTTTGGGTTTTAAAAAATATTAGCAGTTTGCTTTCATTTGTATTTTATTGCAGAAATCCTTCACACCTTAAACTACATTTTGTCATTTTCACCATGGAGATGGTATAACACTATTAATATAGTGTGTCCCAAAATGGTGGTAACGAGCTTTAATTCTTTATCT
The DNA here is from genome assembly GCA_038373885.1 of Cheiracanthium punctorium. NCBI lineage: Eukaryota > Metazoa > Arthropoda > Arachnida > Araneae > Cheiracanthiidae > Cheiracanthium > Cheiracanthium punctorium. The sequence continues at coordinate 91,457 of JAWZYV010009876.1, read as the reverse complement.
ATTAGAGGTAAGTGGATGATGTAAATTGAAAAATGTTCAAAATAAGATCGGAAATAAGACTTCATTAAGAAAAAAATTCCTCTCGTTCATTTACAAATTGTTACACGTTTTAAATTTGTATACGACCCCGTACAAAACAATTCCCAACAAACAAAATGTACCCCATACACTAAGGAGGTGATATACCAAAATTCAGCCTTTCATAGTATATCTCCTGAGATATTTTGAAAGAAAGATCATCGGGGGGCTATACAGGATTTTGATTGTAAACGTTTATTGCTACAGTGGAAAAAATGATTTTCTTTCATAATTTCTGTACTACCCCTGAAATGCGATCATCCGACGTGATTTTTTCGCTTCGGGGCCATTGGAAAGTGGTTTAAGTCAGCGTTTTATTTAGCTTCCTATCTCTAACACTTTTAAGGATAGAATTATCAAATTTTGTATGTCACTTCATTAGTGTAAGGGACACATTTGAATATTTGAGAATTTTTTTCTGCGGGGGGGGGGGGTCATTTGAAAGTTTAAAAAGGTGTAACTTTTTTAAATTTAACGGGAGGAGTTTTTTCGTAGCGTGATTTTTTTTTCTGACCTTATTTTGAATATTTTCTCAATTCTCATTACCCACTTATCTCTAATAGATAAAGAATTAAAGCCCATTACCTACTTTTTGGGACACCCTGTAAAAAGCTCCTGGAGAAAGTGAGTACGATTTCATATTTAAAAAAGATTAGAATTTTTGTCCGTATTTTAACAGAAAAACTGTGGTAATTTAAGGCATGTTTCATAATATGTATATATGGCACATGCCTTAACAAGAGATGTGTCCTCAACCACTAATTCTTGCAAGAGGAAATTGGTTATCACACGATGCACTGCGCTTTTTTTTATTTTCCTTCCTATTACACTAAACTAAACAACAAAATTTTTTCACAGTAAATTGCTCGACATTACGTAATATGATTACCTCTAATAACTATCTAGCACCTAGAGAAATATTAAATCATGGCGGTTATACTCATACAGCACATACCCTTTAGCCAAGTTATTAACTAAGATTTTTTTAATAAATGCATCTTATGGCAACTTGATCATTCACAACAAGCCTGTTGAATATCAGGTTTTCCCATCATTTTATTGTATTCTCTTTCGGAAAACATTTATAATTATTCCATCAAGTGGAAATTACATAAATTTCTGCTGTAAATTAACAGTTACTGTACTTGTATGAACTAACTGTATATGCCCAGGTGACATCCAGTAAGAACAGGCGCAGATTTCTTTTATGTTAATTAAGAAAAATCAATTAACGTAAGATTGAAAAACACGTAGCTATTTCTTTGATTCAATGCTAACGTCGTCAGTTAATCTGAAGTCCATATCAGAAAAACATTTTCTTTTTATTTCGAACTTAACATTCATTTATAAAAGATCATGAGAGAACTTATCCCTTTACATTTCAATATTCAGTGAATGTGTAATTTCTGAATTTTCTTTCTATTGCATAATACATATTTAAAGATTAATGGATGAAATTTAAGAAAATTTATAATCACAAAAAGTAAAATATTGAAAAAGTTGAACCAAATAATAATTAATGTTACTCAACGATAGGACCTGTCACCGAAATCAGTATGCCTATTTTCTTATTTGTACAAGTCCGATAAAGTCAGGACCCGATTTAGAAAATTTTTGACTATAGGCACAACTCGGGAGGGCCCCCACCCCCTTACTTTAATGTAGGCTGTGTGAAATTTTCAAAGGCAAATTAATGTCGGACTGTACCCTACTGTCGAAAGTCTATGCTTTTTTTTTTCCAAAATGTCAGTCGTCTGTTATATTTCATGACAAATTTAACAAAAAAATTCAAGCTATACATAAAATACTTAAGAATTTACAACTTTTTCCAACCCCTGGTTGTAAATGCTGTCATTGAGCAGATTAGTAATTTATTTAAAATATTGTTTGAAGAATTTGAAAATATACAATCTGCTTTTTTTTTAAATTGAAAATATAAATCTGCTTTTAAAAAAATATAAAAAAATTGAATTGAGATTTTGTTTTGGTGGGCCTCCAATATTTGGGGGCCTTAGTCCCGGGCCTACTGGGCCTAATGGAAAATAAGGGTCTGGATAAAGTAGTGTAGCATCAGAAAACTACTGAACAGCAACGCAAAAACTTCGGTATCAACATTAAAAATTTGCTTAAAACTGTTTTATTTTATGTCCTTTAGAATAAAATTTTATTCAAACTATGCGTATTTTTGCAGGTTATTTACAGGGAACTTCAAATCATGTTCACTACCCAGAAAATCCTAGATTAACTCCAAATTAGAAAGATTCAGAGTATTCCCTCAAAGGAAAATTCAGGGAACCGTCATCAGAATGTTGACTTAAATATTCATACATAAAACTAAAATCTGAAATTGTATATGGTAGTTGAAGTGTATGTAGTATTTGTCCACAAAACTCCACTAAACACAATAAGTCCATTAAACTTTTAATGTATTTATGTTATGCATGAATTTATTTGCATTAGTGTATTTATAATATGCATTTTTCTTTCCAAATTAACATGATTTAACTATATGCATGCATTTACTTTTTCAGTTCACTTAAACTTTACCAATATTCAAGATATAATTCAAATAACAAAAAGAAATGGGAAGCATCAGGTAAGTTAAACATTTTTTTTTATCATCTTCCATCATTTTTAATGCATAAATTACTTACAGGGTGACAATTATTTATCAGTATTGAAAAAAGGACCCTGATAATTTTTAACTGTTAGCGAGATTCGGTTAAAACATGGCGGTTGAGTGCAGAACATGTTGGCATATTTTTGAGCATGCGCATTTTAATTGTTATTGTAGTTCATTTTTCAAGTGAAAATGTTGAAATAAATCTTTCCTAAGCATATATTGATCGTAGCATCCTATTATAGCAATAACAGTCCTATTGAAACTTAAACGAAATTTACTACCGCGTAGTACAAGCTGAAGACAACTGGTCCAAGTCAAAAATCAAAAGTTTTATTCGAGAACAATTCTGAGAGAAAATGGTAGTCAAAACTCTTACGTTTTCAATGAGATCTTGTGAGTCGAAATTTGAGATTCGACTTCACCACGTCATAACCATTGATGGCAAATACATCAAAAATGTCATAAACTAAATCCAAATATCTGTAGTTACATATTAATTTGCATTAGAATTTTCAATTCGGTAGTTTTTTAAAAACTTATTTTTGTAGATAAATAATTGTCATCCTGTACATATTTTAAAGTTTTGCGTAAAAACTGTTTGTTCACTGGGGGGGAAGGGGAGTCTACCCGTAAAAAAATTTCGATTGTTTTTGTGTAAAAAATATTTGTAGTTATCTTTTTATCGGTAATAAGACATGCACTTGCGTAAAATGAGCTTATTTTTCAATTCCCATTAAAAAGACGTAAGAAACTATTATAGCTAATTCCATAAAGGAGCATTTTATTATTTCTTTTATGCTACGGTTAACATTTCATAAAAAGAAAGTAATATTTACACATTTATTAACTGAACTTCTTTTAAGATAATACTTAATCTTTTAAACTCCTCCATTAAAAACATATATTAAAAGCAACACATAACATGCTGAAAATACAAAGTTTCTTTATATAAGCTTGCAAAAATTTTATGCCTTATTCAAAATTTATTCTGCTCGGAAAATCACTTTAAAATTCTGATAGAAACAAGAGCTAAAATATTATCCCAGTTCTCTGGAAAGCGCAACAGTTGAAAACTGTTGCTGCTTGCAGATTTGTGAACTACTGCACGGAGCAAAATGTATTAGAAAAAGCATTTCACTATATGAAACTTTAAAATTTTCGCACAATCATTAATACACAATTTTCTTTGTGTGAAAATTTTAAAATTCCATGCACTGAAATTCGTTTAATAGATTTTGCTCCGTGATATGCACAGATTTTTTTTTTTTCTATGGAGCGTTTAAAGATAAAAATAAATGAAAGCGAAGAGTTTAAATGCAACCCATGTTTTCGCTTTGCGTTTTCTTATTAATGCATTTATTTATGCATGAATATATTTTCGGCTTCATTTTCGCATAAAAATGAGTATCCGTTTCGAACTCTTCAGTTGTTTTCCTGGTTTTTAAAGAAAGAAATTTTTTCTAAATGAAAATAAATGCGTAAGAGAGTAAGTAAATAATTTATATTTTTCCTACCGTAAACGTGTTTTAATAATTTAAGGTTTATACGGTTAAAATGCATACAAATGCAATTTTTCTATCTTTTTCCAAAAACAAAATTGCATACTTATTGCACAGTAATATTTACCTTTTAACTGAGTTAATGCATTAAATATGTAAAGCAGCAAAATATTCTGGGATTCTCATTTTGCACTTTAAAAAAATGAAGATTTCCGGAAAGAAATTAAAAATGTAAATAAATAAGCCATTCTTTTAACTTTATAAGTTCCTATATGTATTTTTAAGAACACAAAATGAACAATAAAATTAGAACACAGTTTCTAAGGAAATTATATGTGAATACTCAATTGTATTTGCGTACATAAAATAGAGAAGCTAAATTATTTGTTTTTCTTTTTTGCCAAGAATATTATTTTAAATTGAGATATTTTACAGCTTAATATTCCAATGCAAAAGTGTTTGTATTACAGGTTACTGCAAAATTAGAAACTGAATCCTTTCAGTTGGCTTATTTCTTACGTTTGTCTTAATTGAAAAATGACGTAATAAATTTTGGTTCACAGTCATCATAAAGCTTAAAAACCACTTGTCCAATCGATAAAGTCGCATGGAAATTAATAGAATTGATGTTTTTTTACGGAATTGAAGTATAAATCTTAAAATGTGCAAACAATTACAAAGTGTTTTTTCTGATTCATCTGCGAACGGAAGTAGCGCATTTGCAGATGTAAGCGTCAAATGCCTTTATTGGGTGAAACATGTTACATAATAGACGTGACAGCACAATGGTTATAAATACACTTCCGATGGAAATATTTTTAAGGGCGCAAAATGTAAATTGCAATAAATATATATATAAATTAATAAAATTTACTTTTTTATGCACTTAGAAAATAGGAAAATATTAGATGCAAAGCTTAAAAATCACTTATCCTATTAATGAAGAACGGTGCATAAAAATTAAAAGCACTGATGTTTTTTACAAAATTTTAATTTTAATTTTAAAGAGTGCAAACAATTATAAAGTTAATTTTCTAATTCATATCAGAACGCAAATAGCGCATTTGCAGTTTTAAATGTCAAATGGCTTTATTGTTTGAAACATGTTACATAATAGATGTGACAGCAATGGTTAGAAAGACAATTCTGCGAGGAATTTCTTTTTAAAGCCGTAAAATGTAAATTACAATAAATATGTATAAATTAACAAAATTTACTTTTTTATATACACTTAAAAAAAAAGGCAAATATCAGACTTACCGTTTTGATCTTCGTCATCCTGTTTCTGTTTAATAATACTCCCACTTGTAGCGTCGTATCCGAAAAATCATTGATCCACAAAAAACTGAAGGGAAGCTAAGTCACTTAGTTAAAAATTATACATCTACGCGCCCGTAAAACCAGGTAAAACTCCGCTACCGCGGCAATTGTCAAAATGGAAAACAGCGCGCTTGCAACGGGTCCCCCCCGCACAATTACCCACCCTCGCCCATGGATCGACCAGGGGGCATGCGCCCTAGGGCTCATCAACCAATGGAAGATGTTTTTGGCCGGATGACGTCACGGTAGAGATTTTCGCCAGGATTTTCGGGATGCGGTGAATATATATGTTTTTTGTTGTTGTTTTTTTTTTTAACCTCTCTACACCACTGTCATTTCTACCTGTACAATCGTGACTGGATAGTTAATAACAAAATAATTAATGCCATGCAAGGTTTTATGAATGCTTGTTCGTGGCCACAATTTTTACCGAGTAGCTTTTTTTTTTCTGCAAAGCAACAATATCGATTCGGGTTTAATTCTTCAAGTATCGACGCATCGTTTCAACCGCGAAATCGAATTTGTTTTTATTTGCATTTTAGCATACCTCTTATTGACGTGGTTTCAGTCTGTGCCAAGTGTCGCTTTCATCGTGATATATAGCTTCGCGAAAAAATTTGAAGACTTATGTCAGTCAATAAAAAACAACAAAACACTATCATTTTCCATTTTTTTTTTTAAATCTCTTTTTCAGTTATTTGCTAATCAGAAAGAAAGCGCTTGCTTGTAGTTTACAAATTATAGCATGAATATCAAATTATATTTTTAAATTCTAGCTACAATAAATTTACATTATTGTTACTGCTATGGCTTCATGCTGTCTGTTGGTATTATTTTTGCTGTTGTTGTAGTTGTTGTTTTTATCTTTCTTCTCAAAAATTTTAGTGTTCCTGATTTTTCATATACAAAAATTTAAGACTCAATTTCTTATTGTAAAATTTGTTAAAACTCGCCTTAACAGACTTCTGAAAAAAATTATAAATCTATTTCGCTTTCTTTTGTTAGCATCTGTATTAAAGAGCTGGCCATAAACTAAACTTTTATTTATGGTGGATGCATAAGCAGTGAGTACTTTAATATTTCACCCCTCTCCTTTTGAGCCACTTCTGTGTTCAATTAAAAAACTTAAAAATGGGGATGAAATACAAAAAATGAAAAAGTTCATGAAGTACAGATTAAAGAAGAGAAATTGTAACAACACTCATAGTACTGTAAAACAATCAAATATTTGTAATATACATAAAAAGGTACTTATATCAATCAATTTTATTTTCTTTTGTGTTTCAGTGGCAACTAAGTAACTTTGCAAACAAACCTACACAGCATGTTTACTTTTCAGAATAAAACTCCGTAAATTATTTATTTATAGTTTTTTCTTTTTGCAGTGAGCCCGGTAAATATATATACATTTTATACTCTAAATTATTTCAGCATATGAAGGATGTATCTAAATTGTGTCATATTGTATAGGACATAGGGCACATAATATGGAATCAAATCACATAGCTATGTGAGGTCAAAAACGTTGTCTTCATGCTGTCACTGTTGTCACGTTGTCACTGTTAATAACCACTTTGGAACGTTTGCTGAAACAACATTGATCTTTCCAACCATTGTTTGTTAAATCCTAACGTACTTTTCTCAGAAAACATGTGACTAAAATTCGTAGTTTCAAAATTCTACTTTATTTCTTGGAAGAGATTTTTGGAGACAAGGCCATTAATACGAAACTTGCTTAAGAAATTTGACCAACACTTCAACACTTTTCATAAAGTGATTATTAACAGCTAAATGAAGACAACGTTTTTGACCCCACATTGCTATGTGATTCTGATTCCTTAATATGTGCCCTATCTCCCATAACATTTTGATGAAACAATTTAGATACACCCTGTATATCACTGTATGCTTTTTCACTAATGCGAATCACATAAGTAATTTTAAAACAAAATTAATAATTAATATAAAAAAAATCGGAAAAGTTTAACAGAGCTGGAACTAAGGGGAGCAAACGGGCACTTTCCCTGAGCGTCGTGCTCAGAGGGCACCAAAAGCATTTGTAGGAATTATTCAATTAACATTATTAGCAGTATAGCGCCTCGAAGTTGTGAATTTTTGTACGCTTCTTTTGTACAATCAGATGGTATAAAAGTATGCATTTAGTGAAAATTAAACGGTGTAAATGTGCCCATTATTTGAAGTTTTGAGGAACAAATAGGTTTTAATGATGAATTTGTGTGCTGTAATGAATTGTAGTAACTGTTTGGTTCCAAAAATTACTGTGTTAGTCTTCAATTTTATTAAAATAATCTCTCAAAAAAAATAATAAAATTGCAAGAAACTTCGAAAAAACGTAGAAGGGAGTAGATACCACAGATTAACTGAGCAGATTTGACAGACAATGACCCTACTTCATTCTGGTGTTTTAAAGAAAACTTCTGTACACCCTCCAAAAAAAGTATTCGAGTAAGAGAGAAATTTCCTATTTTAGATTTGCGAACAATGATTGAGTTTTTGAAAAACGCACAACTTGATGGAAATATGGAAAGTCATACTTATACATCGCCTAATTCATATTCTAAGATAAATAATTTTTAATATACGAAACCAACGTAAGAAAATTCTCTTTTGCTCGAATACTTTTTTTGGAGGGTGTACCAAAACATTGGGAAGCATACTTTGATAAGTACTTCAGCCGCCACTTCGTGCTTTTTTTTTTTTTGTGATCCACGTACCATCCAATGCGCTTTATGCCTTATGCATTTAAATAAAATGTGCCTCATACTTTAACTAGATGCTGTTCAAATTTTAATACATTCATCATAAAACGTCCTAAGATATCGTATCAGAAAGATGATTTGGGGGTTATACATGAGTTTAAATCTAAAACATTCATTACTAGAGAGCAAAGTAGTATATTTTTTTTTCGTAATTTCTGAACGACCCATGGAACGCAATTACCCGACGTGATTTTTTTTCTTTCGAAACCCCTCCAAGAACGGTTTAAGTCAGCCTGTATTTACCTTCTTATCTCTGGCACGTTATAGAATATAATTTTCAAATTTTGCTCATTAGTTCATTAGAAAATCTGGTGCATTTTAAGAATTGGGATATTTTTTGTAGGGAGTCGTGTATAAATCTAAAGAGTGTCACTTTTTGGAAAATTAACGAGAAGATTTTTTTCAACATAGCATTTTCATACCTTATTTTAAACATTTTTTTTTCAATTCACATTGCCCACTTATCTGTAACAGATAAAGAATTAAAGCGTGGTACCATCTTTTTGGAACACTTGTATTTAAAAATTATCTAATCAATCGTTTTAATTGTACTGCGATTTGATTTCCTTGTAATTTTAATCATTTTTTTTAAGTACACAACTTTCTTTATGCTTATCTTTGCAATTTGTGAGAAAATAATTTAATTTTATTTAAGATTTATTCTCTCGGAAAGAAAAATATTTTTATATAGACATCACACATGTGTTCGACATTTTTTTACTCTCCGGCGTCCAGTTGGTTCGCCATCTCAATAAATCTTGTTAGGAGAGAATCCCGTTTCTCACCAACTTCCTTGGCACTGAAATCTCTCAGATTCTGAATGGAATTTAAAATTAAGATGGTTAGAAACAGTGGTGGCCCTAGGGTAAGTGGTGCCCTCTGCTAAAGCAAAAAAAGACGCCTCCTTCCATGCTCTATTTAGTTTCTGGGTTTGAAATGACGCCCCTTCGAAGCCGGCGCCCCAATGCGATGTTTTCCTTGCTTACCCCTGGTTACTAAAATAAGAAGGTTTAGCAATAAAAATCTACAAAAAGGTACAAATTATTTTCGTCCTATATTAATTCTGAAGAGCTTCTGGAAATATTGGCAGTTATCATCAAAAAACGGAAAGGAGAAAAAAAAAGTGAAGAAAATCTGAAACACTTTCAGATTTTAAATACGCATTAAAGTGCTGTATGTTAAAAGCGTATTGTAATCCATGGGTCTTCCCTATTTTCTTTCCTTATTCCGTTAAGTTGGAAAGTATATCATTATTCATGAGTGTGATTAAACAAAATTAAAATTGATATTTCTAACATCCTTTTTCTGGATGTAATGCAATAGAAATGGAATGGGGAAGAGCTGCGCAGAAAAATTCACAATTCCAACTGAATAAAAGTTTCAAAACTTATTCAGGTATATTTTTTATCCAAGTCAGGCGTAGCAGACGATAAAATATTATTTTAGCATCATTTAACGATGATAGAGCATCAGTCACGTGATACATTGGGTTTCTTACAAATATATGTTAAATGCTGCCGATCTACTTGTTAAAAAAACTGTGGTTTTGCACGCCGTGAAAAAAAAAAAACATGCTGATGGTTTGTCACGTACTCATTCAATTAAAATTTCATAACATAAAACGAAACCGTCTAACAATTATTTCAAATTCGTCTACGGAAAAGGAAAGCTGATGTTTTATTTATTTAAAACTGCCTATTCTATAAGTTTGCGCCATCTGTCGACGGCTTTGTAAAATAAAAACTCAATTGTATTCTTTTTTTTATATAAAAGATAGGTTTTTTTGTACATTATAGCAACAGTGTTTTTTCGTGCGGTAAGAAGTGGCCTATTTGTTAATCCAGGACCTTTAACAGTCTTTATTCCAAATTGCATCTAAATCCGTCAAACCGTTTCAGCGTGAACGAGTAACAAACATACATACAAACATTGATATTTATATATTAGTAGGATATATATATCAATGTTTGTATGTATGTTTGTTACTCTTTCACGCTGAAACGGTTTGACGGATTTGGATGCAATTTGGAATAACGGGTTTATTTCCATTCTTTATATAACAAAGTAATATGTAGCTGAACCCTTGAAAGAATAAAATAGTGGGGGATGAATTGACCGAAATGAAGAAAAATAGACGAATAGTATCGGGTATGCTCTTCAGGCCCCACAAACCTAAGGTGACTACTAAAATAAAAACAAGATGTCAGGATTTCGGTGTATTTACTTAGCTCAAAAAAGTTAAATATGTAACTACGGGCTATCTTGTTAGCAAAATCAAAATGGAGGCAAAATGACCGATAGCGTGAAGACAGATTGAAGAAAATCCTAAATGTTGCGATAGAAGTTGAAAAAATACCAGATGCCAGATTTCTAAAACTTAAAAACAGACAAAATAATTATTATAAAACAGAGTTGAGGAGAAAAAAGGGAAATTATATAATATTAGTTGCACAAAATAAGTAGTATATAATAATTAAATAGATATTTAACTGCACCTAAACACATCACTATTAATGTTAAGAAACTAAGGGATATTGCATATACTATCAGATAGTAAAAATTATAATTTTGACACTACCAATGATCATCCAAGAAATTAATAAACAACTATTTAAAAGAAACCATAATTTATTAATTTTTTATACATTTTTAAATATTTTTATAAAACCAGCTATCAACAGCAACATTTCCAACCAAGAATTCCCATAAGGACGCATATTTATTTATAGAATAGCTATTACACCATCTGGATGGAAGTGTAATAGAGTGATTCTATTATACGTTGAAAAACCAATTTTCTTTTACTAGCCGCCCCATACCTTACTGTTCTTTATACTCAGTGCAGGGTTGACTAAGTTTCTGCACTCATTTCAATGAAAATCATGTTTCGTCGTTTTAACAGTGTTTGTCATAAAATTTATTTACTTTAGGGTTGCTATACATTTTGGGTGTCGTCATAAAAGCCAATGCTGAAACAGCAAATGGCTAAAATGTGCTTTACCCAATGCATGGCGACATTTTTTAGATGGGCAATTAATTTGCCAAGTATTGTAAATTCGATATTTTAAAGCTATGAAAAGTCCGAAAGATCTTGCATTTTTGTGTAACCATTATTGTTATTTTGCAATCTAGCTACTGTGTGACATATGCTTGCTCCATTTGAAGTGAGTGAACTGTTAATTTGGATTTTAGCACATGCGTTATTGTTATTGCACTAATGTTTACATCTAGTTGTTGCCGTTTGCAGCGTGAAGATATTGTCGATTATGGTACTGCATACGGTAACGTATTATATAAGTAGAATATTTTACATTAATCGACAAAAGAAATAGACTATAAGATAAACTTTTATTAATACAATACTTGGAATTCAGATTTCTGCTTCTGAAGTGAATAATTCAAAACGGAAATTCACGTTATTATCATTATCTAGTCTAGAATTTAAACAGTTGCGCGATGATATTAAAGACTGGCCACCATTTTGGAATCAATCTGAACGCATCCTGAAGATGACGAAATTGCCCCTTAGTACAAATTTCAATATTTGATCCAAGCCACTATCGGTTTTAGTGCAAGCGAAGTAGTTGAGATTTTCGCAAACTGGCGCTAACTATACTAATGCAATGTATAGTTAAAAGTCTCGTTTTGTCGGGGAGATATTTTAGTAGAAGAATAAACCAGGGAATTATTTAAACTAATCATATCTGTAGGATCTAAGGAGAAATTTTCATTGACATGTTTGTATGATAAACTGGAATCATATTTACGAGCTTTAGAAATATTAGGCGTTAATACATTGAAGAAAATCCTAAATGTTGCGATAGAAGTTGAAAAAAATACCAGATGCCAGATTTCTAAAACTTAAAAACAGACAAAATAATTATTATAAAACAGAGTTGAGGAGAAAAAAGGGAAATTATATAATATTAGTTGCACAAAATAAGTAGTATATAATAATTAAATAGATATTTAACTGACACACACTATTATTTAACTAAACACATCACTATTAATGTTAAGCAACTAAGGGATATTGCATATACTATCAGATAGTAAAAATTATAATTTTGACACTACCAATGATCATCCAAGAAATTAATAAACAACTTAAAGAACCATAACTTATTAATTTTTTATACATTTTTAAATATTTTTATAAAACCAGCTATCAACAGCAACATTTCCAACCAAGAATTCCCATAAGGACGCATATTTATTTATAGAATAGCTATTACACCATCTGGATGGAAGTGTAATAGAGTGATTCTATTATACGTTGAAAAACCAATTTTCAACGTATTACATTATTACATATGTAAATGCTTCTATATTACATTCACTAAATGAATCATGTTTTTCCGCTAATTTTTTAAAAGCTTGGAATCCTATCAACACTTCGAGCTTTGTAAATATGATGCTAAAGATCGACTCAAAAATTAAAATCTTAAAACAGAAGTAGAAGAGGATAAAATAATTAGTTTAGCTGGAGGTTGCATTGACTTTTGAAAGAGGGGAGATAATGTCTACGAGGAAAACTTATAATACAGAAAATTAGAGAATATATTACCTATAGCTACAGCTTTATCAACAACTGCTGCAAACAGAAATACGATGAAATCTTGTATTTCTTTGTGACGGCAAACATTCAAGTTCAGATTGTTTCACATCTCAAAATGTGTTCAGAGGAAAAACAATTAAGATAAACGTTTTTCTTTGCATGTTTATTTCCATTCCGTGCAGTTAAGAAATACCGATCAATTTTAAAGAGTGAGATATGCTCTAAAACACATTTTCCTGTAATGTGTCATTGCCTGATTCATAGAAAGGTATTTGTAAGAAAGAAGAAATACCACCTAGAAAGCGATGTTAGTATGTCGAATTTCAATAAATAGATTCCAAATATTTTTCTACGAAGTGTAAAAACAAAACAAATATGCCATATTAAACAAAAATTGTGAGGTTTTTTTGATTCGACATGGCGCAAATCTTATATTTTAACCGTTTGACTGCTATCCATCAAAATCCTCATACACCCTCCAATAAAAAGTATTCGAGCAAGAGAGAAATTTTTTCAGATTTGCGAAAAATAATTGAGTTTTTGAAAAACGCTCAACTTAATAGAAATATGGAATGTCATATTTATGCATAGCCTAACTCGTATTCTATGATAAATAATTTTTAATATACGAAACCAACGTAGGAAATTTCTCTCTTGCTCGAATGCTTCTTTTGGAGGGTGTACATTCCAAAAGCGCAATAGCGCTGCATAGCAGTCAAACGGTTAAAAAGTGTATCCGAAGAAATGAAATACTTCCCAGTCTCAGAAATTTCTGTTATCAGTCAGCAACACAGATTTGAAAATGCCAAAATAATCTGCGAGGTAATCTTGTTTGAAAAATAAAAACTCATACAAAAGATTAAGAAATATTTTGGTGAAATAATCGTTATTTATAGAAAATACTTCGTAATTTTAACTCTAGATTCAAAACTTAGCATAATGACTTGCAATGAACGAAAATATGATTCACAAAAATTAGGGAGAAAGAATGCATATTAAATCACTGGATGCAGTCGTTGATATCGCACTTTAGTAGCTAGAAATATTTTATTTATTAAAAATATGTATTACTCTCTCTCTCTCTTTTAATTGATATAAAAGCTAATTCAATGGCATGCAACGAACGAATATATGATTATTCACCAAACGGATGGGGAAAGATTGCGTATGAAATCACTGACGCATTCGCTGATAAAGATGCTGATAAAGAGTAAATTCTCTGATAAAGAGTAAATTCTTCGTGAATTATTAAAAATTGGGCTTTGCGCGAATTTAGATTGCGAATCCGCAATTCCGGCGCAGTTTACATGCACGACCATGTTCCAACAGTGGCATTCGGAAGAAGCTTTACGTGCGAACATAGTCTGCGGATATGGCGTGCAGGCTGCATGACAGCATTGCGGAATAATTGGCAGTGAAACAGCCGATATGAACTTGGAAACAGTCTGCAGATCTTCTCAAGAATCGGTTTCTGAGACCGGGCACCTCTTCACCGTGAAAAAATAGTGCCGTCCCTTTTTTACCAAGTTATCACCAACGAGCTCAACCATAATTGTTAAAAGGCAAAATTGAGATATGTATTTGCATGGATGCTATATTTTAACTGAAATCTTAAAGTTTCGAATCAGTCTACCATATGTGAAAATATCAGACCAGTTTTTAAGGGTCCCTGTTTATAAGAGTCAGAAGGAAGAGGTGAATCTACTGATATTAGCGACGATTGTGAAGTCATCGGTGTTCTCATTTTAATTGGCGTCATGGAGAATATGCTAACTGCCAAAGGAAAAGCGTGGCCTTCAGCGGTGGCGTAACCAGACATTTTTCATGGGGGGGGGGGGGGTGGTTGCGACTACTACAACTCACATTATATGTATAAGTGTTTGTGATAAGGGAATGGAGTATACATTTTGTATGACAAAAAATTCCTCATAGGAGGGGTTGTGACCCCCTATCCCCCCCCCCCTTGGCTACGCCACTGATCTTCAGTCTTGTGGCTATAGGCACTTACTTAGGTTGAACCTAAACGGAAAAGGTACCACAGAAAAAATCTTCGTAGGAAAATTTGGCGACGACAGTGTTATAGCTGTTTGTAAATGATGCTGAAATTTAAAACCTGTAGAAATTGGATTTGATCGAAATCAATAATCCTGTTGCGAAAAAATCAAATCCCGAAATTGATCTTCAGATCAAGAGCATTTTTATGAAACGTGACAACTAACCTTTTACAGACCGTATTGAGATTCAGGTATATTTTAAATAAGTTTTTTTTCCCCATATTTTGTTTGTTTTCTAATGCGTTAGTTAAAAGATAATAATAATTTTAATAACAATTTTTAACAAAGATAATAACAATTTTTACTGTGTTCCCAATTGGGAACATGATTCATTTCTAATCATACATTTACATTGATTTCAAAAACAGAATATAGTGATAGGTAGTTTAAATAATAAGTGAAATATTAAGAATTAATGAAAGATTTAATTTTTAAATTTAAATAAATATATATGAATTAAGTTTGAAAGGCTGGGGGGGGGTGTATCAAGGCTATTTTTATGATTTTTTGTCTAGTTTCCCACTAATGATAGACGTGCAACTTGTATTTCAAAAAATCAAGCCATCTTTTAACTATACCTGCTAATTTGTTCAAGTCAATATGATAAAATTTAATTTTTGAATAAATTTTCAATCTGAAGTTCCCAGTTGGCAAATTGGCCTGTAAAGTGATAATAAGGCGGAAGTTCCAAAGAGCGAAGTAATCTCTTACGGCAATTATTTACCTCACCGTGCATTAACAAAACTAAGTAGCAACGCTACTTAGATTCGTGCAGTGTTTTCTATACTTCAGCTAGGCTGACAAATTATCTTTCTTTGAATCAGTGCTTGCAATGTGATCCTACTTTTATTGAGCTTATACTATAAACTCTATTTCGATTCAGAGAGAAAGAGCAAATTTGGCCTTATAGTTGACTTTAGAAAAGCTTTTCTGCAATTAAATATTCGTCAGGAGGTTGGCAATTTTCTTCGGTTCTTGATCTGGAAGAATGTGGAGGGGAAAAATTATGAGAGTTCATCTCCACTCAAGAATTATTTTTGCCGTAAAATTTAATCATTTTCTTTTTGCTTCAGTAATTGAGTACCATATTAAAAAAATGTGAAGGACTTGAAGAATCTTAATGAAAAGGCTATTACAAAGTTTTAATGTTGACTGTTTCTTTACTACTATTGACAATAAAAGCCAATTAGATGAGTTTATCACCGATTCTAAAACCTTGGTTGTAAAAGGTACACCCTCCAAAAAAAGTATTCGAGCAAGAGAGAAATTTCCTATTTTAGATTTGCGAATAATTATTGAGTTTTTGAAAACTGCGCAACTTGATAGAAATATGGAAAGTCATATCTATACATAGCCTAATTCATATTCTATTATAAATAATTTTTAATATACGAAACCAACGTAGGAAATTTCTCTCTTGCTCGAATACTTTTTTGGAGGGTGTACATTTAATCTTAGAAAGTGGGAATAGTTTGCCGTTGACTGCAGATCCGATTAGGAATAAGGAGGTACCCATTGAAAATTAACATGAAATGGTTAGATAGATAAAATATAGAAAAGGTTACTAAAAGAAGTATGCTATCTACAATACATATAGTATTTGATCTTTTTAGCTTCATCTCACCAATGATGCCTTGTCCAAAAATAATACTGTAAAAACATGGAAACTAGGCACAAGTTGGGATGAAGAAATAACTTGTGAGTTTCGTAGAGAATTTCTACAGAGGTTTAAGAGCTGAAGTATTTGACTAATGTACAAATTCCTAGGGGTGTTCATATTTCAAGTTCAAGTTTCATAGTTCAAGTAGTATTTAAACAGCTGCTGTATTCACACATTTATTGATGGAAGTAAAGATGCATATGCTGCTGTTACATTTCTTAGAATAGAAAAAGAAGGATCGAATCGAGCGATTTTTGATCGCAGCAAAGTCTCGAGCTGCTCCTTTAAGAAGCACCAAGAAGACTGTTCCATAATGAAACTTTTAGCAGCTGTGATGGAGCGAGGTTAGCGAATTCGCGAAGCTCTAGGCGGAGAAATGTTATTATGCATTACTGGAAGGATTCTACAACAGTGTTTGCATGGATATTGCGGGAACAAACTAGTCTGTCTTCGTCTGACTTCTATATATTTAGAAAGAGTAATTCTCCATCGTAGAAATACATTCCTAATGATAAAAATGTGGTACATTTTTCTTCTAGAGACAAACATATAATTCAAAGGAAACAGTGTGAATTGGCAGTCACAGAATTTTAGGAAGCAGAAGTGGAGGTTTCTTTTGTGATACAGAATGAATATTTTCTCCCAGAGGAAGAAAGAAGATTAAAAACCATACAAACGTGTCAAGACGATCTTAGCGCCATTCGTTTAAAAACTAGAATTATTTATCGAAAAGACAGTGAAGATTTTCTGGAACCAATCGTCCTTCCACCCACGTATGAAGTGATAAAACTTTTAATCTGTAATGTTCAAGTTAAAAACTGCCATTCTGGAATACAGATAGTAATGGCCTCTGAGAAACGTACAGTATTCTAAACGGGAGAAAAGCAGTGAAGCTGGTGATAGCCAACTGCACTACATGCAAAAGATTTAGTTCAAAGAATTAAGAAACTAAAAGCCCTACTCTTCCAGAAAATAGAGTAAAAGATGCTGTGATGCAGATAATCACATATCTTATTTTTAATTATCAATTACTTAATTGTTAATTATTTCTAAATTTAATCTGTGTTCAAAATTTATTCTTTGCACTTTCGATTTGGATTTCTTTTCCCTTCGCCTGTAAAGTTTTATTTCTGCACCTACCGTATTTAAAAGCAATCTTCCGTATTTAAAAGCAATCGTTTTCATTTATTTTTCCTTTTTATTTCACTTTTACATTGGTAAAGCCTAGCATTTCTGTTCTCATGATTTGTTTATGACCATATATGGTATCAAATCTATAAATAACATTGGCTTTCATTTTGGGTTACAATTTAGCTGCTAGATTGTTTGTTTTATCCTGTTGGCGAGACTGGGATTCAAAAATAATTATATGGAAATGTTCTTAACGTCTAGTGGCGTCAAGTTAATTTTGCATTTTGTTTGGCATGCCCTTGTGGCGTGTTTTGGTTCTGTACTAACCTCTTGGTTTGCGGTTCTCGTCATCATTCACGCCTTAGCAGTTGTCAAGTGAACCTGCTTTTTTTTGTGGGGTCTGCTCAGAAACCGTAGGAATTTATAATTTTAACGTTATCTGTTGATATTGCAATCAAATGTGATTGCCACTATAAAATCTTGTTCTTTCTTCACGGCCTGGGTTTCGCCTTCATAAAAAATATGGGATGTGAACCTGGGGAAAACTTCCCCATAGATGCTGCGATGTTTCAAATAACTGGTGTTGATATGGCTGGACAGTTATTTCTGAAGAAAACAAGAAAAACTAGTTTTTTTATTTTTACTTGCGCAATCTACAGAGCAGTTAATTTCGAGCTGTTGTTACTGTTGCATCGGCGGATGCATTTTTAATGGCATTTAGAAGATTTGTTGCTCTCGGAAGATGTACTACTGTATACTGCAATAATGGCTCCAATTTTTTTGGAACACTCAATTATGTAAAACAATTAGACTCGAGCCATATCCAAAAATATAGAGCTGTCAGCCCTGTAGAATGGAAGTTTAGGCTTACAACTGCTGCTTAGTGGGGCAGATGGTGGGAGAGATTAAATAGAAATTTAAAAGATCTTTCGAAAAAAGTGTTTGTACAAAGACGTATTAAATATGAAGAAATGATTATTTTATCAGATCAAGAGCGGTAAATTAATTCAGGCCTTCTGTGAAGAGGAAGCTATAAAACTTCTTATCGATGATCATACTAGATGTGCATGAATGCAGTCTTCCAAATTTACATGCTGTTGAGAAAATTTCTTTTTGCAAGAGACTCAAGTACAGACAATCAGTTCTCCTTAACTTAAGAGAACGTTTCAAAGAATAACATTTTCTGATACTTGATATCAGCGATGATACCCGATATGATTTGAAGAACTCAAATGTCAACTCCGAACCTTACGATTGTGTATTTCTGATGACGAAATAAAGTTTAGTCGATTCGGAAGAAGGAATTAAGTGCCAGGATTACACACTTGTAGATTATGTAAACTACTTGGACATTTTTATGTTCGTTTTCATTCTTATTTTTGTATTTGGTTTTACTAAAAAATTGTAAAAAATTGTCATCATTGAGCCTCTTCCTTCCATGTTTTAATTTGTGTTTGAAAATTTATGTTTTGATCATTATTCATAATCTAAAGGTGGAGGATGTTGAAAAGGAATTATGATTGTTCTTGTTTTAATTGTTTTTACTTAGGATGGCAGCCTTAGCTATAAGAAATGTACTTATATATCTCGTTTTGCAGGTGGAATCAAGTAGTTGAGTTCAAAATGTTTGCTATGAGCTTTTGTTAAGATTTCCGTTGGGAAATAGTTTGTATTAATTTAAGTAATTTTGAGAGTTCTAATGTTTGCTTTGAGTTATTTAATATTTTTAAAGCAGGTTAGTTTAACTCCAGTAATACTAGCGAAAACTGTAATGAGTAAATGTTTCTCTGTGTATTAATTAACTGAATAAATTGCTGCGCATATAAATAAAAATATATGCGTATAAATAAAATAATAATATTGCTCTAAAAAAATCTATTAATATAATAAATGTCTAGCAGATGATCGACAAATTAGCTTGGTATATTTCAGAAATTATATAATTACTATATTTAAACGTATTGTATTGGCATGATTAATCTCCAGATTAACTAGCTGATGTACGCGTTATTTGATTTCAATTATTAGGTTGTAACGAAAGTTTCCCGCCACCATAAATATCGTCTGTGGCGGTCAAGACGAACAATCTAAGTTCGCGTTGTCGTGTTTGCTCATATTTTATCAAACAATTTTTGGCATTTGAAAGAAAGAGACATGCTTTAGAGCACTGTGATGTAAAATCTTTAAAAAAAAATTCGTTATCATTAAGTACAAGGTATCCGGAATGGAACTATCACGCTACCAGATTCAAACCATCATTTACTTCCAGTTCTGTAACAAAAAGTCGACTACAGAATGTAAACAAATTATGTGTATAGCTTCAGGTACTACTGTTTTATCATATGACACTAAAAGTTAAAAACAAAGATTCAAGAAGCAAAGCTTTGTGGCCGGCCGATTGAAGTTGATGAGGGCCACCTGCTTGAAATTGTTGAAGAGCATCAGTATTCAACCACTCCAGAACTAGATAAGGTGTTAGACGTCAGTCATGCCTATTAGTCGTGCTATGCATTACATAAACTTGAGGCGCAAACTCAATCGCAGGGTGCTTCATGAGCTGACTCAAGCAGAATTAGCGGAAAGCTTTCGTTACAACCTGATACTTAACGGAAACATGCACACTGTACCTCCAAATTTAGAAATTTTCCATCTCAAGAAGGAACATTGAGAGATAATTTTAAATAAATTATTGTTGCAAGATTTTCCGTAAAATGGAGACTGTATGCAAATAATGTCTACTTCAATTTCTTGTGCTCTTCGTGTTCGTGGAATGATTCATTCGATTTCCCGATATTTTTCAGCACATTAGAGACTGCTTTGCAAAAACCCCTATCATAAAACCTTCCACTAATACACTGGTTTTTGTCTCACTGCGAAAATGTTTCCTTGCCACATTAAAAACGTAACAAAAACTCAGAGAATCTGGCTACTACCAATTCTATTACAATATTTTCTCTCTCTCGCGTTGGTACAAAAAATTCAAACAAACCTTAAAACAAATTTTTAAGCAGTTTAAGGTGCTCCCAGTAACGCACACAACGTTTGGTCCAAACGAAATCTCCACCGTTCCATCTTTTCAAAATATGTTCAAGTAGTCCTTTCTTTTGAAATTACCACGGGATATAAATTGATGTACAATGGCTTATTGTTTAGTAAGTTACAAGGCCCCCATTGAAAAACTATCAATATGCCAAACATTTTAAATTTAATACACAGGAAATATTTACTAACACAGTATATTGTGCAGTATGTTTTATCCATATTATGGTATAGAAAATGTTTTGTATTCAAAATTTATAACCTAATGTTGCCATTAAAAATTAAGTCTAAAAATAAAATCACTTCGTGTGGAATACTTAGTGTAAATATTATTTAAATTCGTCATGGTTAAACAGAAGAAAATAATTTATTTATTTTTATCTCGTGAAAAGTTTGAAATTCTGTCACAATGATCTATTTAGAATTGCACACATTGCGAATTTGCTTTCATGTGACGTAAGTTTTTCAGAGATTATTATTCTTTTAAAAAATTTTATAGGTTGTTAAATATCAATATTAGATTTATGTTTAGTGTTATAAAAATGATTAACAGAAAAAATAATTTCAGTGATATGTCACACTTTTTCTAATCGTTACTTCAATAATAAATACTACCGTAGCAAACGCTTAGCCTGCTCCAAGAAAAATAAATAGTCCATAGATGCTTTTTAGTGTCAAATAACTTTTTCTGTCATCTTCATTTTCATGAGACGATTTCTGGCGCATTTTGTAGATTTCTTTATACCTCTGGTTTTGAAATTGTTTTAAATTTATGCCTGAAACCAAAATTCTGTTTATTATAGAATCCAATGCATCTGTGGAACAATTTTTTTTTCAAGCCTGCCGATACTAAAACAGGGGAAAAGCTATCATCCGATACAAAATAGCTCATTTTGTATTTAAGCAAAAAAAGTTTCGGGTGCAATATAGGCTTGTCGTGTAGATGACTGATGCTGATGATGTGATTTCGATGCTGTAAGTATGCTCTCTTTCTCTCTCATGCTTTGAACAATGATCGCTGAATCCCCAGCAGCTTTAGTTAAAGCGTCAATAATAAATGCTCCAGGAGCTGGCGTGCAGAAATATTTTCCTTCTTGAACGGCAACTACAAGTTCTCGAATCGTTCGCACACCATTTAAAGTCGGCAACGTCAAGAAAGACAGCAGCACGGCTACAAAACACTATCTCAAGAACATTTCACCAGTCATGCAGCACGTTCTAAGAACGCATTGAGCAACACTAATCGAACCCTTCAATCGATTGAACAGTTTGCAGTTAATCATACTGAATAGAACAATTTCTTTAAAAAAAAACATATAATATCCAGAAGGAAAACGGATGCTAACAAAGAAATCCAAGTTGCAAATGAAAAAGGCTTTAGAAATGCTGTTGTACTAACAGAACTTTCCAATTTTTTCGTGGCAAAATGCAGATGGTCGATATAGTACGGTCTGCTGAAATCTATCACTTTACTTCTTTCTTCTGTAACGGCTAAATTGATTGCGATCATGCCTGCTCCTTGCCTTTGTACCATGCTAACCATGCTAACCATCCCTGTCCAGTTTCCATTAGCTAGAGAGCATCCATATTCTCTGTCCCCTGGCGACACCAATTTGTACCAAAATCGTAGTGACTGAGACAAAATGTTCGTCAAGAAATTATCAGAGCTGTCAAATATTTTCCTTATATTTGGATGCTGTTTCATTTATTTTAACAACTTCAAGTCTTGGTATTGAAGCAATAGTTAAAAATTTTGGAAAGTTCATTTTTGCATAACTAACTTATACACGTTTCCGCAGGATAAGTATCTGGAACTTGATACACGTGTCATCTGAATTAATCTATGCGCTTTTAAAAAACAATTCTGAATTACGTTTCTGTAGCTATGGAAAATCGACAACTCTAATCTAAAAGAGTTTATCAAAAACATTTACATTAATTAATTATATGAATTGCATTTCATTTTTTAAGAATTATCATTCATTTTCAGTAATAGAAGTTATTATTACTATTGTTATATTCATATCACTATCTGAAAAAAACTTGCGATTGCGTGACATTTTCAATACTAGGATATGTCATCTTATTTATGGTGAAACTTAATTTTCCAACGTAGTATTATGACAGAAAGAAAATAATTATTATTAAATTCCACAGAAAAAAAAATGCTATAACATTTATTTAATGGAAAAGGTTTTTTAAGCAAGAGAAGTATTTTTCATTAATTCATGTATTTAGAGAGATATACATAGTTTTTATGCAACTGAACAAAAAATGGAACAAAATGGATCGAAATCATAAAATTTCGCCAATAACTTTCGTCCAATAAGTTTTTTTAAGTGTATTGATTTATTTATATTACTACAAACTGTAACAGTTCCTTGGTGGCTTTATTTCTTCTGCAGTACATGCTAAAAAGCTATAAGCTTTTAACTAATGATTAAAAACATGCAGTTAGTAATATACATATTTCTACTTCAAAGTTGTATTAGCAAATTTAAAGAAAGTGTTCATAGTACTAAGAAAATAGTAGTGATAGTGAAAGCGGTTTAAATACTCCCCGTGATGTAATCCCTGTATCACATTACTTGAAATCAGTATACAGATAAAGGCTGATGAAAGGGTGGGGGGGGGGGGAAATACTAAAAATACTGGTGTTAAACGATAAAATAAATAAAAACTTTGTATAAAAAACACACATAAAATGATACATAAATTGTTTTCATACAAAGTTTTTATTTATTTTAACCCTTTAACGCGCAGTGTTCCCGCTCTGGGAACACCAAACTCTGACGTTTTGACTGTTGCCAGTCCCGAAGAATAGATTTGATTTCTATAAAAATAGTCGCGGGTGACATAGCTCCACAAGAATCCTTTACTTTTTAGCACGTAATTTCCCGTAAAAAAATTGTCACGTTATTTTTAACAGCACTGACATCTGCTGAAAAATGGAAGAATGCGAGAACAGCTGGACAAATTGCCCAATGCTGAAAAAAGAACAGCCGTTGCCATCGCTCGACGTAACCAGCAAGATGGCGGACGATCGAAACGTTCATCCAACGCACAGCCAGCTGTCGTCAAAAAAGGGTCTCTAGATCTGTGGCACGCGATGAACGTTTCGATCGTCTGCCATCTTGCTGGTAGTTAAGTCGAGCAATGGCAACGACTGCCCTTTTTTCAGCATTGGGAAAGGATTGCGCCTCAAAGGGTTAAAATGTTGTTTATCATCCAACATTTTGTTGATGGCAGCTTGTTTTAAAATGTATTTAATTTTAAATGTGTGTAATCTCTTCTGCGAGTAGGAGAAATTCGTGCAAAGAAAAATAAAGCATCTCCTTTTCAAGTAAGTGAAAAATTTCAATAAAATCTATGTTTATTTGATTTGAGTTGTTGGGTATAACTTTTAAATATAACTTCACAATCCTTGAATTCGCTGGTCCCTTGGACTTAGTTAAAAGTGGATACGACTGTATAATTATTGAATGTCATTATTAGCTATTATTAAATTATAGTTAAGCCCAATTTTCTTACGATACACTAAAAGTAAGGTTTTTTTAAAATTTGTTCAGGTGCTTCATTTCTATTTCAACTTGCTTTTCCAAATGATTGTAATCTACAAATATCGAAAATACAGGACACAGTACTGAATTTTCTATTCGGGTGTTTCCTAACACATTTTTAAGAACTACCTTACTTTAAGAATCTGAGACAGTTTTTTAATAGCTTATACGATACTCCACTTTGTGAGGAATTTTCATAAAGTGTACTTTACGTTTAGAATACTCTGTTTTTAGGCTTGTACATTTTGTTTTAAAGCTCGAGCTAGGTTTATAGAAGTAAACTGTAAAAATAATTGAAATTGGATTTCATTTTCAATTTATCAAAATAATTTACTGTTAATGTTAAACTAACCTTAAATCCAAATATTTTTTAAGTTTTTATAATTAATGGTTTTGCGATGAGTTTTTAAGTAAGAGTCGTTTTAAGATTGGGAAAGAAAAAAAGACAATTTTTTAAGAAAATGTTTTATTTTACGCTCCTGAAAAGTGAAATTGCAACAGCAAGAAATAACGCACGTAACGTCATGTAAATTTCAGGAGCGATAGTGGTGAGATGGATATGTAAGTGATTAAAAAACAGACAAATAAAATCATTATAAACCTCTTCAGTATCTAACGTGCTCACTTCGGGCAGCTATACAGACATCGGCCGGCGACTTATGCAATCAATGAGTTCCTTGATAGTTGCCTGAGGTAACCTTTGCCAAGCCACAGCCACTGCTGTGCGCAGATCGTTTGGGCCAGTGGTCCTCGGATCATGTCACGTCCAATGATATCCCACAGGCGTTCCATGGGATTCACATCTGTGGAGGCTGCCTGCCAGGGAAGGATGTCCAATCGGGTCAGGCTTTTAAGAGTTCGCCATGCGACATGCTACCTGCCATTGTCTGGATTCTTGCATCGCGTGCCGTGGTTGGGTGCGCCCTGCAACAAGGGCAGAACAACATGCCCCCCTACTAGTGTGACGTAGCTGCCCGCTGTCAAACTGCCATCAGTGTGTACCAGCTGCTTCCTGTGATCAAACATTATGCCACCCCAAACGATGTTGCCCGGTGGTGTGACACTCGTCGAAACGGGCTGGTTCGTAGCGTTCTCTGGGTCTCCGCCATACCCGCCGACGGACTTCATTCCTCATAAGACAGAAACGAGATTCATCCGTGAACAATACCCGATGTCATTCGATGGTACAAGTACGATGACGATGACAACACTGTGTTGACAAGGTCTACGGTATCCCTGTTGCTGGTACCCGTGCACGTAAGTGTACTTCATGCAATCTGTTCCTTATGGTTTGAGTGGACACAGATCCGCCTGATCCTGTTGGCAACCGGCTTCGGAGTCGCGTGCCGTGGGGAAAGGGTCTCTAATAGTATACTGGCTACTCGAGTCTGTACGTTCTGACATGCACCTGACCGCACCACTTCCTCTTCGGCGTGCACGTTGCGGCGCTTCAGAATCCGTCGTGTGGCACAACGTTAGATGGTACTTCCGTTGTGCCCCACGCGAGTTGATATAGTGCGCGGCGACAAACCAAGTTCATAAAGTTCGATAGTACAGTCGCGTTCCCCAGTCGTTAACTCATGATATTAAGCTGGACGACGTCTCAGAGGCATTTTCTACGTTTCTTCGGAAGTCTCAAATGCTGCGCAAGATGCTGTTTACGAGAAGGGAAAGTTACTGGCCTTTATATCACGAGTACCACGTAATCAGATGCGCGAACAAATTTAATTATTGCTGCTGAATTTTGCATGACGCTACATGCAACGTTTCTTGTTGTTGCAGTTTCACTTCTGAGGAGTTCTATATAATTTTTCCCCCAATGGCCACCCGCTGCCTTGAAGGCTTTGGCCACAACAGGCCGTAATCGTTGGCCTATTTATTATGGGGACACGTAATAAGTTGAACAACGTCGCCCCCTATGAAGGGACGGACAATGACAACCACGCCCAGTCGGGGATCGAACCAGGACCACCGGGAGTTGAACGTGAAACCGTAGTACGGGGCTTTACCCACCATACAATCCGGTCGGCCTTCTGAGGAGTTATAATTGAACATATTTTTTCAATCTACGAATTAGTAATTTTCTTCTTTTTTCAGTATTCGTCCAATCTTACAACTAAACTTCAGACCTGCTTTGAAGAAGTTTGCTGCTTTCTTCGATAACCACCAGTGTGAGGCCATTTCCACTTCTTCTTCATTGTTGTCGTGTTTGCAAGCTAGATCATGCTTTGGGTGCTTAAACATGAAAAAAAAAGTCTCAGGTATGGACTGCAGTGCCAAAGCACGCGTTGTCCTAACACAGAGAAATTCCACTTGTCAACACATGCTTTGTGTTTTGTTCTGGATTGCTTGTGACAGTTTGGTTCGGGTTGCAGTACATGATAACCAATCGATTATTGTTCCTTGTGGCAGAAGCAAAATTTCTTCCGAAAAATTTAACTGTACTATGACAAATATTTTAACAAGCAAAATGAATAGATGGGAAAGTAGGAAAAATTACTAGGTAGCAAAAAAAAAAAAAAAAAAAAAAAGTATTTCCACGAACTTGCCTTTGGTTTTATTTACTTAACTTTTCGTTTGCCCGCAAATCTAAAAATTGTTATATTTTGTTTGAATTAGAATAGAGTTTCTAGGTCTAAGAGACTTTTATATTTTAAAAATATCTTTGGCGTTTATCCACTAGAGATGAGATGGGCTCAGCCCGAGCCCGAACTGGGTTCGGGCTCTGTAATTCACAATTGCGTTCCTGCTCGGGCTCGTGAAAAATTTCTCCTTTATTGAACATACTCCTTGAAAGAGATTTTAAAAAGTGATTCATGAGGAAAATAAAAGTACAGCCAACTCCGGTTATAGTGAACTTCTGGGGATCATCAAATTTCCTCTACTATATCCGAAGTTCACTAATTGTCACTAAACCCAAGTGTCTTCATGATGGATAAAGATACTGTATGTGAATCGGGACTGCCTAGAAGGTGCGTTAAGCTCTTTAGATATTTCTGAACGGCGGCTTATATTCATTAGTTAGTCATGAGATCGGACATTATTTGATAAACATATGGATAAATAAAGAATTAGAAAGTGCATTGAGAGTTTGCAACTATATTTGTCTTTAATTTGCTCAAACTGCAAAATTCATTGTATATTATCAATGAAGTCATTGGATTTTTTTAATCTTTAACTGAAATTTCGGGCTCGGGCGGGCTCGGGCTTCAAAAAATGAGCCCGAACTCATCTCTATTGTCCACCTCTGCTTTAGTGTCTCAAGTTTTAAAATTGTTCATCATGTTTGCTTTGATGCAAGCAATGGCTATTTCCTAAACCGTTAGTCAGAGGTTTCAATTGCAAAAATGCTTTAAATTGTGTAATCTATTATATCAGAAGCAATCGAAGTCAATGAATCAATTTCTATAAAAGATTACGGAATTTAAATATCTAAATGGTCCTCCCTTCTTGTCAGTTATATTTAGAAAATTTTTCTTTATACAGTTTGATGCACAATTTAAAAAATGTCGTCCTACTACGACCAAAATTTGCTGAGTTATAAAGAAGCAAATATTTTGTCTTAAGTCGCTTTCCCACGTTTAAAAATGTCCCGTTATGGTAAACCGTTAAGAGATCATATAAATATTGAAATTTTAAATTATAGGTTTTAATTTCATTTTCTGTCATAATGCGGAGAAAGAAGCAAAACTAATTTTAGAATACTAATATTTAAGCAGAAGGTTATAGTCAGGCTCTATAAAAATCTATCATGGCTAATCTATCAGGCTCTATAAAAATCTTTAAGCAAAGTACAGGATGAGTTTTCTACAAGGGTGCATATTTGTATTGCAGCCGAAGGAAGCTACTTTTGAGCAAATGTTACGCTAGCAGAATTTGTAATATTATTTTAATGCATATATTTGTATTTTAAAGTGTTTCATTTCCTAATTTAATGTTCAATGAAGTGTTTTATTTCCTTATTTTTTTAAGTTATTTAACAGCAGTTCATTTAAAAAACTCTTTAAAAAATTCTTATTTCAGTATAAGCTATATTTTTATGTTAATTTTTTGGATACACATAGTTAAATATTAATCTTCTTTATTCCAATCTACATTCATAAAATATTTAACGAAATTGCTAATGAATATCACAAGGTTCAAAACCATATACATTAATTTTTTCAAATTCATTTTGCATACAACCCCTATTTCGCTGCTCGAAAAGTGGTCTAACTTTAAGCAGCTGTAATTCGATGAATTTTGGTCTTAGAAGGACGATTTGTTTTCTTTAAATCGTATAAAGAAAAATTTTCTAAACATGACTGATAGCACCGGAGAATAGTATAAATATTTAAATTTCGTAATTTTTATAGGAATTGATTTATTGAGTTTGATCGTTGCTGGTATAACAGGTTATATATTCGAAGCATTTTTGCAACGGGGACTGTCTCTGATTAACGGTTTAAGAAATACCCATTCGGGACCGTTAGCACTGGATACCCTGTATATATTTAGAGAGAGAGATAGATAGATAGACAGATATAGATACAAAATATTATATATTATTTGTATATATATGCATATATTATATAATATGCACAATCAAATTAGAAAAAAAAGACATCCGCCGAATAAAAATGCTTACATTTGAAAATTATCCCAATAGTAGATAATAATAAATTTTACTTGTGTAAGCTTTTTAAAACTATGTGATAGCATTGCTTACCGGCAAGATAAAATTTTGCGTAGTACACTGATCACATAACATTTTGAGGATATCTTCTCAAGAGTATGACTGTAAAAAAATTTAAGGTTCACTTTTAAAAGCTATAAAGGCCAATCAGTGGTTGAGTGGGTGAGACACTGATTATTGGTAAATCGTTGGAGTGTGAGAGTTCTGAGCTCTGGCCTACTGTTAGGTGTAATTTTTTCCTAAGTTGGATCGAATGTCTTAGTCCAGGGCCGGTCCAAGGGGGGTGCGAATGAAGGCGATCGCATAAGGCCCAGGAGCGGGGCTTTTTTTTTTTTTTATTTTCAATCACATTAGACCGAGCTTGGTGGATGGTTGCGATATATCCCGAAAAAAGCCGAGAAATAAAGCTAATGTGTACTAGCAGTGCTAGTAGTAACTTACATAAGACATGATAGAAAAGAAGCCCCGCTCTTGCGCTTTGCCTGGGCCCCCTCGGGCCGACCCTGCTTAGTCTGACCCTCTTTCTATATATTCACAATATTATTTGTGTTTTGGTGTGTGATTAAAAAATAGTGCTTTTTTTCTTCTTTCAAAACTTCTACTTTTGTTCAGGTGTTATTATTTTTTAACTTATCCGAAACAATGCACATTCACCAACAGAACATAACTTTCAAAATGCACTTAATTATATATACGTACTAGCAAAAGTACCCGTCCTCGACGGGTTAGTGAATGCAAATTTCCAAAAAGCAAGAACTTTCGTCAGCATTCAGTAGGAGTACACAGAATGGATGCAGTATGTTGCCAAAGTAAAGAAAGCGAAGTTATGATTTTTATGTATTGTTAAAATATTACAGGTTAGAGAGTAACTAAGTAATATCATTTCATTCGCTTTAGTCGTAATTATGAGATGCGCGAACGAATATTTACGCATATTGAAATAATTTTCGCAAAATCTCAAAATTTAATCAACATTTTTGAAAAATTGGAAGCCTAGAATTTAAGTTGAGTGACAACCCATCATGTCACCAAAATTCGTTTCACTCCCTGCAGTCTTTATTTCGTGATGCTGGAACAAATTTTCAGCATTTTGAAACGATTTTCGCAAAATCTCAAAATGTAATCAAAATATTTTTAAAATTCTCTCTCTCAACCCGTATAAATTAAGATTAGCAACTACCTATCATATCACTAAATTTCGTATCATTCGTATTAGTCGTTATCAAGTGATGTTTGAAGAAATATAATCGTATTTTGAGAGAATTTTCACAAAATCTCAAAATCTAGTAAAAATGTTTAAAAAATTGGACTCCTATAGTTTTCGTTGAGCAACCATCTATCGTGTGACCAAATTTCATATCATTCACTTTAGTTGTTATTACGTAATGCGGGAACAAAGATTCACTCAGTTTTAAACGATTTTCAGAAAATCTCGAAATCTGATCGGTTTTTTTTTTAATTAGATGCTTATAGTTTAAGGTGAGTGACCACCTATCATGTCACCAAATATCATTTTTTTCACCTTTGCAGTTATTACGTGATGTGCGAACACAAATTTACGCAGTTTGAAATGATTTTCGCAAAATTTCAAAATCTAATCAAGATTTTTTTTAAATTCGACGCCTATGTTTTAAGTTGAGTGATCACCAATCATGACACCTAATTTCATATCATTCGCTTCAGTCGTTTTTACGTGATGCTTGAACACAAATTTACGCAGTTTGAAAGGATTTTCGCAAAATCTCAAAATCAAAATTTTTTTTAAATTCGTTGATAAGTTGAGTGACCACATATCATGACACCCAATTTCATTACATTCGCTTCAGTCGTTTTTACGTGATGCTTGAACACAAATTTACGCAGTTTGAAAGGATTTTCGCAAAATCTCGAAATTCAATCAAGATTTTTTAAAAATTCGACGCCTATGTTTTAAGTTGAGGGACCACCTATCATGACACCCAATTTCATATCATTCGCTTCAGCCGTTTTTACGTGATGCTTAAACAAAAAAAGCGTCACGGACAGAATGACAGAATGACAGAACGACAGAATGACAGAATGACAGACAGACAAACTTTTTTTTGAGGGCCGCATCAGATTCCCGGGTGCTTGAAACGGATAGAAATCGCAAAATTTTTGAATTCCAAGAAATGTACAGACAAAAGTCTAATTTTATTTATATAGATGTGAGTGAAATTCATCTGTAATTTTTTATTAACGTAAAAATAAGCTCGGAAATGTCTTACAAAAATATTTCGTAATTATTTTTATTGGAAGTTACCTATTCGAACGCTGAAGTACTTTATCAAAATAACTTTTTTTCTTTTTTTTTCCCCGGGACTGTTCTGTAAAAAAGTAAATTATTGTTTTGTTACAATTATTATTACAAGAAATGCGTTAAATATTGAATGTTGTGATGAATTTAAAGGTTAAAAAAAAATGAATAAAACCTTCCTTAAATTGGGGATGGGTGCGAGACTATGTTTTGCGAAACGAGACAGAGATTTACAGATTTTTAGCGAGACGATACAAACATTTTTAACATTGCGATATAGGGATTTTGCGAGACCAGACAAATCTTATAGGCTGTTTTGCGAGACGCCTATTTTTCGGCTCGTGTCCATCCCTACCTTAAATGAACCATTTTTTAAAGGCGAACGTAGCCTAGGAGCTATATTTCTTAATCTATATAAATAAAATTAGACTTTTGTTTGTACATTTCTTGGAATTCAAAAATTTTGCGATTTCTATCCGTTTCAAGCACCCGGGAATCCGATGCGACCCTCAAAAAAAAGTTTGTCTGTCTGTCATTCTGTCATTCTGTCATTCTGTCGTTCTGTCATTCTGCCATTCTGTCCGTGACGCTTTTTTTGTTTAAGCATCACGTAAAAACGGCTGAAGCGAATGATATGAAATTGGGTGTCATGATAGGTGGTCCCTCAACTTAAAACATAGGCGTCGAATTTTTAAAAAATCTTGATTGAATTTCGAGATTTTGCGAAAATCCTTTCAAACTGCGTAAATTTGTGTTCAAGCATCACGTAATAACTGCAAAGGTGAAAAAATGATATTTGGTGAAATGATAGATTGTCACTCATCTTAAACTATAAGCATTTAATTAAAAAAAAGTCCATCAGATTTCGAGATTTTGTGAAAATCATTTAAACTGAGTGAATCTTTGTTCCCGTATTACGTAATAACGATTAAAGCGAATGATATGAAATTTGGTCACACGATAGATGGTTGCTCAACATAAACTATACGAGTCCAATTTTTTAAACATTTTTATTAGATTTTGATATTTTGTAAAAATTCTCTCAAAATACGTTTATATTTCTTCAAACATCACTTAATAACGACTTATACGAATGATACGAAATTGAGTGATATGATAGGTAGTTGCTAATCTTAATTTATATGCGTTCAGTTTTAAAAATATTTTGCTTACATTTTGAGATTTTTCAAAAATCGTTTTAAAATGCTGAAAATTTGTTCCAGCATCGCGAAATAAAGACTGCAGGGAATGAAACGAATTTGGGTGACAGGATAGGTTGTCACTCGACTTAAATTCTAGGCTTCAAATTTTTCAAAAATGTTGATTAAATTTTGAGATTTTTCGAAAATTATTTCAATATGCGTAAATATTCGTTCGCGCATCACATAATTACGACTGAAGCTAATGAAATTTTAACAATACATAAAAATTATAACTTCGCTTTCTTTACTTTAGCAACATACTACATCCATTCTGTGTACTCCTACAATTCTGACGAAAGTTCTTGCTTTTTAGAAATTTGCATTCAGTACAATCCCGTCAAAGACGGGTACTTCAGCTAGTGATTTCATATAGTAGTACCACTAATAAAATAAAGAAGAAAAGTTCATTTAATTTATCTGGTAACTGAAACAATAAAGTACTTATTAAATAACACAGATATGTAAATAAATTTTTTTTATATACTTATGTATATTATTTAGAAAGTGCTTTGTTGTTTCACCATATAGCTCTATTATTTTAGTTTGTCTTCTTAATATTTGGCGACTTGTCCGTTGGATAAGTACTATGCGTCTGTGATAATACACTAAATACCGAAAATATTCAGTATTTAATCATTGACTAATATTAACTGTAGAAAAATATTGATATGAGCTGTGGTAAGATAATAAATACTGAAAGATTGTAATGTGTGAGTAAATTTTATAATACAACCGAGAAAAGCGTTTACTGATTTAATGATAGATAACAAAATCACAAAAAGTAAGAAATTAATGATGAGATCATAATTGTATATATATACATATATATATATATATATATATATATATATGCATATATATATACATATATATATATATATATATATATATATATATATATATATATATATATATATGCATATATATAACTTGGAAAACTATCAAATGCGAAGAGCAAATAAGCAAATAATTAAATACCTTTCACTGAAAACTGCCATTGTGATTAATTTTTCTTCTTAACCGTACTACTTTTGACTTAATGTAACTTAATCTGCATCACTTTTCATATTCTAATAAAAGTATCGTTACACTATTTATGAATGTAACATATTACATAACATAGATTTAAAAATAAGTTTCTCCGGTTGTACAAATCTTGAACTGCAGTAACGAACCAAGTAAATACTTTCCCAGCTTTGAATGAATTTGAAGCTTGACAACAAGTTTCATTTTCAGTTGCCCAAAAGAAAGAAAGAACAACAACAAAAAATGTTCAAGTCCATTTTAGTGTAAAGTTGTGCAGTTACACTCATTTTTCCTTGTTTAGCAGATGTAGTCGAGAGTGCCTGGGCAAATAGTGATTTTATTTACTTTTTCTTATTTTGTTATGCCAGTATAAATTTAGACCAATAATTTTACCTCGTATTGTTATTGATTATGCAGTGTTATGCGCTAAAAATATGAGTTATATACTTAGGAAGGATTTAAAGAATTGTTTTTCAGTTTTTGTGACACTATCATAATGTAAATTTACACTCATGTACAAAAAACATGATACATAAAAAAAAATTATATTGTTTGTGAGAGATGTTTAATTCTAAATTTGTATATAGGTATACTTTTCCATTTATACTATCACTGCAGTTGATAGTTATTAATAATGGCGTGATAATAAATATCAATAAAATAGATAGCTAAAATCAAATCAACTAGAAATTTTGTACATTTGTAATCTAAGTATTAGGCTTAAAATTTTGCTTTCATTGTTGTTTTTCTGAAATTCTAAGATTTCATTGTAAAAATCTGGTTATACATTTATGATTCAAATTTGAAATTCCTTGTTTAGTCATTCCCGATGATCGTGCTAATTCTTGACTTTCACTGCATCTTTGATAATTTTCTCTGTTCCATCGCAACTCTGGTCTTCGACTTGGAAATCACCGATTTTTGAAGCGGTGAAACCACCCACGGTACGTTTTTTTCACTAACAGCGGCCTTACCAGAAGTAATTGAGAGAATTCGATGAGCCTCGGCTGCAGATTTCTTCAAACTGAAGCAGAAAACTTAAACCTCTCGCAAATGATGAGAATTTGGCTCGTATAAACTGACGTTTTCAATCAAGAATAACTGCATGATGCATGCTTTATTTCGCCCCATGAAATCAGTAAACGTTTTTGGATGTATATCCTATCATATACTTAATACACCGTTTCTTATTTTACCATCTTTTCTTGGTTGTAATATGAAATTTATTCATTACCCAATCTTTCAAAATTTATTATATTTTTCTAGAATTATGATTACACTCTAAGTATTTCTGGCATTTAGTACTTTATCACAGACACACATAAGTTTATTTTAAAAATGTAGTTACATATCTGTGTTATTTACTAAATTTTTGACTGTTTCAGTTACCAAATATATCAAATAAACATTTTTTTCTTTCACCATAAGTTGTGATACTATGAAATTATGAACTTAACTGCGTTTGTTATCATTATTACAAATCAACTAATGGATCCACGGGACTATGTTGGCAGACACCAAATTTACTTATTGACGTCAATGATCTATTTAGTTTGACCACTAAAGTCATTTCTAAAAAAAAGAGGGAGCAAAGTTGTACACCTAATCTATCTTTGCATATAAATATGATTATGAACAAACTAAAACCTAATACTTTATTTCGTTAAATTTTTTACAGGAAGAACATTTACTTCTAACTTTACTTCTTTCTATTTCGTCGTATTTTGCTGAACACCTGGCTGTTCGATGCGATACTTTCAGTTCAAATAAATTACAATATTTTCGTACAAAATCTTTAAATACGAAGGGTCTCCCTGTGAGACTAGTCAAAGAATAAAGTACTGAAAATGACAAATTGTGTCAAAATATTGTAAAAAGAGGGAAAAAATTTCTTCGGAAAATATAATGTACACTCTTATAAACCGTTATATATATATATATATATATATATATATATATATACACTGCTGGCCATCGTAAATGCAACACCCTGAAGGAAGCATGCAAATAATATGAAATTTACAACATGCATTAGCTGAGGTGAGATATGCAAATGATTAGAATTTCAGCGCAGACGCACATCAAGCGCGCCTGTGGCGCCACCTCAAAGCGCTATTTAAGGCTTGGAGATTTCGACGGTTTCAAGTACAGCAATTGTGTTTTTCTTGCTTTTTTTTCAAAAAAACGATAAATTATGCCTCGTAGGAAACAACGATCATCTTTTGATCAAGTATCCGAGTTTGACAGAGGAAGGATAGTGGCATACCGAGATTGTGGGTTATCTTTCAGGGAAATCGGTCGTCGTATTGGACGAAACCAAACAACTGTGATGCGGATATGTGATCGTTGGGTGCAGGAGGGTACGACGGACAGACGTGATCGACCGCATCGACCTCAGTGCACCACGTCACGTGATGACAGGCAGATTGTACGCATAGCAGTGACGGACCGCTCAGTCACATCACGAACCATATCACAGCAGATTCAGTCTGTAACGCATCATCCAGTGTCTGCGCGTACCATTCGACGTCGTTTACAGCAGAATGGTCTGTCCGCAAGACGTCCGTTGCTTTGTCTACCTCTGACGCGGAACCACAGACGTCTCCGCCGCCAATGGTGCGATGAAAGAAGGATGTGGACGACAGAATGGAATGAAATTCTCTTTACTGACGAGTCACGCTTCTGTATGCAACACCACGACGGTCGGATTCGAGTCTGGAGACACCGTGGAGAGAGGATGCTGAACAGCTGCATTATGCACCGTCACACTGGTCCTGCACCGGGTATTATGGTATGGGGCGGTATCGGATATCTCTCTCGCACTCCTCTAGTACGCATTGCCGGTACTTTAACCAGCCAGCGCTACATCTCCGAGGTGTTGGAGCCAGTTGTCCTTTCTTATCTTCAGGGCTTGCCAACAGCCATATTTCAGCAGGATAATGCACGGCCACACGTGGCACGCATTGTCCAAGGGTTCTTCGTCAATCACCAGATTGAATTGCTTCCCTGGCCGGCGCGCTCTCCGGATCTTTCGCCGCACTTTAATGTGCGTTTAAATTTTTTTTTCCGAATTTTTCATATTTCTTATTTGTGTTGTTATGGCAAGGCTACCAATGGGCTATCTGCCTAGGATAGGGGGTGACTTAGTAGGAGGACTTTCGACGCGTTTCCATATTTCTTATAGATTTGCTATTTCGTAAAAAAATCATTTAAAGTCTGGAGAAAGTCTCGATTTTCTGAAGTAATATGGCTGACTCACTTGAAACAGTTTAGATGTTATATCGTTTCACTGAAATAAAAATAAATAAATAAATAAATAAAAACCTTCATTTTTTGAAGTGATAACAAACTAAATTTTAAGAAAAATAAAACTTTATATAATAACACGCATAAAAAGGTACTTATCTCACTGGAAGATCGTTTCAGCCGAAAAAATATTCAGCCTTCTTCAGCAGTCAACACACCTTTCCATATTCCTTTAAATAGTGGGGACTGACGGTGTGTTGTGTTGACTGCTGAAGAAGGCTGAATATTTTTTTGGTAAAAACGATCGTTCAGTACGATAAGTACAATTTTATGTGTGTTATACAAAATTTTATTCATATCAATTTTTAACAACAGGTTCTTTTTGAGTGTTTTTTCTAAACTAAATTTTATTTGAGTTACTAAAATGCTTCTGTATATCTTTTTTAATGTTCTGTACGTTATAAGAAGCCTACATGAAAGACATCTACCCACTGAGAGTTGAAAGTGCTTTGGTAGGAGGACTTTTCAAGGGGTTCTAACGTGTATTTACTTTACATCGACCGACCAAAACTCCATACTGTTAGATCGACAACCGGGAGATAGGCCCGAACTTGGATCTTTTGCACTTCAGTAGTCTAGCATGTTCAATGTTTTATCCACTCGGCCATGGTGAAGCAATCTCTCTTTTTCTTTTACTGCATTTAGTTTCAGTTACCATATAAAATATTTAAATTGCGTAAATGCACTTTTTCCAGTTTAAATAATTTTATAATAATAAATATCCTTAATCATTATTAATCAAGTAAAAGGGCCCTATTATAAATATAAATATAATTCAAAATTTTTAGAATAAATTTAATTTCCCGATTTTGCTTTGCGAAAGAAAAACTTTCCTAACTCGACTATTTTATTTTTACAATCGCCGCAATCTTTATAGTTGTGATTTGGATAAAACTTTGTTTCATATTTTTAAGAACATTTTATTAATAATTCTTAACTGGTGCTCCTTAATGAAAAAGAATAAATAATGCCTTTATATTTAAAAATTATAAATCTCCAGTAAAACTTATGTCACCTACATTGACTACTAGATGACGCCACCATTTGGCTTTATAAGATTCGATAATTCCTTTCTGCTTGCTTTAATTCCAAGACGGAAATTTTCGGATAAGTCCAGTTCGGGTAAGTCCAGTCGGGTACCCAAGTTTTTACTTGGTGATATAATTGATGTATATACCATTATTATTTTTAAACTAAACTTGCAGCAGTTTATCAGAATTATTTTTATTTCTAATCAATTGTTCTTCTCATTTCTTTGTTTCCTTTCCTACTTACATGCATGTGCTAATGCTAATAAGATTTTCAAAATTATTCTATTTTATACATTTTTAGTTTAATCTAAATCAGTGGCGTCCAGGGGCGTAGCCAAGGGGAAATTTTTGCCATACAAAATGTATACTCTTCACTACATTATCACACATACGTATACATATATATGAGTTGTAGTAGTCGTAACCCCCCCCCCATGAAAAATCTCTGGCTACGTCCCTGGTGGCGTCATTTCAGTTTTTCGTTTGGGGGTGCGAGACAGAGGCGCCGACTTTACAAAATTTCTGTGGGTGCCCTAAAAGTCCATGGGGGGGGGTAATAAAATGGTGAAAGTCGCACAAGGTTTGTAATTTTTGATAAAGCATCGCTAAGTTAGGTGACAAAACGCGACAATTTATTTTAAAGGAGGAGTATAATTGGAATGTACTTGGCTAAGATTGTAAAATAGTTTTAGTAGGTGATTTTAAGATAGATTTCGATTCCGAAGATGAGTTTTTATGGAACAAGGAAGAAAAATACGACACACTCATGAATAACGATACACTTTCCAACTTTATGGTATCTTCAATCTTTTCCTATTATTATTTTCTTCCTTGCTCGTAACTACTCAATCATTTGACTTTTCGTGCATATTTTTACCAGGGGAAATAAGTAATACAAATAATCATTTTAGCTCCACATAAAATATCCAATATCTGAGGGTATAGATCGAAGAAACGATATCTGCCTCACGGTTTTGGTACACTAATTAAAATAAACTAACTGCGCCAAGGATTCGAAAAAATTCAGGATGATTCTTTACAAGCTGCACTACACACTGCAATAAATTCGAAAACTTTCATGAAACTTTCAGAAAAAAATCTTAAACGTGGAACTGCACAGCAAAATATTTCTAAGAGTGGCCATTCTGCAAATTTTTTCGTTTATTCCAGTGTCTAGTACAGCTTGTGAACATACATCCTAAAAATTGTGAAGTGCTTGAGATAATTAGTTTTCTTTTTTGTATTTATATACCAAAATTGCGTGTTTTTTTTCCAGCGCTGAAGGCGATATTCAAAGTTTAATTTAAGTGAATAGTGTGAATTTTGGCATCCGATTATCTGTACTACGGTGAAGCAACGCTGGGCATAGAATGAAAGTCTGCACCGTTGTGTCTTAGTAACGATAACAGCAAACCAGTTAAAATCAAGATTCTTTTTAAAGTAATGAAGTATTTCTGATGAAGTGCCCTTCTTTTAGAAAAATCTGCCTGTGCTGGAGTCACCTTAAATTTGTTTGCCTTACGCAAATTCTCTGTCAAAATTCGAGGATTGCTGGGAGCACACCCCCTTTGCCCTTGTAATAAATTAGACCTGAAATAGGTGTATTACACATTTCACTTTTTTTTCTTTTAGCGATAGAATTTTGATTGGTTTTAACTAATCATTATAAATTTCAAAGCAAATGAAAAGTGTATTACAACGTTTATTGGAAAAAAAAAACATGCAACAATAATATCACAATCAGTCAAATTTCTTGTCATGTAAATGGAAATTTTGTATAAAAAGTGATTCAGTTTTTGAATTTAATATTTTACGATCAATTTTATTCTTGTTTAATCTATCTCATCCCTGTCTGAAATCCTCAGTTTTCAAAAAATGTTATTCATAGTATTGTTTCTCAGCTCATTCATTTCTTGTGTTTTTTTTTAAACATTTTTGTACCTCTATAAACAGCTGCAGCTAAGCCTTGCCTATTTTCTTTTCTTTTTTTCCCCCAACAAATTAAAAAATTACAAAAATTATACCTTTAAAATAAAACTAGATAGTTTCCTCAGAATGAATTAATGCAACGTTTCCTATGTTTAAATGTGTGTAGGACCACATAAAAAAGATTGGTAACTATTTAAATGTAAACAGAAAAATAAAGCAGAACAAAAACAGTTGTTTATCTTAACAGTTAATAATTATTCAAAAAATATTTTGAATTGTTGGCCATATAACCTCCAGGCATGATTTTGAGCATCCTCCTGAAGTAGAGATATTTTACCCTCTACGATTAAGTGGTCAAATTTGCAAAATTACGAGAGACATACATTTCAGTAATGTGTGTTCATGCGCCCATGATTTCAGTATAATTTTAAAAAACAGCATTGGGCTAGATCAAAGCAAATAGTACCTAATTCCGCTTTGTCAAACAAGAACAAAAATTGAACAAAATATTCGCGGAAAATGAAACGGAAGGCATCTCGAAATGTTAGCGTGGACCAGGGGCGGATCCAGAGTTCCATGTCGGAGGGGGCAACAGTGAAACACTATGTTGAAAATTTCTTTTTTATTAATCTTCCTGATATGAGTGCTATAGTACGTTAGTTATAGGTCATGGTAAATAATCTATACGTGTAATAAAACTGTAGTGTTTGTTTAGTTTTTTTGTGAGGGGTAGGGGGGGGTTCGACGTATTTAATTAACTCAGAAGGGTATATGTAATTATTAAAAATTTTGTTGCTCTGTTTTACCATTTGTTGTCCACAATTTCAAAAACTTTAATTACAATTAAACTTACAATACAACTTACAATTAAGTTAGTACAA
Source organism: Cheiracanthium punctorium (assembly GCA_038373885.1). NCBI lineage: Eukaryota > Metazoa > Arthropoda > Arachnida > Araneae > Cheiracanthiidae > Cheiracanthium > Cheiracanthium punctorium. Next base: position 50,830 of record JAWZYV010009876.1, on the reverse strand, counting down.
AAGTAATTACGAATAAAGTGACGAATGTCAGGATTTCAATTGATTGAGACCAGAATAATAACAATAGGCAAATGAATCAACTATGTCCCACATTCCATTTTTTTCTGCTAAAAATCAATTTCAATGATTCACTGATCTAAATAGTATGCAAAACTGTGTATGGAACTGAAATATAAAAATTAAACTTACATAGTTAGAGATAATTGCAAACAAAACATATTTAATTTTGATCTTTTACTCAGAAAAGAACAACTGAAATTAAATCTGTGCGATTGTACCACAATTAATTGATTTGTTTCTCAAAATCTCAAAATTACTGTACTTCTTTCAAACTGCATGTTTTTGGAAAAATTAATAAGTTATTCACAAAACCGATACATGAAAATTAGCTACACTCGAGGCTATCGAGTGAACGTCTTTAAAATTCATGCATTTAATGGTTAAAATCTTTTCATTGAACTTATCCAAATTTTAGTACGATCCATAGATATTTTTAGTAGTGATAAAGGTTTGACAAAAGATTTGTTCTTGAGCTCAAAAAAACAAAACAACAAAAAAAACGAGTTTCTTTTTTTCTGGCGGGCCCATTTGAAAAGTCCCACAATTTTCTAAAGTTATTTTTATTCCAAAATTTACTCTACAATTGTAACTTTTACTACAGACACAAAAATGATTATAATAATGATTAAGATTATAATAATTACTGTCAATACCAGACCAAGTTCTGAATTATCATGACATTAGGCTTTAGGTACAATTTCGCACTTTTAGATCATTTCATCAAGAATTTTTTAGCATAAACGTAATATATTTAAAGCATTTTTAAAAAATAATTTTAAGTCATTTGTTTGTGTATATATGCATTTATATACAGGGTGTCCCAAAAAGGTAGTAAAAAGCATTAATTCTTTATCTATTAGAGATCAGTAGGGAGTCGGTAGTGGGTAAAATGAAAATATGTTTAAAACAGAGGAGGAAGAAATATAGCGGAAACATTCGTCTCGTTAATTTTCAAAAAAGTTAAAGTTTTTAGATTTGTCTACGTTCCCCGTACGAAAATTCCCCTATTAGTAAAATGTTCCCCCATATAATAATGAGGAGATAAACGAAATTCCAGCTTTTCATCGTAAAACGCCTCAGAAATATATATATTTAAACAAAAGTGGTCAGGGACTACGTAAATTTTATTCTAAATGTTTATTACGAGTTATTAAAAAAATATTTTTTCATAACTTTTGTATAATTCCAGAAACGCGATCATTTGATGTGAGATTCCCCCCCTCTCCTTTCGAGAGCCACTTAAAATTTGTTTAAATCAGAATATATTTCTCTTCATACATCTGACAGTTCTTAGGGTGTAATTCTGCAATTTTGTACATCCCCTCATGAGTGCAGAGGGCACATTTTACTTATTGAGATTTTTCGCACATATTTAAAATGTATAACTTTTTAAAAATTAACGAGTGGAACGTTTTCTTAACGTAGTCATTTTTCCTACCTTGTTTTGCACATTTTTTTTTTCAATTGCCCTCTTATCTCTAATAGATAATAATTAAATAGGGCATAATATTGGGACACCCTGCATACTAAAAATTTAAAGTGTGTACAGATCTCATTATCAGACTTTAAAATTGAAAATTACATAGTCTTTGTTATGGTCTTCAAAAATTTTTAGTCTATTAAAAAATTAATACAATTAATTTTTCTATTGTTCATAAAAATAAAACTTTTTTAAAAATCCAGTTTTCGTGATTTTGTGATAATTTGCCAATTTATGTACATTTCGTGAATCTTGTGTGAAAATTTTTTAGTTTAAATCGCAATCGTTTAGGGATTGACAGAACAAAACTCACAAGAGTACATAGTCATTTACAATCAAATTATGCACTTCTCTCAGAAGTTCACACTGACTAAATTTTATATTCAATGTAATATTATTGTTTTCTTATTCTGTTTAAAGTACTAAAGTAAGAAAGTCAGTTTCCCTTCAGCAATGTCTGATATTTATTTAATTTATTACCTAATAAAATACATGTAATTATGATAGGGAAGTTTTTAATTTTTCAGACAAATAAATTTCTAATCCCTTAAAAGAAGTCTAATTGTAGCTGCACTGCATTAGCATATGCGATGATCAATAATGCTAACGATAACTATTAATCGCTGAAATTCAAATTTAAGTATTTTGATGTGATCACATTTGTGTTTGATCAATTTAGTTAAAATATTTAAAACTAAATCAATATTTAAAAGTTTCTTGGAAAATAAATAAAAACCGGATTTTTAAAATTTTTGTTTTACTCTTTATTTATTTATTTATTTTTTTACCTGTTAAAACTCTTGTTTTTGATAGTGGGCTGGGCTTTTCCCCATCTTTTTTTTTTTTTACCCTAACAAAAGTTACCTCTTAGCAAAAATTTACATAAGAAACTGCTGCAAATTTTGCTGCAAGGTTTGAAAACTTAACAAGAATTGCTCATCTGAAGAATAAATTAACAGTAATTTTATGATTATTTCATTATGTGTGTTTTACGAGTGCTAGAAATAAGTTTTCAATAACATAATAAGTAAGCTCGATATATATACATGCATCTATACTTTTTTTTCTGTTTGCGTAATTTTCCATTTTATGAAGTACAAACTTAATTTTCTCGGGAGGGGCAATTGCCCCTACTGCCCCCTCGCTGGATCCGCCACTGGCGTGGACCACAGTCTGTTCCACCCTTTTCAATAAATAACTGAGCACTAAAATCATTCGAAAACAAGAAAAGGAAATTGAGACTTTAGAAGAAAGTGACACAAACCTTTATACCTTAGAAGCCTCGCCTCAGTCTCATTCAATTAACACCAAAACGCCGACACTTATTGATGAATGGGCATCTTTTTTTGTTCCAGAGACATACAAAGTGTTGTATATTAGGTGCTTGTAAGCAGACAGACATTGATGTTCTCTATTTACAATAAAAACAATTAAACCTACTCACTTCGGAATCCTGCAGTAATATTATTAGAACTATCTCAAAACATTTCCATAATGGGAATGAGTCTTTCACCTAACTCCTGTGTTATATTTCCCGCGTCAACTTTCTTCCGATTGTAGCCAGCGGCTTTGTCTCAAATTCTCCGTTTCCCAGTACTCTTGCGCTAACACAGTCTCATTCTATTCATACATTTTCCTGTGGAGGACGAGGATTCTGGGATGAGGTCTGTCGGTCAGAAAGGAGGGGGCACTTAGGACTTCGGCTGCAGTTGGCAAAGGCATTGCCTGTGGGGCTGTAGGGAGTCGCACATCAAATTGTGAAAAAGCTTTGAATTTTAGAAAGACATTGTTTGCCAGATAGGAAGGCAAGTGGCAGTGGGGATTGAGATTTGAGCCCGCCTAGTCATCGGTACAGTAAACATTTTTACAGCATACTGAACTTCCAAGTATTATTTTCGTGCTAAAATGTCTGAAAGTTAAGATGACCCCCCATACACCTCTAAATTAGTACTCGTATGAGAAACTATTATAATAATAATTATTATTTTAAGTAGGCAAAAAATTACCTGTTTGGATTTTTTTTTCATGCACTTTTTAAAATTTTAGAGTGTGTGCTAAGTTACTACTTAGTGGATTTTTTTAATAATTACTCCAGTTCCGAGGCACATAAGGGTATATGCCGAGGAAACAAAATCTGCATAACGGTCTTAGTACACAAATTAAAGTAAACTATCGCACCAAGGATTCGAAAAAATTTAGGATGATTCTTTGTAAGCTGCACTGCATACCGAAATGAAGAATAACACGTTTTTTAAAATTTTCGATTTTTAAGAATTTTTTCTAAAAGTTTCGTAAATGATACAGTTTTATTGTTTATTTCAGTGTATAGTGCAGTTTCTAAAACATACATCCTAAAAATTTGAAATATTTGACATAATTAATTTTTTTGAATTTGTGCACCAAAATTTCATGATTTTTTTTTTCCGAACTACAGCGATAAGCTGAAAGTAGCTGTCATTCAGTTGCCTTTAAACAGGGTTGAATTTCTATCCAAAAAAGTGCAAGAGCCCTAATTTTTTGTATTCCAATTTAAAAAATTAATTACCTAATTTAAGGTATTATTAAGTTAATTTTTGTTACCTCTGTATTAGTTTGCGATGTAATAAAATTAATATCAACAGAAACAATTACGATTGCAATTAAAATTTTAAATTTAGTGTAAAATTTCACCGAGAAAAAAGAAGTAGTGGAGGTGAGCTCCCATGCAAATTAAGCACTTCCTTTAAATACATGCAAGTATTTAGCACCCACGAAAACTTTTCTGTGGGTGCTTGAGATCTGGCATACTACATTAAAAAAAAACCGTCCCTCACAAAAATTTTATTTTCGTATTATGCAGTTGCAAAGCACTCGTCGTCATCAGTGGCGTGACTATACCGTTAGGGCCCGTAATGAATTCATGGGATAGGGCCCTTCCTCATTGTACAGAATCTCAACCAACATGTTGCAGTTCACTTTTTCTAGCTTTCTATTTGGGAAAGGCTCCCCCTCCGGCCGGGGGACCGTGGCTTTTGCCCGTTCTACCGCCCTATAGTTAAGCTAGTGATTGTCTCATCGAAGTTCCTCATGCGCAACTACTGAATTATAAAGGACATGGGTGCTCATATAGGGAAGTAAGTGGGGGCTCGGGTCCCTCCCTCTAGCCGTCGGTGTAGTGAACATTTTTATATTAGCAAACCTTTTTTTCATTATTTCAGTACTAAAATGTTTGAAAGCGCGATTGCCGATGACCTCACAAATGCAAAAAGTAACCCCTCCTCATATGGACGTCCCTCCTCATATGGATAGTACTCATATGGACGTCCATGCCGAAGCACCCATATACATTTGGCCCCATTAAAGATTTTCTTTTAAACTTTTTTTTAAATATCACACAACTAATAAGCAAATAAAGCATTTTAATACTGAAATAATGCAAAAAGTTCAGTATGCTTTACATATATTCATATTACGTAATGGCATAATTGGGGCAGGGGGGGGGGAGGAACCCTCCTTGAGTGTACATCACTGTTGGGGTTATCAGACGATTACTGGTGCTCAGCATCCAACGTAATTTTTTTATAAGCCCGAAGCACCCACAGAAACGTCTTTCCCATGCCCTTTCTGCGAACTTCAAAGTATGACTTGGCACTAAAATTTCTGTGGGTGCGGAGCACCCACAGAATTTTTTCAGTGGGTGCTTGAGTCCCGGAGCACCCACGTAGTCGGCGCCACTGGTGCGAGATTTGATAGATTACCATGCTTTGTCAAAATATTACACCACGAGCGAAATAATAAACTCTTAGATTATTATGTACTGTATAAAAGTGAAATAACGTGAGTTTCCTTTCACTGATTCATGTTTGATATCGCAAGTGAGAATGGCGCCCTTTTGATGTCATGAGTTTAAAAAGAGTTAGAAATCTAATTAGATTAAAAGGCTTTGACGTAAAAATTTACTCTTATAAAATTTCAAAGGTATTTTCTTTAATGCATGAGTTACCCTTGACGATTTTTCAGCAACCATAATAACGAAAGGAAACTTGCATTTTTTAAAATTGTGGGAAAATCAAAAGTCGCCTCAAGGTGGAAAATACTTATTAGCATAAAACATAGTATTTGCTATAGGTTTGACGACGGCTGTCGTCAAACCTATAGCGAATTCTATGCTAATTCCTATCTATAGCTAATTCCCAAAAACTGCGCAAAATGTCGCCAAGTTTTGAGGACTTTTGGCGGTATATATACAGTGGCGCAGAGAGGGAGGGGTAGTAGGGGCCCTACTGTTGCTGCTTCTATATAATACTTAATTGTGTGTTGTCAATTTTGAAAAAAAAAAAAAAGAAAATGTCCAAATACAGAATATGTCCCCAGAAGTTTCCAATTAATTTTTAAACAAAATTACAAAACGCTACTTGCAAACAAGAGCAGCAAAATAATTAACTGTAATTATAGAGATCTAGCTTGTGATGACAAATTCCCCCCAAAAGAGGGATATCTTTCATGATGTGAAATTTATCGATTGTTAGAAATCTTTTGTTTCTAAACTTTCGTATTTATCTGTAAATTTACAAAAAATTTTGAATATCTTGGGGGGGGGGAGGTCACTGTTGAAAGCCTGCTAGGTAGGACTCAGCCAGCCCCCTCTCTGATTACGGCCCTGACTTATACCCAAGCTGTAGTTTTCTGCCAGAATTTAGATCCTGTAAGGACCATAAAAAATGACAGATTTTTTTTGTTAAGCAATATGTACTAAGCAGGCAAAATAAAAATTTATCAAAACTGAAGAAAAGTTGGCATTTTATTAAATGGATTGACATTTTATTAAATTTGTTGATTTTATCAGCATTTAGTATTAAGTAATAATTGCATAAAGGCATAACTATTTCAATTAGGTTTTGATAGGTAATACAATCCCCCCCCCCAAAAAAAAAGAACAAAAACGTAAATTTCGGCTATAGATAAATATCCTAAATATAATTGAATCTAATTTCAAATCTGTGCGGTTGTTAATCTAACAGTCAATTCAGGGGCGTAGAGTCCATGGATGTAATGGAAGCATTGCTTCCCTTCAAAAAAATTACCTACTTTCTACTGCCTATTGTTTTTCCTATATCAAAAAATATTTCTAATCAACCTAAAGTTAACTTTAAACGCGCTTCGCCTAGAAGCGATAATTGCAAGGAAGTAGAAAGTTTATTTTGTGGACAGTATTAGCGCAACAGCCACACAAAGCGCTGTGGAAGCAATGTGTATCCCATCTTCCACTCCTCTCGTATTTTTGTAAATAAAAGAGGAAGGAGAAAACCGAAACTGTTGCGCTGTGAAGTCCAGGCTGCTGGAAGCATTTGGGTTGCTTGCTTCCAGTTCCAGCCACCAATCAAAGAAGTGCAGCTTGCCTGGAAAGGAAAAGAAAAGGGAAAACGGGGTTGTGCAATCGGGAATTTTCACTTACAGTGAATGCAGGAGGAAAATTTACAGGGATTTTTCGCGGACTTTTTCTGGCAGTGTTGCCTTTTATTAGTTTCAGTTATTTTAAACTCCGTTGTATAAACGACATATAAAAGCTTTTAGTACAGTATTTAATGTACATTTTTTTCAAAACATATCATTGTATTTTGTAAAACTAATGATTTAGTAATTTGGAAATGTCTTATATTTTTTATTTTTCTTAAAATAGAATTTTTGCTTTGAAAAAATTGTGTAAACTTGTATAGGAAAAAGTGAAATTGTTTTTGGGTAGTTATTTGAGTTCCTTTCACGGAGTAGATAATTAAAAACCAGTAAACAATGCATATATTTATTTTTTAAAAAACTTGTTTTAGAAATTTTTAACAACTATTGATTATTTGCATCAAGTGTCACTGTTTTTTCCCCTTCAAGCAACACAGTAATTCTGTGCATTATAAGCATAACTTCATAAATGTGTGAACTCCTTTAATGAGTAACTGACTGAAATGAAGTTAGTAAAATTTATTATTTTTCTTCCAGTAAAAAAATATAGAAAATTTTACTATTTTAAAATAAACTGAATAAATTTCTTAAAATCAATCTTCGATTTACAATTAAAAGCACTGTAATGCATAAGAAATTGTACATATACTTTATAAGCTTTTACACATCACCCTTTTCCGAACGAAAGTTAGTATATTATTTTATTTGCAATATGATACATTTATACTTCAAGGATTGAGCTTAAACTTCCTATAGCTTCTCTGTATGAATGTTAAATTGTTTAATGTATAATAGTCTAAATGTAGAACACGTATCGTCAAGTAACATGTTGCTGATGAACAAACAGCCGCCAAATATGCAGGGTGTAGCATAAATACAACCTGAACGTTAACGTGAAGTTTTTACGATAGTAAAATTAAATATTTAGATATCACTAATGATGTTGCATTAGTACAACGCTAGGCTAGCACGATAATTTAAAAATTAATTGTACATTGAATAATTGTGTGTAATTTTATTATGTGTTTGTATATAAAACTGTAAGAATATATTTCTTCTAAACGAAACAGTTTAACTGTATGGTATTAAGAACGTTTTGAATTTATAAAGTTGCTTCCCTGCTTTTAAAAGCTACGCTACACCACTGAGTCAATTTCATTGGTTTCCTTCAGATGCAACATGAATACGTGTTAGATCCCTTAAGAAGTCCTTCACCCATAGGTAGATGTCTCTCGTGCTGCTTTGCCATTACACAAAACACTTGAATACCCAATTTCAAACCATATAAACATGTTATGTTTGTAACCATGTTTTTCATGTCTGTTACTTATTACAGTAACAGACATGACATTTCAAAGAACAAAAATTCATGAGTCTAAATCAGAGGTTCCGAACTGGTGGTCCACGAACAAGTTTTAAGTGGTCTGCAAAGCGAGTGAATGTTTATAAATATTTCTGTTTTCATAATTTCATGAGGTGAAAAGACAAATATATATATATATATATATATATATATATATTTTTAGAGAATTGAAAAGAAAAATTAATAATGCTTGAAAAATAGGGAAAATACAGGCAGGCACAATATTAAATACAATTCGATGAAATATTGTAGCATTATATAGCCAAGCTTTTGGCTTCGTCTATAAGTAAAACAGGGTTGATTCACTATTATCAGCATTATTGAGTGAGTGGAAATAACATTCTCTGCACTCTTTGTAATTTTTCATCACGCGCGAACTGTTTTAATATGTTAAAATATGTTAGGAAATTATAATGAAAATTAAGTAGTCTTTTTCTAAGGGGTGTATGGCGGGTTCTACTCCCTGTTCTTTTTAATCATAGCTTATATATAGATTTTATCAATAATATAACTAATTGGTATAATGAAATATATTAATCTATTATATAAATGTGAAAGTTTGTCTGTTTGTTTGTTTGTTTGTTCGTCCGGGAACTCCTCCCACACCGTCAGACCGATCGGCTTGAAATTTTGCGCATACACGTAAAACGACATAGAATAGGCCGTAGGCTACTTTAAAATTCCGAAAATCCACCAGTTCCCTAATTTTTAACGATTTTTCGCAATTTTCAGGGTAGAAAGCTACTCAAATGTCCGATTTCAGCACATTCGTGAGCATGCGCCGAGACGGTTGGTCGCAGACCTACCGAATTTCACATCCGGCTTCACTAGGACAGATCCTAACACGCCTCCAAGCGATTTTTTCGAAATTCGAATAAGAAAATGTTTTATTTTATGTTTTGTCCGATTTTTAGCGATTTTTCTCGCTTAATACGTAATAACGCCGGTAATTACACACGCAAGAAAACGATATTTGCATCATCGGATAGAGGAGAAAATTTTCTTTTAAAAACTGTTTGTTCGGATTGTGTAACAAAATTTTCAGATTTTTGAGAATTTTTCAAATAAAATTAAATTTGACGCTGACTTTCGTAAAATATTTTTAAAACTGCTGCATCTTGAATTCTATCCGTCATAACTTTTTTATATTTTGTCAAATGACGGAGCATACATTTCGCCCTCTTTGAAAAGAGAAACCAGAGGAAAATATAAATTAGGAAATTTTTTTACGAATTTTTAAGTAAAGGAGGATTTTTATTTCAATAGCAGCTGCTTAAAAATTTCGGCATGATATCTTGTGGTTTGGTTATCTTGGAGACAGTAACAATGATTAAAATTGCCAGTTGAAAAAAATAAATAAAATTACTTTAAAATAACTGAGTTTTCGCATGTAAAATGTGCGTCATTTTGATGTCACGAGTTTAAAACCCTTTTCGAAATTCAATCAGAATAATGTACTCGCAAGCAAAACATACGCCAAGCATGAAATAATTCTATATTTTATTTTACGTTGCCAGAAAAAGAATTGAATGCTGTTTTTTCACCAGTGAATTATCCAGCATTATTTTCAATTGAGATTTTAAATGGGACACGTTTTCGAGTCACAGGAAATATATCGCGGTGTTAAACATGACCTGATTATGACCTGATTATGACTTAATTTGGAGCCCTCCATCTATGAAATTTGTTTTATTTTTCATAAAATTCTGTTATAAAAAAAATACCGCATTAATAAATACTTCGTGAAACTACGTCTTCTATTCATTTTTCAACAGCCGTATTACATCACAGCTAACTAAACATTAAGTAATTCCACGTCACGTTAATATATCCCGCGGTAATTTCAACAGAAAAGACTGTAAAAGAACTTTCTTTTTTCTTGCAGATTCTTTTTTGTCACAAGTATAGTTATGATCGCATTTTAGGAAAATGTTCTTGCCTTGCGAAGAGCGGGTAATATTACACAACTATTTAATCATAAAATAAAACGGTTCTCCACATCATTAGTATCTAAGGTATTAATGGCATAACTTAAATCCAAAAAAAGAGTATGATGTAGAAATGAGACATTTTGAAAATTAGGAATTTTCACTGCAAACTGCCACGCTTTTCTTTTCTAATCGCGAATGGCACCGACATAGCTTTTTGCCTCATAATATTAACAATGGTCTCAGGTCAGTACTTATACTAACTTTACAAATAACTAATACGTAACTTTACGCCAAGAGTCAAATCATTTTGCTTATTTTTAGATTCCAAATCACTGGAATCAATTCGAACTATACATGTGAGAAAAAGTTTCGTTCCCTACCGTGCGGAGAACGGGCACGCAGCTAGTTAATTATAAAATGAGTTTGCGCATTCTACTCCCCCCCCCCCTTGAGTAATTTTTGGATCTGCCCCTGTTTTTCATTTTATCATTACAATTTGTTCAAAAAGATTTGTGTTTGTGTTAGATTTTATCCCCCCTAAAGAATTCCTATAAGTGGTCTGTATGTAAATTGGAGGTGGAAAAGTGGTCTGCAGTTTGAGTTGAATTCGGAACTACTATTTTAAATAGTTCGACAAGAACATGAAAAGAGACAGGTAATTTGGATTAAAAATCTAAATTAATCAGTTGAATTAACAAATAAATAAATATATTGTGTACAACGAATTAATGTAATAGACATAACGTGCAATAAAAATACTTATCGCAAACAGGCTTTTGCTTTTTTTAGTCGAATTCCAAAACCTCAATATGTCTGCTTAGATATTTTTTCAACCATGCTCTAATGGTAAACAGATGTTATAATTCTCAAATTTCAATTTTGTTGTTTAAAAAGTTTAAAATAATGTACATGAAATCAATGCCTGGACAGCTGTATTTAACATATAAAATATTTAATTATCAAAAGCTATGTTTAGTTATTAAAAAAAAATCTTGTATTTTTCTTAAAACCTTTTCATAATGTAATTTAAACTCTATTTTACAATGTTAAAGTATGTCGGAAGAAATTTTAGTTTTATGGCAGTAATTCTGCATAACACGTTTCTTGTTCTATGATTTGGACAGCTATATTTTAGTTTCATCTCTACTCATTTCTTTTTTAAAAATGTATTATTAAATACCGTATTAGCCTGAATATAACAGCATATATTTTGACTGATCATTTCCTGTTAAAAATCTAACTTTGTGCTTAATTCGATGTCTAAATATAAGATTTTTCTTATCTTGATGAAAAATTTCAAGGTCACATTATATTCGAGCTAATACAGTACTATGCTTTTTAATGTGTTGTTTCACTACTAGAAACTATTTGAATAAAACCATGATAAAAAAAAATAAATTTTCTTATACATTGTTAAAAAAAAAAAAGAAAAGAAAACTTTATACACGGACAGCAAATGTCACCGAATTTTGAAAATGACCCATAAACGTAAATTGTTTTCATTGTCCATACATATTTTTGGGACAGCTTATTTTGAATTTATTTTTTTACAAAAATTTGTAATATAAGCATGATATTTGCAATTGCAATCCTATACTTTGTTATCATATATCTTGATTTTTATTACTTTTTTTTCAGATGTAACAGAATAGCGGGATTAATCAGCGGGAGTCTAATCAAACCTTCTTTAGTCTTTCTATGGTCTCATTACCTACTAGATCAGCAGCAAAAAAAGAGCATTGATAAAGATGTCATTGAAACTTTACATTTCGTTGATGTCATTTCAAAATGGTGAAAATTTGCCAATGTAAAGACCTACACAAGGGAAAACATTAACGTGATTTATTTTATGATCCCTGACTCATTATGAATGCCATAATTTACAGTTTTTGTAAGTGGCTTGATAAATTAGAAAATCTACCTGCTCCTGCATTTGCAAAGCCTGGATGTAGATGTGGAAAATTTGAAATTGGCAAAAAGAAACATATTTTTCATTGCGACATACTACTGAAATATTAATTTTAATCTGCGAATATTTGTTTGATAATATGATAAACATTCTCGGGAGCTACCTGACATATTTTTATATGTTTTGCTTTTATGCGATACAATCGAAGTGAGCGAATCTAATTTGAAAATTTTAATGTATATTGCTGGATATGTTGCTCATACTGCAGCAGAGGATCTTGTATTAAATGCAAAAAATTACTTGATGTCTTTACATAGTGGTGTACTTTGCTGGCCTATACTTTTCTGTGAACATCTGGGTTTATAAATTTTTTAACACGTCTGTATTGATAGTAAATATGAGGAACATTATTTAAAACTTCAATATTTGTTGTGTGAATTACCTAAAGAAAAATTAGATGAGTTACAATTTTTTATCAATTTGTATGTGAAAGTGGTAAATTTCAACAATCTTTAGTTCATACGTGTATAAAAATACTATCAAATATATTTATAAATAATTATAGAAGAAAATTTAAATGATGAATTGCGAAAAAGTCTGTCAAAGCATAAGTCTACATATACTCAACAATAATTGGTAAGTTTATTTTTTTTTTTATACAGTATACATCAGAATTTTATGAAAGGTAGCTTTTTCTGAAATCTTTAAAACGAACAATTTGATTATTTACGTTGCAAGAAAAGTCATTAATTCAATTATAAGCACTATCAACTCATAAAAAGTAGCTTTTCCTACTAAAAGTGTTGTTTTTTTTTAATGCATTACGTAATTTTTTTATTTCAACATTTTAAAATTAAATGGTTATATAATAGTAAATCCCCAAAGAGAAATGGAGATGTATGAATAATTAATACTACATATAAATAATAATTATGAGTAATTAGTAATTATCATAATTTCTTTATTCCATAAATATCGCCAGCCCTTTAAAAATTTTCAACATTTGTATATGTTACTCTTTTTATACATTTACAGTTTCTGTATTCAAACAAAACTGGACAGTGGAAAAAGAAAATATTGTCATGCCTCTTTAAAAATATTTATGGTTGCTTTCAAAATATATATTGTATAGTATATTGTTTATCTAGCATATACCTTAAAACGTTACTCAGTTTCATCATGAAAATTTTTAGTAAATAATCAAATTGTTCGACGCTAGTTTTTCTGCTAAAATATATTCTCCAAATGAGAAATAGAAAAGTTTAATTTGCTAATTTGACAATGCAGTTAAGTATGGTTCATTTGTGGATGTTCTGTTTTCATTTTGCATGATTTGAGAAAAATAAAAAATCATTTGTTAAAATATTTTATTTTAAATGTTGTTGTATTTGGTAAATTTAGAAGACCTGTATGTGCTGTTGATAAAATTTCAATTCCTGATTCATTTATATTGTCTTAAAACAATTGATTTAGTTTTAAAAACATTTTCAAGGTTTAATGAAATATCTTTCTTAGTATATTTAATATTTCAGTGTATTCTGTGTGTAAACCATGTTGTTATTTGCATCCAAATATTAAGTATTTTACTGAAGAAAATTGTAAACAATCTATAAATATGTGTTCATTAATAAAAACTTTGCCTACACTTGGAATATGTAGTCAAGTTTATTGTTGTAAATTATTGAAAATTAACTGTATAAAGCATGTCTTATACCTGTAAGATATATATGTTCCCTTGAATATTAAGTATTAGTAATATTGAGATGAATTTACAAATGTAAAAATTAACATTTGTAAATTCATCTCAATATTCGTTATCTAACTGCTTATATGTGTGCAATTAAATTAAGAAAGAAAAGGTACTTTAAAATATATAAGATCCTAGTCTTTAATTACTAAGAAAATAAAACTTTTATTGATTATCTTATAAATAACATTTACTTTTAAAACTAAGCACATTATTTGGTTATCATATTGACTATTTTAAACATTAAAAGTAACTTAAAAGGTAGGCATTTTATTACTTTTAAGAATAAATATTTTTGTGAGAAAAAGAAGTACATTGATATGATTTAAGGAACAAATATGAATAAAACTTCTTTTATTATTGTTTTATGGGTTATATTTACAATGTAAATACAGATAAGCCAGGTGAGTAAGTATTATAAATAATTTTTATAAAACCGTTATTGAAGTCTCTTACTGTCTAAATGGTGTATTCAAATTGGGTATTTAGATTATAGGTCACTATCTTACATACTGTATAGATTTTTCTGTGTGTAGGCTTACAGCTTTTTGAAGGACTGTGAAAAAGTATTACTTACCAATATACTCAAATTGTTTGAAGTGTACTAGTGTCTTAACACTATATACAATAGAGTTAATTCAAATTTTAACACTTTGTAGAGATGAAGTGTTGAAGAAGTCGGGCGAAGTCACTCCAGATATTTTTAACTAATGTCAAAAAATGTGGTATGTTCTGAAAAATTGTTGGTGATGTTGCAAATATAATAAGTAAATTATATCACAAAACAGTGGCGGATGCAGACTTCCTTCAAGGGGGGGGGGTGTATAGACATAAATATGTGTTAAAATGTGTAATATTTAAGCTAAAATTTCAAAATTTATGGGCATTTTATTTTAAAAAATTTGACAGGGGGGTGGGGGAGTTTGGTTGAATTCCCAAACTGTCCCACCCCCTTGTATACGCCACTGTCACAAAACTATATTAAACAAAAAAAAATATACAACTGGAAAACATTCGTTATTGAGATTTTTTTTAAATGTCTTTTTCTGCTGAGTATTTAATTAGCATTTGAAATCCACAAAATAGAGTAATTAGTATGATTGCAAGCCTAAACCTAATTTTCAGAACGTGCAAGCAAGTTTCCTGAAAAACTATGTAATATTCAAAAATAAATAAAAACTTTGTGAAATAAGTAACATTTTATGTGTGTGTTTTTTCACAAAATTTTTATTTATTTTATTGTTTAACACCAGTATTTTGAGTGTTTTAAACGTTGTTATGTAATATTCAGTCGTACTAAGTAAGTGATAGAAATTAAAAACAAGCAGAATTAGCCCAAAAGATTGTAAAAAGTTTCTGGTTTAAATTAAAGGACCTTAACTATTATTTCTTATTCAAGAATATAAAAATAAAAGGCAAAGTACATTTTGCTTTTTTGCTTTAATTGCAAAGATACTTGGATTTCTCTAATTTGTGCAGGTAGGTTATTCCATACTTTGATTCATGTGGATTGCCTTCGAACCTGATCTTTCAGTAATAAAGAACTGGCAATTTCTAGTTATGAAACTAAATATTTTAATGAAATAAATGAATAAATTATAATTCTCGAGCCTGTCTCTCAGTGGAGGGGAAATGGAAATTATAGTCCATGAAACTGGAAGTTTTGAAAGAGGTGTCCGTAAATTATTAGTCAAAACCCAGTGTTCTGTTTTAGGAGCCTAAATATTCCAATCAAGGTATCTGTAAATTCTAATCCTCAGGTCTGTCTCTCAGTGGAGGGGAACTGGAAATTTTAGTTCATGAAGCAAAAGAGTTCTGTTTCAGGAAACTAAATATTCTATTCAAAGTATCTATAAATTCTAGTTCTTAAAACCTGAATTTCCAGTTATGAGATCTTGAATTATTTTCAAAATCTAGAAATTCTAATCCAGAATACATTTTTCTAGTTCAGGGAACTAGAAAATTCTGGGCACCTCGTTCATATTTAACTAGAACTGTCTCGTTCTTTGATCTAGAATTTATAGAGATCACATAGTCTTAGAATTTCTAGTTCCCCCAATTATTTTCTAGATTTCAGAGGCATGTTTTTTTTAGTGTACCTTTAAGCTTCAATCCATCCGAGATTTTTTTTTCTTTTTCTATAGCGGCAGTGTTGTAATAAATTTCAACAATATACTATTTTGTATTTCTTTATATATTTATCTTTCCTAAAATTCATTCTAAACAATGACTGCCCATGCCCATGCACTGCAAATGTATTGGAATTGCATTGTGTGTTCCTATGAAAGAACTATAAATTATGAGTATAATATTTTAAATGAAAAGGATCGTTTGGTACAGATGCATGGCATATACCAGGGGTGGCGTGGCTAGCGAGCTTTCGTAGGCGAGTGGCGCGTCTCTTCAAATAAAATGACATGCATATAAAATACAGTAAAATAAAACATATCAATTTCCAAACGTGATTAATTTGTTAACTTTCTTGTAGGTTACAACACTTAACAATATTGCTCAATAAAAACTTTTTAACAAAACAATTAAACCGCCGAAAAAACTGAAAAGCAAAAAATAATAAACCTTTTTTATTTAACCTTAATAACTAAGTTCTTAAACTAATGTAAGTATACCTAAGTAATTTTGAGTCGGTGCCAAACAATCAATCAACAAAGATTACTAAATTACCTAAATCCCCATTGTTAATAGGGGTGATTTACTGTTCACACACAGACTTTAATGCCGAGTTGTATATTACAAAAAAGACCTCTCAATCTCTACATTTTTGCTAAAGCTCGTTCATTGTGAGCGACGTGCGGAGAGCGCATTTTTTGGAATGTTAATGTTTATCGCTGAAGGTTTCACGTTGCATTGTTAATTTGATTTGATTATTTCTTTAAATTTAAGGTAATTTAGTGATCTTTGTTCATTGATTGTTTTGCACCGACTCAAAATCACTTAGGTATACTTACATTAGTTTAAGAACTTAGTTATTAAGGTTAAATAAAAAAGGTTTATTATTTTTTGCTTTTCAGTTTTTTCGGTGGTTTAATTTTTTTGTTAAAAAGTTTTTATTTTATAATTTTTGTGGCTATAAATCTCCAGCGATAAACATTAACATTCCAAAAAAATGCGCTCTCCACACGTCTCTCACGATGAATGAGCTTTAGCAGAAATACAGATAGGTCTACTTTGTAATACGCAACTCAGCATTAAAATCTGTGAGTGAAAAGTAAATACCCCCAAATTAACAATGCAACGATAAAACTCCAGCGATAAAATTAACATTCCAAAAAATGCGCTCGCCGCACGTCGCTCACGATCAATGAGCTTAAGCAGAAATGCTGAGATTGAGAGGTCTACTTTGTAATACACAACTAAGCATTAAAATCTGTGAGGGAACAATAAATAACCTCTATTTTTCCACCCTTATGGTAGGTATTTTTTTTCCAAATTTATATGGGACCAGCTTCGAGGTATACCCTATTCAATAAGAAAAGAATTATCAAAATCGGACTACTCTGTATAAAGTTATGCGTGGTCATACATTACAATCGGTGAGAGAAAAATCAATCATCCCCTGTTTCCCTACCCTTAGGGTTGGAATTTTTTTTTCCAAATTTATATGGGACCAACTTCGGGATATACCCTTTCCAGTAAAAAAATAATAATCAAAATCGGATTACTCTGTAAAAAGTTATGCGTAATCATACATAAAAAAATATACGCGTCGACTTGAAAAGATCCTGCGTTTTTTCGTCTGTTAAAAATACTTTTTTTAATGGTACTAATTCTATCAATGAAATTTGTAAAACATTTTTTTTTAATTACGGTTCACTTGTTGATGCTTTACGAAAGTTGTCCATCTAAGCTAACCGTCACTTGCCAGAAGTTTGTTTGGTTAATGACTTACAGCAGATTTCGCGAGCTCAGTTACCAGGTGCAGAAAAATGAAACCGAAATTTCCCTATAGATGGCTCTAGCCATCCGTTTAGCCACGGAAAGACCTCTTTCACTGCGCATTATCTCCCTCTAACAACTGACGAAGACTTTCAACACACAACAACCCAAGTTCCATACACCGGTATATTTTTGTATAACCTTAAACATGCCGATTTTTGTGCCTATAAACTACGATATGCGAACAGCATTGGTTTTCTGATATCATTTGCAGAAAACTGTCGTAGAATCGCATCGAATGCTTGTCGAAATTTACGGTGAACGTGCTCTTGATAAAACACGATATTTCGAGAGGTTCAAAAAATTCAAAAGTGGTAATTTTGAATTTTCGCGTGAGAAACAAAGAGCGTGGAAGACCACCGAAAAAGTTTGAAGACAGTGGATTAATATTATGAGCTGCTAAAACATGGTGAAACCATTACCAACGCAAATGATGGATTCAAGTCGAGCATTAAGTGAAAAACGATCGGAATATGGAAAATGGCAAAACAAAGTCACTTTTTTTGCATGATAATGCCCCTTCACACACAGCAAAACGGGTCAGGGAAACGATCGAGGCGTTCATTTAGGAAATACTAACGCATGCGGCTTATTCTCCAGACTTCGTTCCGTCCGATTATCATCTATTCGCATCGCTGGGACACACTCTCGCTGGACTATTCAGTGCGTATGAAAATGGCTCGATAACTAGTTCGCTTCAAAAGAGCTATGTTTTTAGCATGGCATTCATAAACTGCCGGTGAGGTGGAAAAAAATGTTTAAATAGCAAATGAATAAAATACTTTTTTATCATTTTCAAACAACAAACGTATAATTTTCACAAAAATTCCGGTTTCATACTTCTACACCTGGTAAATGCTCGTCAGTAAAAAACAGACTGATGTCCGACTATAACGTTTTCTAAATTTAATTGAATAGCAAATTTCGGAAAGGGCCTACCTCGAGATTTTAAAAAATTGATTTCTTCGCTTTTTTTTTCATGTACACATGCAGATCTATATTTTTTGAGGAAGAAGGACTAGTATCTGGTTTCCATCCGATGAAAAACACATGTTTTGTTGTCCAAACATTCCTTCCATTGAAACATTTCCATGTTACTCCTCTAAACTGCCGATCAATGACTTAAAAAAGAAAGATCTAGAAAAATTAAGATTATATATAAAATATCGGGGAATATTGAATTAATATGAAAGCATTCTGCAGGTTTTTTTGTGTTATTATGGCAACGCTATTCTAGGGCGATCTGCCAAGGATGGGGAAAGCCTTGGTAGGAGGACTTTCTAAGGGGTTCTACAAGTATTCGCGTTTCATCTGGAGAAAACCTACCAAAACTCCAAACCGTTAGATAGACAGCCGGGCTTTGGGACCCGAACCCGGGACATTCACACTTCGGCCGTCTACCATTCTCAATGACATAACCACTGTGCCATGGTGAATCGCATTCTGCAGTGTTCGACAGACGTGGCATCACAGCTGACTGTCAAAGAAGAGTTTTAATGAAATCACTCTGAGGAGACAGTTTTGTATTTTTTTTATGACAATGCAATCACAAGTCATAACCAAACAGTGAAATTTTACAAAAAAGCCGATTTTTTTTTCTTACAAAGCGTGTTTTCACAAAACAGGCGTTGCAAAATCATGCCGTTTTACTAAAACCACCCAAATATTCGGATGAATTTCAAGTTGGGCTCATCTCAGAAACTGTAACGATCATTTTCTCCCTCAAACTTTTTTTTTCAAGAATACTAATATGCCTTGTTTTAATGTACATAATGTTTGAATATAATTAAAAAAACTACTTCAACCAATCAAATGATTTAACAGAAAATTAATTTTTTGTGTTTCCTGTAAAACTTCAATTTTCTGACTTGAGCCATTTTCGAAATTCGTATTTAAATTGTTGAATAAAAATCTGAACAATAAGTAGTGAAAACTGGAATTAGTCATCTGCTCTTCCTACCTCTTCCAATCTTCTTAAATTATTTATTAAATAATATTGGACTTGGTATTGTATTAACTTTTTCTTAGAGTGTATATTGCTTTTTCTTGCTAATTTTTATAAAATAAGTCTGTTATGAGTTTTTTTCATTCAGTTCCTGCATCTCTAGACTAGTTCAAAACCATCATTTGTGGCTCCCAGGTATAGCAAGATTCCCCTCCCCTGGCATATACATTTTGGGCCATTCATTGTATATTTACAGTAGTGGTTAGAACTTGGATGGAGAAATGAAAACACTCGAATTATCAACACAGTCGTCAAAACATCAGTATTGTTAGAAATGGTTAAATATAAATTTGTGTGACGAGCTAAATAAAATGTTTCTTCTCACAAGATCGTTATCTCAGTGCTACGTTCAAAATATACAGGGCGATTCATAAAAGATGGGCAAAATTTTAAGAGGTGTGATAGTACACATCAAAACAAACAATTCTTATCAAGGAATGCACGGTCGAAAACAAAACGCAAAGGTGCTGGCACATTTAGAAACTCGTTTCATGCAAACGTGAAAGCTGCATTCCTGTTGCTAGTTACCGTCCTGCGAGTAATTAGTATTTCCATGTTATGGGAAGAAGTGCTGGTTATGCAAATTTTCGTCATGGAACATTAGATGAAAGTCGCTTATACAAGTGTGAGTGCAATGGTCAATCACGTTAGTAACGCATCTGAAAATGTTACCCTTCTCTAGTAAGGAAATAGCCGATATGTATTTCGTTTACTGAGCTGCAAATGGATATAGGCTAGAGGCTCAACGGTTGTGCGGAGTGCGTTTTCCCAACAGGCGGTTGCCCAATCGGAAAACATTTGAGAGCTTTCACCGACGACGGTTATGTGAGATAAGATTCATCCCGATAGGATGCAGGCCGTGCAAGGACAGATGTAATGCTAGAAGAAGCCATTTTGGATACGTTGGTTGATCAGCCAAGTACAAGTACACAATTTCCTTATTGTCACACGAGCCGTGGGTAGACAATTACAGGTGTCGCAGTCCAGATCATGGGGAGTACGCAATGATGAAAGATCACGCATCTTATATTCAACGAGTCCAAGCACTGACGCAAAGCAATTATCCTAGTCGTATGGAATTCGCCCGCTGGTTTCTGCAGCAGAATGCTGTAAATCCAAATTTTCTTTCAAATGTTCTTTTCGCGGATGAATGTACCTTCCCGCGGGATGCTACATTCAACAGCCACAATCAGCATGTATGGGCAGAAGCAAATCCACACCCCTCTTATCCACATTCGCATCAGCGGCGTTTTTCTATCAATGTTTGGGCAAGAATAATCGGCGACCACGTACTCGGGCCCTATCTTCTGCCAAAACACCTTGACGGGAATAAATACCTCACGTTTCTGCAACAGGTGCTGCCAGACATGTTGAACGACGTTCCTCCACACATCCGGCGGGTAATGTGGTTTCAGCAGGACGGAGCACCAGCTCATTACGAACGAGGAGTGTAAAAAAAATCTCGACGCAACCTTTCCAAGCAAATGAATTAGCCGAGGTGGTCCTGTAGCTTGGCTACCGTGCTCGCCATATCTTTCACGTCTCGATTACTTTTTGTGGGGACAGCTGAATGCTTTTATGTATGAGACTCTCATTGAATCTGCTTAGGAACTTGTCGCTAAGCTTTTGGCCGCTGCAGGTGAAGTTCGCGATATCTCTGGTGTGTTTCAGAATGTTCGCCAATCTGTTCTTCGCCGTTGTACTGCGTGCATAACAGCTGCCCGTAAATGTTTTGAACAATTTTTGTAATCACAAGCCATTAAATTTGTTTTTATAGCTTAGCTTAATCATTTTTTGTGTGTTTTTGCCTCGTATAAGAACATAACTTTTGGCGTCCTCTAACGTTTTTATGTTTTGTCCTCGACCATTATTTGATAAAAATTGTTTGTTTGGGTGTGTACTATCACCTTTTAAAATTTTGCCAATATTTTATGAATCACCCTGTAAAGTGACTCGATAATAATTGTTCAGATCTTTAAAATGTATGAGCTAAAATTTTTCAAGTATGTGAATGCAATTCTACGATGTAGGAGATAAATTTATTCCTGTTTTCTTAAGGTTGCTTTAAAAAGAAATTTTTTTAAATTATATCTTTTTGGACTGCTCTTGCACAGTCAGCGATCAGCATTGTATCTTCTGAATCTGAAAATCATCATTCAGACTGTCTATAAAAGCATTGAATATGGAAATTTTTTGATAAAAAAGCTCATTTATTGAACAATGAAAAATGTAATTTATCATTTTTTATTAATGGTAATGTTCTAAACCTTTTATTTGTCTGTGAACTTCCATATAAGCATTTAGTAGGATTACTTAGGAATTTCTTTACTGTTAACAAGAAGTCCCCTTTCTATATTGGAATACACATAGCAATGCTTTTATCGCATAAAACACATTTTTAAGGAAACAAGTTAGAAATAAATAAAATACTATTTAGCAAAAGATACTTTGATGTGATTTTTTCTTTCTTTGTATCTTCTTTGTCGAACAATTTATGCTGAAACATTTTCCTTTATAAACCTTACTATTTTCTCTGCTACCTTGGAGAAAGTATCATTAACTATTTAATAATATTCAAGTTTTTATTTGTTTGCCGTCACAGCCTATCATAGTTAGAGCTGTTCTTGGACAAGCACACCATACAGTATGTAACACTTTTACTTTTAATTTTGAAATAATTTACTTTTTTAAATCGGTCTAGTGGATAATTTTAGTTAAATACTCATTTGAATATGACAACGCAATGGAATGAATAATTAAGAATAACTAATATGACTTATGATTTTTTAAAGAATTCTCATTTTAGAGTTTAAAGTGCTGAATGGTCTCTTACCTGTTTTTCTACGTTTTTTAATTATAAATAAACATCATAAACCTTAGTAGTATCTTAGGTAATTTGAACACCAAGAAGAGAATGCTTTCTGATATAAAAATTAAATATTGCAATAAGAATTTTAAGAGTTTATGCCAAAATAAAAATGTACACAACCCCTTTAACTAATTATTAATACTCTAAAACCATACATAATTTGAAGTCTTATAGCGTATATATATACAAGGCTGAACCAAAGGAGTGAAGAATCTTTCCGTAATTTCGATTTTTTTAACTAAATCATAATGATGGAGTCTGTGAAACATTCTGCCGTTTACACCATTTGGACTATTTCTTGAATTTTTTTTTCTGGGTACGTCCATGCATATGTATAAAATATATTTTATTATTTTTAGTTAGTGATTGATTTTTACTGTTCAATTAAGAATTTTTTTTAAGGTTTTTTTTTTTTTTTTTTTTTTTTTGAGTTTAGCATGATTAATCTTTTCCGTTTTCCACAAACCTTAATCAGGTTACAATAAAAATACTGACGTTCTTCTTTCACGAATAAAAAATGTGTAAAACAAGTTTGAACGTGACTGAAGTATATTGTGTCACAGTCAAAATTAAGTAAGAGAAAGTTTGTATATAATAAAATATATGAGTAAGAGTATGCTTTCTACTAAATATTAAAAAAGTGTACACATAAAACAGAAAATATTAAAATAACAAAAAAACTATTTTAATATATATGACTATTCACATTCTGACATTCAAAACTTATCAAATTTTGCATTATTGTGGACTAGTATCTCTGGGCAGTAGCTCGAAATACTTTTCAATATCTTTGCAATGTTTGATATCGTCACACTGAAGTAAATCTTTCAGTTCTTCGATATGATCTTCCTCATTCGACTTCAATAACTCTTTTAACTTATTGAAATCTTTTTTCCTTTTGTACAGAACAATAATTCTGTTAATGATGTTTTTATCTTTTAGAAGTCCATAAGCAATCTGCAATATATTTGTTAGGAAATCACTGTCGTCGAACCATTCGCAGAGAGTTCGTATCATAACATCTTCGTGAGCCATAATATTTCGCAAATTACACCCTTTGTAAACTTTTGATACCTTCTTCCATAGATAATTGGAGTTCTTTCCGAAAAGATTCATGCAATCGAAAACCAACAGCTCCGTAGACAACTGAATATTCCGATCTTCCAGGTATTGATTTAGAATTTCGTCTCTTTCAATAACATTTTTACAGCACCGAGACTCTTTAGCAGGGCCGTATTTTACATGTTCATCGATTAATATTCTTTGTAAGTTTGAAATTCTATCGTAAAGACAAGATAAACGGAGATTTTCAGTAGTTTTCTTTTTTCTACCTTGAATACAGATTTCCAGTTTCATTTTCAAAGGCTCTGGAAGATTGGTGTTTTCGCAAAGTCTTTTGAAATCTTTAAACTTTATAGATCTGGAAGTCAATACATTTTCTATCTCTGTCTTTGGATCGGGCAAATTTAATATTTCAGCAATCATTTTATTTCTGTTTTTATAACATTCTTTCAACATTTTCCACTTTGTATTTGATAAATACGTAATTTTGTTATTTGATAGCTCATTTTCACTCATACTGAATCCTTGGTTAACAGACCGTTTAATTTAACTTTTTTTTCCAAATCTTCTTTTACATTTTCTTTAAAATGTTCCCTAATTTCGTTTTTATCTTTCTCTTCCATGTAACGAGGGGTTTTTAAAATGAACAAAAACTTTTTTATACTTGGAATATCGTCCAAAACGTATTTCTGAGTTGTGCTCAAGGATGCCATAAACTTTTCGCATTTTGTTATCAACAGTTCTGCATTATGAATAATTTTTTCTGTATCATTCAGATTACAACAAGTTTTATAATCACGTAAAAGATCTTGCAATGAATTTTTATTAAATTCATGTTTATCCATTGCCAATTCCATCACAAAACTTAAAGGAGTAAGCAATTTCTTGATGATAGCTGCCCCATCTTTACTTTTTGAAAGTTTTGGTTTTTCTTCTTTTAATTTGAGATATAAGTTCTTTAACAGAGATTTGAAGACAAAAGTTAAATCATCATTTGAAAATTCGAACACAGAGTTTGATATGTCTAAAATACTTTTTACAATAGCTGAAATAGAATGTTTAAAACTTATTTTATAATCCTCTGAACACTCCATATTATTTATTGATTCGTTTAACTTTTTCTTAGCATAAATTATAGTTTTGTGAAGTAAAACACTCAATAATGGCTTTAAGTACTCGTGTATATTACTAATATCCTCTTTTATATGTTTGAACAAAGGAATGTCTTTTTCTGTTTCTATTTTTCTAGCAAATTCATTATTTCCCAAATGCGTCAAATTATTTCTCAAATTATAAAGCACTTCTCGCACATCTTTTGTCATGTATAAAAACAGCAACCATTTAACTCCAGAATCGTTGTCTAGTTCTACTTTAATATACTCACTTAACACTTGCAGTGTTCTTCCAATGACAAATACCGATTTCAAACTGAAAGTTGCTACGGTTTCTTTTGAAGTACTTTCTATGTAATTAGTCAGTCTTTTCATAAGTAAATATTCTTTAATTTCAGGATATGAATATAGCAGTTGATAAAATTCTCTTGTAGGAACTTCCTGCCTAGTGTTACTGTCATCCACTGTAGTTTTCCTAAGTACATTACAAAACAGCTCTACTTTTGATAAAACGGCGTTGCGAACATCGTAAAATATACGATGAGAGCTCCGTGTACTGATTTCGCTGAGCTCTCTAAAATAATCAGATAATTTAACTTTTCTGTTAAATATCACATAATTAAGGACGGAAATAAAAAAAGCCGATTCTATATCAGCGTATGCATTTTTATCTTTAATTTTAATTTGCTTTTAAGCAGATAAATATTATAAAAGAAAAATAGAGAAACTTCAGCATCTACCGCATCAAAAAAATATTTATCATAAATATAATTATTTAAATCTTGTATATCTAAATCTTGAATATCAATATCTTCTCCTGTTTTCTTTATTTTTTCTAAGTAAACAGATAAAATATCGAACATTATTTGAAGCTGTAACTTAGCATCGCTATTTTTAATCTTTCGGTCACAAGAGGATTTCCGTTTTAAAACTTTAATTTGTAGTTTTAATTCGATCAGTTTTCTTAAAGAATGCATAAATTGCATAAATTTTGCTATCATAAACTTGCTTTGTCGAAACAAGTTTAATATCTGTATTTATAACATGATACAAATTTCGAATATTTTCAATTTCTTTCTCTTCATTTTCTTCATCAATAGTGAAAAGTATTGCAAGGTGATATAATTCGATGCATAAACTGTAATCTTCAGTTTTTAAACCATGGTAAAATGTTGAGGCACCATTATTGTCCAGTATTTTGGGGTCTACATCAAACTCCAAATCACTAATTTTTCTTACCATAGTAAAAGAATCACGCATATATTTGATAACATCGCGGTGACCACTTTTGATAACAGAAATTAAAAAATTTCTCTCAGTACATGCAATCCCCCAAATGTCCTCAAATGCATTCTTAGGCACTTTCATCTTCGACAATGCATAAAATAATGCATTTTTTTTTCCAATCCTGGCAACACTTTTCTGGCAACATAAAACAATTTTTTATTTCTCCTCTCACAGAACCCTCTCTCAGAAAAATACTGAAAGATTTACTTTGTTTGTACGAATAAGTTTTTGCTACACTTTCGGTAAATATGATAGCATTACACTTTAACACTTGTAAAGCAATCAATACTTTGTCCAATTCGCTCTGCTCAACATGTTGATTTAAAATATTTTGAAGTATAAATACCATAGTTTGTAAACTTTTTTCCTGGAAAAAAGAGTATCTATTTATAAAGGGGTTACACTTCTTAAATTCATTTTTTGCATTTTCCACTGCATCGTTTTCTTTTGTGTTATTAGAAATGAGCGATTTGAACTGTTTATATAAATCGTCATCAATTAGGCAAGCCAAAGTGACTGCCCATTCAATTTTGTCCTTGTCTGGTAAACTAAACTCCCACAAACTCTTGGGATACTCGCGACAAGGATATTTAATATAGTAGAGTTTATTTATTTCCATGTTTCTTTTTTATCCTGTTGTTCACTTTACAAAACGTAAATCATATAGGATCATAGTTTCAAGAAAATATTAGATACCATGCAGCTACACTAAGGTTTTTTTTAGCTGTTTTATGTTAGCTTAAAGCAAAATCCATTTCTTCAATTCATTATTTCACATTCATTTCTTCGATTTATTTCTTCAGATAAGATTTCAGATAAAATCCTAAAAGGAAACATTCAGTATTTAGTCATAACACTTTAAAAATGCAAATTTTGTCTATAAATTGGTGCAAAATACATACTTTTATATTTTCTTATCAAATAAAATATTGAACAACAGAAAAAAATCAAAAATTGAATTTTGAATCTTGTAATACATTAATTTGTTTATTTTGAATGACACTGGAATTCTAGAGAACTAAACACCTCAATTCTAGAGAAGTCACATCCTAACATTCACTTTAAACATAAATGAACAAAAAAATGTTAGTCTTTTGACACTTTTTATGCTCTAAGAATAAGTTCAAAAGCGCAGCTCACTTGAACATGGATCAATAAATAAACAAGGAATTAGGCAAATCAAAGTGACTGCGCACTCAATTCTGTTTTTGTCTTGTAAACTAAATACCCACACATAGTAATGTCGTCAGAAGGATATTTAAGATAGTAGGGTTTATTTTTTTTCCTTGTTCTTCTTTCTTATATTGTTTTTCACTTTCCGAAATGTAAATAAATTTTCATTATAAGTTCAAGAATAAAAGTGGCATCTCTGCGGCTGCACTAAATTTACCTTTACGTGTACTTT
Organism: Cheiracanthium punctorium; assembly: GCA_038373885.1. Classification (NCBI taxonomy): domain Eukaryota; kingdom Metazoa; phylum Arthropoda; class Arachnida; order Araneae; family Cheiracanthiidae; genus Cheiracanthium; species Cheiracanthium punctorium. Next base: position 23,213 of record JAWZYV010009876.1, on the reverse strand, counting down.
GTTAGCTTACTGTAAAATTCTTTCCTTCAATTCATCATTTAGTATTCATCTATTCAATTTATTTTTTCCGAGATTTTTAGGCCAAGTCCTGAAAGAAAACATCAAGTATTAGTCCTAAAAATTCAAAAAATAGAAATTTTGTTTATAATCTATAAAATATATATTCTTTAATGATTTTTATCATAAAAAAATACTGAATAATAGAAAAAAAATAACACTAAAACAAGATAGGGCAATTGTGCTGGTATTTAATAAAACAAAACATGCACGATTCCTCTTTTAGTATAGCTATTTTCAATATGATACTTTAAAATTTTTAATCGTCTTGGAACTTATATCGTACCAAGCATCGAAAAGAATATTATTTTTATATGAAATTTTAAATATATGCTGTTTTCAGCCTACGTATGCACACAAAATCAAAAAAACTAAAAATTTTATTAGCTTCATCGGTACAGGCTGCCTAAAATAAGACAATGGTATAATCCATTGATATTTGTTCTGTATTGGGAGAAAACATCATAGAGTCCAACAATGCATTTTTTATATGTTATCAGTGTATCCACCAATGTCAGGAAGCAAGAATAGTATCCTTAGTAGTCTAACGGACGTAAAAAAGTCGCCAGTTTAGTAGCCATTTTTTAATTTATAGTTGCCAAAATAGTAGAATTGTTGCATGATTTTGTGGTTAAGAAATAAACATTCGCAGGCCCGGACTAGGAGGGAGGGGCCCGCCCGTCTCAAGAGAAGGAGGAGGGGTTATTGTGAAACCGATAAATAATAGGATGTGTTAACTTTCGGGGTATGGTGTTACTATTAATTAATTATGATTGGTAATTAATGCATTATTAAAATAATCCATTAATTAATATGCGTCATTCATATTAATTAATCCCGTGTTCATTCGGGAACCCTCACTCAAAAAACTTTGAGAACTACATTTAAAATGAAGTATTTTGAAGCCTTCTGGGGCGCAATTGCAGCTGCAAAAATTTTTTTATGAGTCAAACTTCATTCAAGTACTATCAGTATAGCACTTTTTTTTAATTTCTTCCTTTTTTTTCTGTTTGGGGGGCCCGCCCTCAGCAGGGAGGGCCCGCCGAGGACGGGGGCCCACCCGTCTGCAGACAGTCGGACACCCTGGCCAGTCCGGGCCTGAGCATACGTCATTTGGCTTCATGTAAAAAGGAATGAATAAAATGATAAGTTAAAAAACTTCATGCGTTACATAACAGAGCATATATAGTGCACATATTTTTATAGAACAATTAAAAAACAGATAGAATGATTCATGAACGATTAATTGTACCTTTGAAAAGAAAAGGGAGTTGACAAAAAATGAAACGGGTGTCCACCAAAATTGTTAGTAAAAATTCAAGCACATTTCAAGGATAAGGATTTCAAGGCTCATCTCTAAATTTTTCAAGGTCCCTTGTATAATAAATTATCACCATATTTTTCAAAAAACCACTACCGCTAGCTAAAAAAAACAATCATCCTTTCAGGCAGAAAAAGAAGATAAGTGTGTTTCAAACTTTACCATAGAAGTTGACATCTAAAGTCGCAATCTCCGTTTTTGGTGCAAAAACACCTGCTACAGATTAAAACCCACCTTCCTGATGCCATATGAGCAAAAAACTAAAATTTTAACTTAACATGTAATTTATGGTTTGAAAGTAATTATTATCATTTTTTCCCCAATAGGCAGGCTCACTACAATTCACCTATTGGGCCAAGCCTATAGGCAGGTCCAATAGGCTTGCGTCACTACAAAGGCAAGAACTACAAGCCATTTTATTATGGGGGCACCCAATGGACGGCCAGAGTTACCCCTTATAAAGGGACAGACAATTTAACACCCAAGCTGGGAAATGAGCCCGGACCCAAGGCGTGATACAATGGTTCTTAAGCCACTACACTACCTGTGCGACGTTAAAAGCAATTATAAGTACAGTTCTTTTGAATGTTAAACAGTCATATAAAAAGTGATTTCAAATAAAAATTTTAACACCAATTTTGAACAAAATATACATATGCTTTAGTAAGTTGCTAATAAGTAAGTAATAAAGCTGTAGCTGTAAAAACAAGATAAGAGTAATAGAAAAACACCAGATATATCTATCTGAACGTAACTGTGTTTTAGGAGATGCCCAAAGCAAGCTTTTCTGCCTGTTTTTAGCTGGTATGAGCCTCTTCCAGAATTCCAGCCCATTCAAAGTCCAAATATGTAAAAAAAAAAAAAAAAAAAAAATCTGAAACCTTTTCAGATTTTAAATACGCACCAAAGCGTATCATAATTTATGCGTCGTCCCTATTTTCTTCCTTATTCCATAAGGTTGGAAAGTGTACGATCGAAAGTGGCGATCATTAAACATACAGAGTAACCATGACGATTTTTTGTATTTATGAGGCAATCGTAATTTAGAATTAAAATGGCGATTTGGAACAACCTGTAAGTACAGAATTCCGTTACATTTTTATTTATTTTGCGTTGCCAATTAATGTAGTTTTAATAATTAAGTGTCTTCAAATTCCTGAACTAGCGCGTTTATCACTAATTTGTTCACTTAAGTTTTCATGTAGTTGTTTAGGGAGCGTTGAAACTTGTGCATAACTCCTAGAGACCCGTGACTTCCAAGCTCGCCAAAGGGCGGGGAATTTTTAGAGTGGCGAAAGTAGGGGCGTTAAAATAGGAATCACCTCTTTCTTGAACCATAAAGCACATCTTTGGAATCCAAATCTATCTTAACCTACGCCTATTGATACTGTTTTAAAATCTTCACCAGGCATATTGGAACTATAGGCATATTCCAAATATATCTCGTAGACATTTTAAATACTGTTTGGAATGAGCATCATAATCCATTAGTGTATCGTGTTTTCCTTCTTTGTTCCATAAAACACTTCTTCGGAACAGAAATCTATATTAAAATCGCCTACCAAAACTATTTAACAGTTTTCGCCAGGCATAGTCAAACTACACTTCGCCTTTATAAATACCATTTGGAAAGTGTATCATAATCTATGATGTGTACCGTATTTGTTTTCACTATTTTATAAAACACTTCTTCGGAATTAAAATCTATATTTAAATCGTCTACTAAAACAATTTTACAATATTCGCCAGGCGTTTTCTAACTATACTCAAAATATATTTATAATAAATTGTCGCATTTTGGCACCCAGTTTATCGATCATTTATCAAAAATTGCAAACCTTGTGCGACTTTCCACATTTTATTAACGTCTCCCCCCCCCCACTCCACGTTATCTGGCAAACACATTTCAAAAGTGACTCGACGCGAAAATTGTACCAAAATCGTGTCTACACAAAAAGCAATTTGAAATTAATAGCACTCGGGTGCTAAAAAATAAATAAAAAAAAACGGTGTGATTTTGGTGTTTCATTTTTAACTGCACGACACAAAATAACAGTTTTCATGAATCTCATATTAATGAAATTATCAAATAGTATTTTAATCAACACATATGCAATAAATACTTAGAGCCAATGTGTTTCTAAAAAGTACAGTCAGTTTTTTTTTAATTCTTTCCTTTTTCAGAAAATATGAACTGAAAATCTCCTGAAAAATTGTTATTTTTTCAGACAAATTTCAAAATTAACTCACATTTAAAAGAAAGAAAAAAACATTACTCTTGTATACAATAATTTTAACAAACGTAAATATCTTTTTTTTTGGGGGGGGGGATGTACAGTAAGGGGCGAAAGACTTGCATTCTCGTACTCGCCAATTTCAATTCCTTGGAGCGCCCGCAAAACAGACACAAATTTTGTCTGTATTGACAATTTGCACTTCTTTCTCCACCTAAAATTTTTCTGCAGCACAGCTTCTGCCAATTTGGCCATGCTCTTTGGTGGAAGAGAGATTTTTCCGATGGTGACCGGAAATTCTATAGTTTCAAGCATAATTCCCAACTTGAAATAATTCAGGTATATTTCCAGACTTCTGGACACCCTGCGAAATCTGATTTTAAAATTAGTCACCAGGCATAAGGTACAAGTAGCCAAAAACTTGAAAATAGTATGAAATTGACGTTTCCCATTCAAAAAAGTAGCCCAAGTCACCTTATCTTTAAATTAGTAGCAAAAGTCGCCTTTTTAGTAGCCGAGGGACACCCCTGTCTAAAAAGTAACTCTGGAATTTCGACATATTTTTTTTGGAGACATAAGTGGATAATTTATTATAAATTCGTATAAATTTATTTCTCCTCACAAACAAACCTGCCTGGCATGTGATCACGTGATATACAAGTGACTATTGTATTTTACTAGTATTAAGGCAAAGCTACTCGAGGACTATCTGCCAAAGAAGGAAGCCCTGGGTGGATGTTGTTTAGGGCGTTCTAACACGTATTAAATTTCCTGCCAAAGAAATCTGTACAAAAAGGAAGACCGTTGAACCAATGGCCGCGTGATAGGCCCCGAACCCGGGACTTTCACATATCTACAATGTTCAATGTCTTTGTCTACTCTACAAAGGTGGGGCCAAAAATTTTTGCGCAGAGCAGTTATACATCTTCATATAAAGTAAATCCAATGTTAAAAAATTTTGAAGGCCCCCAGGGGCCCCAACGGTGCGGGGCCCCAAGCATGGCCCTTAGCGCTAATTTATGCAAATTCGAAGCATTGGTACAGCTGAAGCCGACTTCCCACACAAGAACCCTTGGCATGGAGATGTAGTATCAACATAGTAGTTTCATATTATGGAAAAACATTTTTCAAGGTATAACTGTTTCCAAGAAAAATCCCTAAAAGTACCTCCCTATATGGGACATTCCACTGGCACGCATGGGGGCATTTCGGCGTTACTTTTAGAAGTTTAATCGACTGTAGCAATGTCGAAAATTAACTTATTCTGCATATATCATATATATCCACCATATATCACAAATAGTTCTTTTACAGGGGAACTCATAAGAATTATTTTACGCTGTATGGGGATCTCTGCAACTACAGAACTGATTCGATTTTATTTTTTTCACTGATAGAAAGCTACAATATTCCTGAATATTATAGGCAACTTTTCAGAATGCAGCATAAGTAGTTCGAATGCATTACGCTATACGGACATATCTGTAACTACTGAACCGATTCTAAAGATCTTTTCACTGAAAGCTACACAATTCCTGACTGAGTAACAGAGGCTAAAATTCATGCATGCAGTATAATTTACAGGAACACTCAAAATAATTCGTAAACATTGCCAAACTGTCTCTATTTGTCAAATGCGAAAAAAAAAAACTATCTAAATTAATTAACTTTACATATACCATGTCTCATGCTTAATTTAAAATAAACAAAAAATAAATAATATTGTGAATAAAAGAAATTGTCGAAATTCTACATCATTTATTTATGACTCGTATACTACTTTACAACAAAATTGCCAAGGACAAATTCTCAGGTTATTTACTTAGTTTTATTAGTTTTATTATAGAGTCAGTTGTATTGTTTATTGTGAGCTGCTTTGACTCTTTTTATATTAGTAATCGTAAATGGAGTAACAGAAGCAAATTCTTTCGGACAAAAAAATATCCTGTCTGTAGTGACTATTTTTGTGTCATCTCGTCGTGGCCATTTAATGAATGAGAGTCAAATATTGTATGCAAATATTTCACTGTAATAGTCCCAACTACTTCTGATGAAGCGATGCCCCCTCCACTGTAAAATAACTTTTCTTATTCCACTGCCTAGTAAGAGTTCAGCTCAATATTAGCAACTTACAACTTTTTTTCACTATTCTGCAAAGAAAATTATATTTTAAAACAGAAATAATGTAAAATGATGTATAATAAAAATATTTTATCTATAGAACATGTACAATTTTTTTATTATTTGAATTATTTTGAGTGCTCCTGCAAATTATGCTACATGCAAGAATTTTAGCCTATGTTACTCAGGAATAGTGTAGCTTTCAGTGAAAAGATCTTCAGAATCGGTTCAGTAGTTACAGAGATGTCCATACAGCGTAATATATTAGAATTCTACTGAGCGTTCCTGTAAAAGAACTAGTTATGCTGCATGCTGAAAGGTAGCCTATAATATTCAGGAATAGTGTACAAATTCAGTGAATCAGTACTATCAGTGAAAAATTTTTTCGAATCGGTTCAGTAGTTGCAGAGATCGCCATTCAGCGTATTGTAATTCATATGAGTGCCCCTGTAAAAGAACTATTCGTGATATATGGAAAATATGTTTGTGATATATACAGAATAAATTAATTTTCAATTTTGCTACAGTCGATTAAACTTCTAAAAGCAACGCCGAAATGCCCCCATGCGTGATAGTAGAATGTCCCAAATAGGGAGGTACTTTTTAGGATTTTTCTTGGAAACAGTTGTGCCTTAAAAAAATGTTTTTTCATAATATGAAACTGCTATGTTGATAGTACATCTCAATGCCAAACGTTCTCCTGTGGGAAGTCGGCTTGTGCTCTAGCAATGCTTCGAAATTGCATAAATTAGCGCAATGGACCATGTTTGAAGCCCCGTACAATGGGGCCCTGGGGTCTTTCAAAAATTTTTAACATTGAATTCACTTTATATGAAGATGTATAACTGCTCTGCGCGAAATTCTTTTCTGTATCACTTCAGAGAAGATTTAAAGCATTCTTAAAACTGTATTTTTTATACAATTGGGGTTATTGGGGAGCCCTTATTTGGGGGCTCTGACTATTTTAGAACGAATTTTCAATTTGATATGTTAATATCCAAGGTATATTTTAAGATAAAAGGAAAAAATTCTCTGAAGCACCTCTGAGCCACAGTCGAGACAATAAAGTGGCAAAAATGGCCCTAAATTATTTTTACGTCACTCGTCTGGGGTACTTTGATCCCCCATAACTCCAAAACTAAAAGAGGTAAATCAAAAATAGTTCAGATTTATTCTTTCCTTGGGTAAGGCAACACAAGAAAAAAAAATTCATGAAATTCTGAGATGGTGATGGGAACTTTTTTCTATTGACTTGCCCGATTTGCTCATGCAATAGCTTTTAAATAATGTATCGCCTTTAATTTGAATTAAAATAATCAAAATAATTTATGTAAGTAGCACTTATGCATGGTGTCCTGTTTTTTAGGACGATGGTGAAATATCCGTAAAGATGATAGCATAAAGGCGTTTAAATTAAAGCTTCTATTTAAAATAAAATTAGTAAAATAATACGCACAATAATACACATAAATCAAAAAAAGTACACTACAGTTCGTTTCGGATGGTAAAAAAATGTCCATACAGGTAAAATTCAAACCTTCTGGATGGTGGAGCTTTCCACAGCTGCGGAAGAAAATCTTTTTATATCACCCAAACAGTCGTACTATGGTATTAACATTTATGAATTTTAACATTTAAACGCCATTTTGTGTGTGTGTGTTCTCATTCAGGTATAGCTACGGGAAAAAAAATGCCCCACTTGCTCTTTATTTCGCCGTCGTTCGTCATACAAGAAAGTTATATATACCATTCGTTTGCAAATAACGCATACTTTAATTTGCAATAAATTAATTTGCATACGGGGCCGTCTTCATATTTAATTCTGCATCAACTTCGTTTTTCGCAATGGCAACACTGTATTTTGACTTTATTAAACGAAAGAAAACCTTCAAATTACCCTGAATATAAATTTTCACCAATTTTCTACGATCATTTCCGGAGATATTGCGAATTATTTTTTGCGCGTTTTTACGGAACTTTCTGCAAATTGAAAAACGCTATTTGTAGGTTCCGAACTTTTCGCTTTTCATTCATTTCGCTCAAGGGAGTTAAAAGAAATGAACATTATTTTCAAGGAAAATATTTTTTCCATCTCTCTTAAAGTTTTTTGTAGTAAGAATATCAAGGGTAGATATTAGAATATTTAGTCAGTGGTCCAAATGACCCATGAGTTCATAAGTTCCTTGGTTCGTACACATGATTTAAAGGAAAAATGCAAAACGACTGCTCACGATTTTGAAAATCTTTCTAATTTTGAAATTGTTATTGAGTATTTCCCTTGATGGTTCTCTTAAGACAGGTGAAATGTTGGCAGGAGTGAAAGGCTCCTCTCTGCTTTTCTGACTATAAGCATGAATGTTGCTCAGCTACGGTCAAACTTGAAGAAACTTGGTTTTATAATTGAAAATTTATTTGTTTGAATTTCATCTAAGAAACGCAATTACTTTTTTGCCGACGCAATATTATCACTATGTTTGTGATTTCACTTTCGTCTGCAAAGAGCAATATTCTTATAAGACTTTTCGCGGAATTTTAATTTATATTCAGATGAAAATTTAGACAGAAAAACGTGATTTTGAATGTTTTTTTTTTTTTTTTAATGTTTGATAAAGTACGGGGAAGTCCAAAGGCCCAATGTTTCCAATATTAAAAAAGGTCAAATTCCTGCCTCGAATAATGAGGATGTTAGTTTTTCAGAAATACGACGTTGTATTAGAAGACATGCATCCACTGCATCTAATTCTATACCTGGAAAATATTTTATTTGGGGAATATGGTAGCGGACGCAACAATAGACGCTTTATAGAATCACCTAATTTACTTTTATTTTAAGCAATTTTCAAAAAATTGTCACTTAATAAATTTATTTATGGTCCCTTAACCCATGAAAATAACATATTTTATTTAATATAAATTAAACTACCGAAGGTAAAAATTTGAAATTTTGCACAGCCATGTAATATTACTTTCTGCATCTATTTCCATCGAAATTTGGTTATGTTTCGATTCATAATTTTTTAATATTAATTTAATAATTCATAATTCATATTAATATTTTATTTAAAATCATAATAACATTTAATTATGTTTGGGTCGTTTAGTCGTAACAGTACGAATAAAAATCAGCTTCTTATTATCAATATTATATGAGATATGATTTAAAGTATGAAAAAATATTTTAATATATGGGGAGGGAGATTTTGGGTGCTCATAACTCACCCATTTTCAGTTCGTTCAGTACGAAAATGGGTATCCGGGGTTAATATGAGCTAAATTTTTGAAATATGAAGTGAAATCTAGGGGTTGCTATTGGGAAAAAAAGTTGGTGTGAATTTTAATATGTAGGTGGCCCTTATGCAATTTTTATGCATAGCAAATTAAAGTGTACGTCAATCGAAAACGATTGGTATCTGTGACTTTGCTGTACGACGAACGACAAAAGCCGAAAAAAGTACAAGTGGGACTTTTTTTTCCGCAGCTGTACATGTTAATTTTCCTGTCACTAAATATACTGTCAACTGTTCATCAATAACGTCGTCATTTTTAAATATGTGTATATGTGCTATTCCTTTGAATAAATAAACATGTAATATTAAAGCTAGTAGTATATAAATATGAAGTGACTCCATTCAACTTTCCGAATACTTAATCTTTATCATGCGTTTAATAAATTTGATTCAACTCAAATGCAGTGTTCAGACGCTAGTACACTTCAAATAATTTAGAGTAAAGATCGCAATGTATAAGAATACTTTTTTGTAGCGTTATACAGTTTTTATAACGCTACAAAAAAGTATTCTTATACACTTGGTACGTGTAGGACAAAAGTCCTACACATGCCAAGATCTATACGGCATGTAAGATATTGATCTGCATACCTAACTTGAGTTCAATCGAATGCACAATATAAACACTAGCATACTTTCAAAAATTTGCTTCCGTAGTCCGGAATGTGTAAAAATTATTTTTTGCAGCCCAGTACGAAAACTATTGGTCCTACATGCAGCAAAATTTATACAGGTTTGCGACGGTGACAAGTAACACATACGAAATTTAAACTCATTTGAATGCCCCGTTTACACTTTAGTACTCTTTAAGTGATTTGCTTCCATAATCTGTAATGTATGAGAATTTCTTTCTCAAGCACTGTGAGCAAACTGTCAGCTGCGCACACACTGAAATGTATGGAGATCGTATGACTGTAACATACAATACACATACCTTGCGTTCAATCGAATTCACTATTTAGATGGTAGCAACCTTTCAAGACTTTTCTCCATAGGCCGTATGTATAAGAATTCTTTTTATATCCCTCTAAAAAAAACAAAACTATAAGTCATATACACACCAAAATCGATAAAGGTCATATATATAGGGTTATATATATATATATATATATGTTGTGTGTGTGTGTGTGTGTGTGTGTGTGTGTAAATTGTAGCTTTGTAAAAATCTCTAAGTCCTGAACATACCAAGATCTATACAGTATGCAAGACAATGGCCAGTAATACGCATACCTAATTTGAGCTCAATCGAATAGACAATATAGACGCTAATGCACTTTCAAAAATTTGCGTTCATAAGCTGAAATGCGTAAAACTTCTTTTTTGCAGCCCACTGCAAAATCTGTAGATCTTGGACGCACAAAAATTTATACAGGTACCACGGTGACCTATAAAAACATACGCAATTTGAAATTATTTGAATGCCTCGTTTATACTCTAGTACTCTTTAAATGATTTGCTTCCATAGGCCGTAATGCATAAGACCTTCTTTCTGACGAGCTGTGAACAAACTCTCAGCCGTACACACACGAAAATTTATGCAGATCATGTAACCGTAACCTATAACACACATACCGAATTTGTGCTCAATCGAATGCATCACTCAGAAACTAAGGCTCTTTCAAGAATTTCTCTCCATAGGCCGCTTGTATAAGATTTATTTTAAAAACCCTGTAAAAAAGTATACGTCATACACATCAAAATCAATACAGGTGGTGCGAGATTTTTTCTATAATATACATACCAAATTTTAGATCAATCCAATACACCGTTCAGGAGCTAACATGTTAACCCATACACATACATGCCTAGATCACTGTAAAAATATATATAATAATTTAAATGATGTATATACACATAAATAAATTATACAGTTTGTCCCAAAAAGGTAACAGATTTAATTTTTTTTATCTCTTAATTGCAGTACTATTCCTTAAAAAGTGACAGAGATATGAACATAAATACAAAATTGACTTAAACTACTTTACAATTGCTCCCGAAGAAGAAAAATCAGGTCGAATGATCGCATTTCAGGGGTTGTAGAGAAATAAGGCGAGAAAATCTTTTTCTCACTCGAGCAATAAACATTAACATCCAAAATCATGTATAGTCTTCGATCATCTTTCTTTAAAAATATCTCTGCGACGTTGCATCATGAAAGACTCACATTTGGTACATCGCATCATTGGCTAATTGGCCACATGTTACAATTACGAATGTTTTTATACAGGGGTCGTATAAAAATTAGAAAAGGGTTAACATTTTGTAAATGAGATGAATTAATACGTAACGAATTCTTATTTCCGACCTTATTTTGAACATTTTTTTTTTCAACTTACACTGCCTACTTATCGCTAATGGATAAAGAATTAAATCACGTTATCACCTTTTTGGGACTCTGAAATCCACATTAACTGTAATCCGCAACTTTATAGAATCCACAATATTTTTTAAATGTAAACACTGAAATTTAATGAATAGTTAAGTTTCATATTGGAATTCAAATTAATATAACATCGTAGAATTTAAGATGAATAAATAATATAAAAAATCTTGCGTTCTTTAAGTAGTTTACATTATTATTTTGTATACTTCTAATTAAAATTGTCATTTTATCTCTTCTAAACGTCGGAACAATAAAAAATGGTAAGAATGATTAAATCATAATTTACAAATTTATGAAAGATGCCCTCAATACCATACTTTCTTATTTAGATCGGGGGAAATTTAAGAATATCTTACTTCTTAAGATGAAATTACAATAACTTACATAAAATGATGATAAAATAATCTCAAGAATTCGTAAGCATTCAAATTTTAGACGTCACCTCTAAAACTGAATCAAATGAAGAAAACAATTCTCCTGAGGAAGGTTATCTTAAAGTTCCAAATTATACATTTCATCCAAAATCATTCATTGGCACCACAAAATTAAAAAATGGCAATTAATAGATTCCAAAATAAAATATTTAAACTCCTATCAAATGCCCTAAAACAAGCAGCGTTTGACTCCATGTTTGTGAAATTTTAAAAGTTGTAAAAGATATAAAACAAAATCAATTACTATTTTTTATGCATTTTAAATTAATATTTAGTTAAATAAACTAGAGTGTGAGAGTATGATTAATATTATCTTTAATTTATTCATTAATGATATTATATTACTTCAAAGTAAAAAAAATATATGTCAACAATACAATGATCTTAATCTATTATCTTGGACCAAGGTGTGCAGATTTCAGAGAGTCTCTTGCACTGAATTAGAAAATTGAAATAGTGATATTGACTATGATAATGTTCTGTTATAAGCTATACTGCACGAAATTAAGAATTTGTTTTAAATAATGTTTTTTTCATTGCATTTCATAAAAGAAATGAACACTACAGATTAAAATCCATTTACAGTGATGCATAAAAGGACAAATTACATAAGACAAAATTTAAAAAGATAAAATACAGAGATAAAATAAATACCAGTCATGACTGCAAAAGTTCAAAACACTTAACTCTAAAGACTTTAAAAGACATGTTAAAAATATCCAAATCCAAAGAAAACTTATTATAAATTTTATAAAATTTATATAACGAAAAGTATATGTAATTACATTTTATAATCCACAAATAAATGGCTATTACGAAGAGACCTTTTCGGTACATTCGGTACATGTTATGGTTTTATTGAGCTTATGATACAACTTAAAAGATAAATATATCCCTAGTAGCAAACGGTCATCGGTTCCTGAAATGCCGATGATCGGACAGGGAGGAAGCGCAGCGCGCCCCATGCAAGGTTCTTCATCGCGTCGGGGGCTCTTATCTCGGACTTTGCTCGGGCATGTCCTCTCCCGAATAGTAGGGTTGGATCATCGGCAAGGGGGGGAAATTGGGAGTAGAGCCGTTGTAAAGCCGATGCGATTGGGGTTATATTCATCTCGGAAGAGCAAACACCTTGCAACTTAGGATGTGAAGCCTATGACCTTTGATAAAATTTTAAACTGAACAATCGATAAAAATTAGGGTATATCCCAGCTAGATAAAATTTTTTAAGAGTAAAAAAAAAAAAAGCAAATTCGAAATTCTTCCTCTTCTCTTTGAATTTTAATGCTGCCATCTGAACTTCAATTTTCAAGCTTCCGAGACTTGGTTTCGAACTGGGGAACTAACGCTTGGTAGCCCCGCATTCTAACCACTAGAGGGGGGGTCTGATTCGTTATTGGCGAGACTAAAATTTGAAGTGATTGTTGTTTCAAGTTCCGAATTGGAATATTTAAGTTTCTAAATAAATAAAACTAGACTTTTCCTGTACACCACTCAAAATTAAAAAGATTTTGCGATTTCTATCCGTTTAAGCATTTGGGACCTGTGTACGGCCGTAAAAAAAAAAAAAAAAAAAAAAAAAAAAAAAAAAAAAAAAAGTTTGTCTGTTTTAAAAATATTCATTATAATGAATATTTTAAAAATCTCTATAGATTTTGAGATTTTTCGAAGATTGTTTCAAACTTCGTAAATTTTTGTTCGCACGTCAAGTAAAAGTGACTAAAGAGAAAGGAATGAAATTTACTGACATGATAGGCAATCACTCACCTTAAGCTATAATCGTCGGATTAAAAAAAAAAAAATAGATTTTGAGATTTTTTCTGAAAATCGTTTTAAACTGCGTAAATTTTTGTGGGCGCATCACATACGACTTAAGTGAATAAAGCAAAATTTAGTGACACGATAGGTGGTCGTACAATTTAAACTATGCCCCTAAAGTTTAAAATTTGGATTAGATTTTGAGATTTTGCGAAAACTGTTCGCCTGTCGCCTGTCTTGTCTTCCCGCGTAATAGCTTAGCCAATCAGCAACCTTAAAACAAACATATGATGTGCATATGATGCTCTTTGCACATTAATGAAGGAACGGAGATATCCAGCCGTTCAGCTACTTGGTAGAAAGACCGATATAAACCTGTTTGCTCGCTTTACCCTTCGCAATCTTGAAAGCGCCTATCAGATCTCAGTGTAAAGATTCAATCATCGGGAAAAGATGAACATACGAAAAATTAAGGATGATCAGTAATGATCAGGCGATGAATAGCCGATGCACCGATCATAGGCCTGGTAAAGCCCGAGAAAAAATTGCTGCTAGGGATGTTTTCATTTCAAAAACTGCAAAATGTTTCATTCTCAAATAAGCGGTTTGTATATTTATTTATTTTTGTTTATTTATTTATTTATTTTTTTTGACAACTACTCATTACTTGGCATTCGGTACTTGGCACTCAGCCGAGTAGTAAATGTTCAAGTACTCGGTACTCGGCCAAAATGCTTCTCAGTACATCCCTCGTAACTGTAAGAGTGCGAATAAATAATAGTTTTATTTATTACTTAATCGTTAAGAGTAAAGCATATTAATAATTTGTGTTGTCATAGAAAAAAATTATTGCATTACAGATTTGACCTGAGTATTTATCATAAATGTAAATTTACAACTGCTAAAACTCATTACAAAATGTATTTGATCAAGTTTTGTGGGTGTCGTTATACATTTATCTAAAGCCAAAAATAACAAGTAGTACATGGTTTTCTTTTTAAATACAAGTTTCTTCGATTATACTTTGCATTAATTAAATAATATTTTTAATGTTAATCTTTTATTTGATATTTTTTTTTCTTAAGAGTCCACACTGCAAGAGAATACAAAAGGAAGTGAGAGTTATACTTAAGTAAGAGTGCGTATGTAAGTTTTGACAGATAAACTTAAGTAATGAAGGTACTGAAAAAGAAAAGCGGCAAGTTATAGGGGTTTTATTAAACGGAAAACAATTACGTAATCCAAGAAAGAGTAGAGATTTTGAAATAAAAAGCAGCGAATGTCATTATAAATATGAGAGGGAAAAGAAAACATGAAGGACTTCCAGATCTTACAGGGGAAAAAAAAAGTCTTCCACAGATTTTTTTTTCATTTATGTACATAGAAGCACTCCAGGGTCGGCCGAACCAGGTACCGAGTAAAAAATGAATTTTTTCAAGACAGAGAGAGAAGGCAAAGGCACGAGAAGAGAACACAGAAGATCTAAGACAGCGATAGGAAAAAATAAATAAAAGAAAAAGAAAAACTTTGTCATTGAAATATATATATATATATATATATACAGTAGACTCTCGATTAACCAGAATCGGATTATGCGGAACGGTCCCAATTTATATGGTTGAGGATGCACGGAAATTAGTAAGCGTCACCATGTAAATATCATGAATGGCGATTTTATCGAATGAAGAAAATGAAAATTCCACAGAAGACGACGATACTACTGAACTTAGAAAAATCATTTTTATACTAGTGAGAAATCCAGTAACACCAAAAATTCAACTTTAAATTTTAAATGTCTCTAGATACGTAGGAAACATTTTAAGCTCACATATTAAAGCCTATATTCTAATAAGTTACCTTTCGGTGAATTTTAAATGTAAATGCGGTTTTTTTTTCTTTCAAATATTATGGGAGAAATATTTTTTGGAAATGACCCAGTTTGTTAGCTAATTAAGAAGTTCAAAAGCCTAAGAATTAGAAATCCTATAATATGCTTATCTTTTAATGACCTCTTGTCTAGTTATGAATAGAAAAACTTTGCAGAGAGAGGGCAATAAGTTAATCAAAACATTTTATCACGATGAGGAAAAATCCTGCAAGGACATGAGGTATTTCCTCTTCATTTCTTGCTCCTGAGCCCAATGAGCAAGAAATGAAGCTTGCTCCTGAATGCTTGCTCCTGATCGACTCGTTTCCATCACTGGAAAGACTATTTTTTTTAACCTATATGAAATTAAGGAGAGATGAAAAACTGCACCGATTAAGGATGGCAAAAAAATACCTCTATTAAAACTTTAAAATACTTTACACGTTTCAGAATTTTTTAAAGAGAGCCAGTGCATGTGAAATAAAAGGTTTCTTAGGTTAACTACTACGGCAAGCTCAGCAATATAAAAATATTATTTTTCACCAATATTTTGTATATTTATTTTATTAGATAATATTTAAAAGAAAAGTTCTTATGTGCATAGGATATCACATAATTCACTTAATCTTAATTCATATTATATTAAACTGAGCATGACAATCAAATTTTTTCCAACTGAACTAAAATATTTTCCTTGTTTTAATAATGTGAAATTTTATTAACTTTTTTTTAAAATTAAGATTAATATATTTACACATTTGCATTCACACTTTTTCCGTTCAACACATTTTCAGTTAGTTTGTTTTATTCATTATATCAAATACTTCAGAAAAAAAATTAAGTTACAACCTATCACAGCTTTGTGCACACAATTGAAAAGGCCACTTTTAAATATGTGATAAAAGAAATCTTTTTACAAATTTCTTTTATATATTAAACCAAAATAACATTATTATATAGAGAAATGACGTTGTGATTAATCAAAAAAATATTTTAAATTTTTTACGCAAAATGGTTGAGGGTTATCTCATTTCATCTGGTGCAAGTAAAAAATGCCAGAAAAAATCCTCTGGAAAAACTGTCCCGGACAAAATATAGTCTTGTCCGAATGTTTCAATTATTTTTTTAATATTGCTCCAGATTTTTGGATATTGCTCTAGATTTTGATATTGCTTTATGTTCTCAATCAAGGTAAAAACAAAATAATTGACATTGGATTATGTAGCATGAGATTGGTTTTTAAATTCAATATTTTCATTTGAGTTTTAATTCAAGCTTGTTGCAATACTGATTTAATATGCAACATAGGCCTGTTTTTGAAATGAAATTAAAATAATAAACAATTAACTCTAACATAAAAAATACTTAAAAAGTATACTGTTGGATTGTTAATTAGAAATCATTCCCTGGTTTCTATAGCAAATTCACATTCTTATGAAAAGGTTTTTTTTCACTGAAATGTGAAAGAAATGTTTTTATTTTTCTACGGATTTACTATTTGACAGTGAAATAATACTCAAAAACTAATTTATGTTTTATTTTTTTTAAAAAATTTGATTTTGTAGTACAGTATTGCATATAATTAACTATTCCAATATGCATTAGATATTTTTGTGAGATTGGTATGTTAAAATTAATATGAAATAAATGTTTTTAATGACTAATTTATGAATACTTTTAAAATAGTTTTATCGTGAATAAAGTATAAAAACATATTTTTACCTAATCATAGCAGTACATGGATTGAAATTCAATCAATTTTAATTTTATCCATTTCGTCTAGTTTTATCTGTTTTGCATAATTTCTTGCATCCCTGGACTTTTTACAAATTAAATAAATAAAATAACCAACCTTGTATCAGCTATTTTTTTTAAGTTGTTGAAATACTGAACAACATTTTTTAAATTGTTAATACAAAACTCTTTTCCCCTTAAAAGTATTATTATTATCAATTTACTTACATCTTTTTCTTTTTTCAAACTTAAATCAGATTTATTTATTAAATGAAACTTTTAAATTCAGCCTTAAACTAGTGAATATTAGCATATAATTTAACATCCAATTAATAAGTAAATTTGATAAATGTGTTCGTATAATTATAAATTAAATAATGTAAAAGTCAATAAAATAATACATAATATAAATACATACATAAAGCATCTGTGTGTATACACACAGGGCTTATGAGTACACCCATCACAAGATTTAAAATTTTTAATTTTTCACTGAATGTTTGTTTTTAGTAACTGTATGGCAATTTCTAATTATAAGTAGGACATAAAAATATGAAAATTTATGCGTGTATATATGTATATTTTCTTTCTGTGTGCATGTATGTATATGTTAAAGTTGTTTATGATGTATGATACTCAATATTAGTGGATTGATTTTAATACTTAGTGTATTTTACATAATTACAATAAATTCAACAGATTCATGTGAATTATTCGAACACACGTTTTAGGAAATAACATTCTGTAAAATATTTATCTTAACTGAAAATTAATAAACTTCTTTAGAAAATCAATTTACATTAAAAAAATAAATAAGCCTCCTACTTTTAAAGTTTCAGTTTGGGTTAAAATGACAATTTTTAAGTGAAGAAAGTTTTTTTGCTATCACATACATTCGCTTGTGTTTTACCGTAAGACATTTTAAAGATTTTTTTTCTATTCTGCTTCATTATCTATTTCACGTATTTGGCAGAGCAACCGAAATCATAATTTTGTTAAAAATAAAATATGTAACAAGCTGTTTTCAGTTTATTTATCTTTTAACTATTTGTAGACATATAGTGGATCCAGACCAGAGTTGGGCAGTATCTCAAATACATGTATTTGAAATACTGTTTTCAAAATGCATTTGTATTTTGTATTTTCACAAGAAAAAGCAAAGTATTTTGAAAATGTATTTTAAAATACATTTTCAATACATTTTGTATTTTCGAAATACTGAAAATACATTTTTCATTCTGAAGTTAAATTAATCTTACACCAAAATTAGCTTGGTTTGGGAAAATTAAACAAAAAATAATGGAACTGCTGTCATTAATTTTTTCCCAGTTCACGACATAAACAATTTTGTTGCATCTGCACTATTTTAGTGTTATATAAGGTAACTAAAGTGGTGTTAGGATTTTCTTCGATGCTTAGGTTATATTAAACAAGAAGGAGGGGGGGGGGTAATCTCACACGCCTACTTAGATTAGTTTAATGATATTTGGTCAAAGAGGCTTTCTGTATTGCTGATAACTGATTCACAAATGTGAATGAAGCTGAAAAAGGAGAAAAACATGTTTAAGTAATATTCATTGGATTTCTGAAAAAAGAATTTATAAATAATTCCAAATGCGTTACCAAATTACAGAAAAATAAGCCAGTCAGCATTTCTGAAGTTATATTACGAGATGGATCAAGCTTCTCGTTTAGATGAAACTGCGAGTCGTGCAATTTTCAGTGGAAAAAATTTCAAATTTTATCTGTCGATGCAAATGGGGGTGTTAAGGTGCAGTGCCAGCTTTGTCACACCAAAAGGTCTATCATAAGTGGAACATTCAAAACTACTACAAATTTTAAAAATCACTTAAAGGTAAAACGTCAATTTTATCATAAAATTGATTAAGCTGAGTTCTTTTGTTCAAATGTTTAACTGAATTCAATAAGTCAAAAATATTAATATGCAGGCTTTTCACCGCCTTTTTTATCAAGTGCAGAAAACTTTATTTATTGAATCCTCGTTAAGTCATACTTGTTTCTTTTTCCATGAAAGCATGCTTGCCCTACAATTAAAAAAAAGTATAAGAGAAAAAAAGTATACATATGTTTATTTATTTACTAGCTGAAGTACCCGTTCTTCGCACGGGAATGAATGGACTTTTTGATATTACGATTTGTGGTGATTACTATTCATTGTAATAAACAGACATAGCAAAGTGGATATCGCGTTATATTGTGTCCAATAATCATGCATACCGAATTGCAAGGCAATCGTTTGTACGGTGCAGAAGGCCATGCGGCGTAGCGCAATCTAGTAGCGAGTTTCAGCAAAACGGATACGGCGAAAATATTTTTCACATTCAGATATCGATGTATACGAATTTTCATGACTATCGGCTGGACAGTCCTGAAGTTCATGTGTTGACGCGACATCTAGTAGCAAGTTATAGGAAAATGGATAGCGCCAAACTCTTCCCCGTGTTCAAATATCTATGTATACTTATTTTCATAGCGATCATTTGCACAGTCAAGAAGTGATACACTGCAGGGCCATCTAGGGGTTAATTAATGATTTGCTACAGCGCCGTTAAGTGGCGAGTTATAGCAAAATGGATAACGCCAAAATATTCTCATTGTTCAAATAGCTATGTATACTGATTTTCATAGCGACCGTTTGAAATGTCAAGAATTTGGCCTGCTGCAGCGTCATCTAGTGGCGAGTTAAAATAATAATGCATTGCAGTGTCATCTAGTGGTGAGTAACATCAAAAGGAACGCAGTTAGAATATATTCTTCGTGCTCAAATGTGTAAGTATAAAGAATTTTATGCCGATCAGTTGAACGGTATAGAAGTTAATGCTTTGCAGCGCCATTTAGCGGCAAGTTACAGCAAAATGGATAGTGAAAAATATTCTCCGTGTTCTAATATTCGCGTGTACCAAATTTGATCGAAATAGGTTGGACGATATTCGCATAGCAAACGGCTAAACGGAATAGAATTCAACGTTGTGCTGCGGCACCAAGTGGCAAGTTAAGGAAAACGGACAGCATAAAAACCTTCTCCATCATAAAAGACTTAGGTGAACCAAATTTCATCGTGCAACGGTGCTCAACGGTGCTGGAGTTTTTCAACCTCATAAACACATACCAACATTCATTTTTATCTATAACCAGTGTTATCATATATACCAGTCTCAAATAAAATCCAGTTTCAAATCTAAGCCTCGCCAAAGTGTCAACATACGCCATTTTGCAAGAGTTTTTTCAGGGAATCATTCGAAGCATTGACTTAGCAGCAATCAATATGGGAAATGGTTCGACCGCCAAAGAGTAGCACGCATTTATTTGAAAATTGGAATCCCTTAATACAGCCGATTTTTTTTAAATTATCAACTATAATGTGTTTCATTCATCGTTACTCCAATGTACTAAATGAGAAGATTTCAATTTTCTGAAATTTGGCGGAATTCCCCCAACTTAAATCCATGTACTCAATTGGCGAGAATTCTGAAGTTAGATCGCTTGAAATCCCTTAATAACTGCATTATTTCTTCACGGATCATTAAAATTTAACGCTGTATTCTAATAAAACCTTTGCACTTGTTTTCAAAAATCTATTTCCTTAAGCTCTCAATAAATTGCGCCAAGCTGAAAACTGTGCAAACCGCTAGAACTCACTTACTCAAAATAAATATTTCAGCCATTTTATTTTTTCGCCAAACTAAAAAAAATTACACATTAGCCCCGGAAATCTTCAATTCTTATTGTTTTGTGTGTAAAGCATTACATTCCTGCTCTGATTTCCCATGCACACGATATTATAATTAAAAAAAAAATAACCTTACGAATATAAACTAACAAAAAAAAAATCATTATTATTCTTTTATTTTTACTTTGAGAATTTAAAACATTTTATTCGGCAAAATCGCCACACATGGCAACCACGATCCTTATTTCACACTTTTTTCACTACAGGGGTTACAATTACGGAAAGATTTCTGCGTGAAGAGCATAAAAAATCTCTTAAATTCCGGGAACGGGTGGACTTTCAAAGTTTTAAAGTGGACTATGATTTATTCTATATTATTTTACATATCTGTGCTAAATTTCAGGCCGATAGGTCCATTTTTGTGGATTTGTATACGAATCAAATCCACAAACAAACAAACAAACAAACAGAATTTCATTTTTATTTATAAGATTTATTATTTTATTTTTGTCTTATTTGGAAATCTAAGTAAACCTTAAGTTTCTTTTATTAATTTTAATTATTCATCATTTGCTCATCTTTTTCTCATCAGATATTTAGATTCATGGATGGATCGTATTCGAGTTCTCAGAAATTTAAACCTTACCATTGATGTCTGAATTAAAAAATATTAGATATGGGTTTGAATTCGGTTTAAGAGAGCTTGAACCCTAAATTTATGCTTCTTAACATAATTTAAGGTTTTATTTTATTAGCTTGGATGAAATAAATGAAACATTTCAGTAAACTCTTCAATTTTTAATGTTATCCTTATCAAACTGAAGTAATTTCAGAGTGGTACGAGAGAAATTGACAATAAAATTACTCCGAATGATGATGGTTGGTTTGTATTTAATGACTCCGAACCATATACCATGAATTCTCGAAATGTTGTTGAACTTGAACTACTGCAGTTTCTTTTCGAAAAATCAACAGATTTGAAAGTTCTAAATTCATATCCGACAGTAAAAGAACTTTTCATGAAATTCAACACAGGTTTGCCGACTAGTGCTCCTGCAGAAACACCTTTTAACTTTGCAGGTATTATTAATGCTCCAAAAAGAAATTTACTAAGCGATAATCAGTTCGAAAAACTAGTTTTTTTGAAAGCAAATCATTCTTTTCCTAAATCAAAGTGCTTAGAATAATTATACCGTCTTTTAACAGTCCTTTTCATAATTTCTTTATTAAATTGCATACTGTTAAGTAAATTAATACAATGACACACTTTTCTTTTGTAGTAAGGGTTCCTACAGATTTCACAGCTTTTGCTTTCCTGACTTTTCCCTGATATCTATCACGCTCTTCCCTGACTTTATCTTAGCGTGCTTTCCCGAATTTTGAGATTCTATTTTTAACATTACACCCTTTAATTAATAATTTTTTATATATTTTGCCCCCTTTCTTACAAATAATAACAGGGTGTCTACCAAATTTCTGAAAGTCAATTTCCGGACTTTTTCCTGACTTTTGGGAGGTCCCGGAAAAAAAATTCCTGACCAGTGCATTTTACTTTGGGAAATTGCACAATGACCCCTCCCTTGTCTTCATATTTGTAAAACTTCTTGAAATCAATTTTAACTGAAGTATACAGGATTAAGCTTTCATCAATTGAGAAACAGAAGTAGTCGCACTTTCTGATAGAATTAACTAACTGTTCTTGGAAATAGGGTCCTAAGCCGTAAGTTATCGAGTAAGCTAATTTGTCTTTTACCCTCCCGTCACGATTGATGAACCCCTATTTTTCCCTCCTTATACAAACATGGGCGCCCATAGGAATTTTTCTAGGGGGGGGGGCAAACTGCAAAAAAAATTTCTAGAGGGGGGCAAATTTCGAACTTTTAGCAAATTTAGTTCTGTTTTTGCCATATGTATACATCATGAGACATTAACCTAAAACTCTAGGGGGGGGGGCAAGTGCCCTACCTTGCCCCCCCTTATGGGCGCCCATGTATACAAACACATCGTTAGATGCTTTCGCGGTTCGAAAAATGTGTTACAGTTGCTTTTGGTTTCTAGTCTGACAATTAGAGAGAAAGCGTAAAAAAAAAGGACACGAAACAGAAAAAAAAAATGATTCTTTTATTGAATTTTCCGGACCCATTATCCAATTTCCCGGTTTTTTCCCGACTTTCCGGACCCATTTTCCAATTTCCCGGCTTTTTCCAGACTTTCCGGATTTTCCGGAGCGGTAGACACCCTGAATAATAATAAAAATAATATATACAAGAATCTTATTTGACATCACTAGATTCTAACAAAAACCATGTTTGATAATAATTTAAGATAA